>JACEFZ010005174.1:0-105514 GCA_014155875.1 Cepaea nemoralis | reverse complement strand
GGGTTTTCCAGGTTTTGAACAAGAAGTCTCAAAAATTTTTGTTTTTTCTAAATTTTTTTAAAAGTTTGCGGCCTATCACAAAAACAATGTGTCTTGTTCTTATATCTTCTTATATTTATGTCCTCTAATATACGCCAATCAATTAACCGCCGCCGTTACAGCTTCTATCCCATCCTCGAGTGGGAAGTCGTGATACTTTATGCCAGGCTCTCCTTTTTTGCACACCGTTCATTAACCTATGCAATGAGTCCCCACCGACTCCGTTCCACTATCCCCACCGGCCCAATAGTGTATGTTATCACATTCCATTTATCATGTGCCATGCCGGTAAGCGTGGGCGGTCATGTTCTGCCATCTCACTCGATCACCAGAGTCGTGGATACGCCGTTTCTCTAATTATCGATAAAACTGAAGGAAATGATGTTCTTGGCATCTGTAAAGAAGGTAGTTTGCCATTGCTTTACCTCCTAGCAGTGACCATACTGGTCGATGACCGTAGCCATTGTCTCCCAAAAAAGGAGATCCTCTGCCTACCGTCGTGAAGCTGGAGACCATAACCTACAACTATCTGTCGGTTGCTCTTCAACTTCACCCACCACCTGCACCCATGGCTTCACGTAACCCTGATCGGGGGGCCAAACGGGTACTCCACCTTGCCCAAGGGTGTCCCGTAGGCTAGCGGAGGGAAGGAGGCACCTTACCTCTCCTTTGATAGGGGATACCCCTATCCCGCCACCCGTTATCACATTACTTGGACAATTGTCAGATTGACTGAAGAAGAGTATTATCATCATCGACAACAACAACATAATCTTCATTGTCATCCTCATCATCTTCATTATTATCATTACGCCGTGATTCCTTCTGTTGTATTGGTCGTCTATGGTTACAGACTGATGTTGTGTTAGCTGTAAGTCACCCCATCATTATGTCATCAAAACATACCTGGATTTGAATTAATCAACAGTGATACAGATGGATTGTTGTTGAAATATTTGATCCCCAGGTTCTGTGGACAAAAAAAAACAAACACACACACACACATTTCAAGAGGAATTATTATGGACGTTCGAATTTTTAAACAAGTTGGAGAACGTGCAGGGCATAACATCAGTGGTAGAACCATAACAAATCTCAGGTATACTGATAAACTGAAAGCGAGCAAGTGTATAAAACTCAATCAACGGGTAAAAAGGCATAGTACAGAATGCGGCTTAGATATTAATATCCCCCCCCCCCCAAAAAAAAAGCAACAACGAAAACTATGATAATTAATAAGAGAGGTCATCAACGAACATCACAGTAAACGTGAAGATACTAGAATAAGTAACTAGTTTCTCCTATCTTAGACATGTAATAACAGATGATGGCAGAAGTGAAAAGAAATTTAAGAAAAAGAGAATTGGAATGGCCAAAACTAATTTCCAAAATCATGAAATCAGTGTTAATATCTAGAGAGAATAATAAATCATTAAAAAATAAGAATTGTGAAATGTTATGTATATTCAACACTGCTATATGGTACAGAAGCATGGACATGAATATTCACACACATACATTGGCACCTTTCCGTCTTGACAGACGATAGTTTGGTACATTGTGCTTCAAAAAGGCTTAATAACTACGACCCATGGTGGTGGCGAGTGTGGCTGGTAAGGCCAATTCTTGCTGCAAATGTTTGCCCACAGTAGATGCATGTGAAAACATGGTCATTTCCATCATTTTGCACCATCTTACGTCTTTCACGCTCTGTGTGTGCTTTAACTGCAATCATTTTCTCCTTTGTCTTTATTCCATTTCTGATAGTTGCCCTCCATGCAACACGTTCAGCGGCGACTTGCTCCCAAGTGTGCATTATCAATGCCTGTATCAATCGTGTCCCGCTTACACACATCTTTGTATCGTAGTAGAGGCCGACCCTGAGATCTCCTACCCGTCTGTAATTCACCAAAAAAGATGTCCTTTGGTATTCTACCATCATCCATCCTCCTAACGTGTCCTATCCATCTAAGTCTACGAAGACTGAGCATGGAATACATCGTCACACAACCTGATCTTTCCAATACTTCAGTATTTGTGATTTTGTCTTGCCACTTAATACCAAGTATTCTTCGCAGACACCGCATATGAAAGCTGTTTAAACGTTTCTCTTGGCGTGAGTAAGTTGTCCAGGTTTCACTGCCATAAAGAAGAGTACTAAGGACACAGGCTTGGTAGACGAGGACTTTTGTTTTGGCAGTAAGCTTCCTGTTCTCCCAGACTCTTTTTGCTAACATGTTCATTGTTGTTGCTGCCTTGCCAATCCTGATGTTGATTTCCTGATCGAGGGATAATTTGCTATTTACCTCTGATCCTAGATATGTAAAATGGTCTACTATCTCCAGTTCGGCGTCGTCAATAAAGATTGATGGTACACCATGTGCACCTTGTGACATAATCTGTGTCTTCTTTTTGTTAATTGTTAAACCAAATTCAGAACAAGCATTGGAGAATGCAGATAGTAGATGTTGTAATTCTTCCTCAGAGTGGGTCGTAATCGCAGCATCATCCGCAAAAAGCAAATCTCTGATTAGTACCCTCCTAATTTTGGTCTTGGCCTTCAATCTCTGAGCATTATAGAGGCCACCATCTGAGCGTGAGTGAATGTATATACCGTCATCCTGATCACGAAAGGCAGTATTTCAGTAGAAGTGAAAAGTATATCCCAAAGAGCGTGGGGGATAGTACACAACCTTGCTTAACTCCACTCTTGATTTCAAACTCTTCTGAAGTTGAGCCATCAAACTTGATTATACCCTTCATGCCTGTGTGGAACGATTCCACAATGGACAGAAGAGTTGGTGGGCAGCCAATCTTCTTTAGTGCTTTGAACAGACCCTCACGACTGACCAAATCGAATGCCTTTGTGAGGTCGATGAAGGCAATAAACAGTGGCTGATTTTGTTCCCGGCATTTTTCTTGCATCTGTCGCAATGAGAATATCATATCAATGGTAGACCGGTTCTGACGGAAGCCGCACTGTGATTCGGGGTAGACTTGATCTCCCAGGACTTGAAGTCTGCGCAGAACAATTCTGGCAAATACTTTCCCAACAATACACAGAAGTGAGATACCCCTATAGTTGTTACAGTCGCTCCGATCGCCCTTGTTCTTGTACAGCGTTATGATGTTTGAATCTTTGAAATCCTGTGGGACTTGTCCTTCTCGCCAGCATAGCTCTATTAGCTGGTGGATCTGTAGAGCGAGTGTGTCTTGCCCACTCCTGATTACCTCTATTGGAATCTCATCCTTACCTGGAGCCTTGCCAGACGCAAGTTCATTTATAGCACACTTAACTTCTGTTATGGTGGGAAGTGTGTCCAGGTGGTCAAGAGTTCGCAGGGCCTCTATGGCGTTGAGGGCATCATCCGCCAGCTTGGTCTCACTTGAGTAAAGCTCTAAATAGTGCTCGACCCATCTATCCATCTGCTGTTTCTTATCAGTGATGATTTCTCCAGTCAAGGTTTTCAGCGGTGCACTTCTTTTGATCATTGGACCACAGGCTTTCTTTATCCCTTCATACATGCTTCTGATGTTTCCCTTATCACTTACGATTTGGATGGACTCACATAACTTGATCCAATAGTCATTCGCACACTGCCTGGCAGCCTTTTGCACATCCTTCATTGCTTGCTTCAGCTCACTCAGAGTTTTACGCGTTGGTCTTTCCTTGATCTTAAGAGAGCTATCTTCTTTTTATCAATCAAGGGCTGCAGTATCTGGCTGTTTGCCGCAAACCAGTCCTGCCTCTTATGATCCACAGTGCCGTAAACCCCTACCGCTGTTTTATAAATAGTTTCCTTAAGTTTACTCCATTTATCATTTACTATACAATTTTCTGATGTATCAGTGAAAGCGTCTTCAAGTTGCTGTTGAAATTCAAAGCACTTTCCAGGATCGTGAGTGTTGATAATATTAATCCTGGGGCTAGATTTGTGTTTAACTGTGTAGATTCTCTTTGGTCTCAGTCTAACCCTTGCAACAACCAAAGAATGATCCGTATCACAGTCAGCGCTGTGGTAACTTCGAGTTAATGATGTAAGGTTCAGATGTTGTCTCCGTGTGATAATGAAGTCCAGTTGATGCCAATGGCCGGATCTTGGATGTTTCCATGTGACCGTATGCAACTCTTTTGTTTTAAAGAAGGAGTTTGTAATACATAAGTCATTTCTAGTGCAATGCTCCAGCAGCCTTTGCCCATTATCATTCATGTGACCGATGTTGTATTTTCCAAGGCACACTGGCCATGAACTCGAGTCCTTGCCCACACGAGCATTGAAATCACCGAGCATATAAATGTAGTCGGATTTTGGAACTGCTTTAATCACAGAGTCTAGCTGATCATAGAACGTATCCTTCACATCATCAGAGGAAACGAGTGTCGGTGCAATATGCAGTGATAATGGTGGCAAATCCACAAGATGTTGCTAAGCGCAGGGATAATAATCTTTCATTACCTCCAGCTGGGATATTAATCATTCCCAGTAGGGACATGAACAAGCAATTAAAAAGTCCAATATCGGCCCTGTAAATTTGGATATACATATGAATATGTCGTATTTGAAAGAAACCAAAACACTCAAATACAGAGGTTCTTGAAAAATTGGGAATGAAAAGAGAGTTGATGAAAGAAATGAAAAAGATGCAAGTGTAATATTTCTGTCAAAGACTATACTAGAGGGTGAGACTCGCAACGATATAAGTGGGAAGATAACGTTAAGAGATAGACGAAAATCAATCTGACAGAATGTACAGTCAGGGAGAGAGACAGTGTTGGAGATCCATTGCAGCCAACCTTCATTGTGGAAACAACAGCTGATTGATCGACCGACTGATTGATTGATTGATTGATTAGTATAGCTTGACCTGCACATCTGCAAGAATTACAATCAACCCCGAGGGTACATATTTAATTACAAAACTATGATATAATTGGACTAGGACTCCAAATTGGACAAGTAGGACACAACTGGACTAGGACTCCTAGACACAAGGACACAATTGGACAAGGTCTACTAATTTCTCACTTGTTTACATACATATATTCATACAAAATGACAGAGTGAAAGAGAAGCAGAGAGAGAGAGAGAGAGAGAGAGAGAGAGAGAGAGAGAGAGAGAGAGAGAGAGAGAGTAGAGAAGCAGAGAGAGAAGCGCAAAGAGAGAGGAGACAGAAGAACAGAGAGAGAGGTGATAGACCATAGAGAAAGAGAGAGAGAGAGAGAGTGGAAAGAGACAGCAGAGAGAGAGGGAGAGAAGCGCAAAGACAGAGATGAAAGAGAAACAGAGAGATAGAGAGAGTAGAGGGAAGCAGAAAGAGAGATTGTGTATGTGGATAAATCTTCATTTTGACACATAAAAATACAAATTAAGAGCTGTCAAACTGTGATAGAAGCAGAGAGAGGGAGAGAGAGAGAGAGAGAGAGAGAGAGAGAGAGAGAGAGAGAGAAGCGAGAGAAGCACAGAGAGGAGAGAGAAGCAGAGAGAGAGAGAGAGAGAGGAGAGAGAAGCAGAGAGAGGGAGAGAGAGAGAGAGAGAGAGAAGCGAGAGAAGCACAGAGAGGAGAGAGAAGCAGAGAGAGAGAGAGAGAGAGAGGAGAAAGAAGCAGAAATAGAGCGAGGGTAGAGAGAGGCAGAGAAAGAGGAGACACAAGCAGAGAAGGAGAGAAAGAAACATTTTAATGTTGACACCTAAAGCTAATAGTGATGATTAAAAAATATTAACACTGTCAAGCGAGTATCGTTACTGTTCACATTGTACTATTTGATACCGTCTTAAGTATCTGAAGCATATTTTGTGTGATTGGTGAAACATACCGATTAAACATAAATTAAGTCCCGATTTATATATTCGTGTGGTGTGTGTGTGTGTGTAAATGTGTGTGTGTGTCTGTGTGTGTAATTTTACATTTCTTTGTTGCCCTACGTCTCTGTCTTCATCCCCCCCCCCCCCCACCCCACCCCGAAAGACAGCGCCCCTCCTTCTGTATTTGTATGCCCGAGTTGCCTTGAATGTCTTGAGTCAACATGAGCGTTGGTAGACCCTCGTTTCTTCTCCCAGAAGCCACATTTTAGATTACTGTCCTTCCCAAGACACTGCCACGTTTATTATGGCCAACGTTGTTCAGTTTCTCTGCCCGAATCTGCTTAGGAGCCCTGTTCACATCGCTGCTAACATCTACTAGAGCAGTGGTTCTCAACCTTTTTTGGTCCGTTCCCCCCTTCACCATATTTTCAGAACGTCATTCCCCCCTTCCTATAAAAAATTAGGCCCGTTCCCCCCCCCCCCTTTTCACCGTATTTTCAGAACGTCATCCCCCCCCCCTTTCATATTTCCTATCTAAAAATCCCCCACCCCTATACAGTATACGTAAAAATGTAAGGTAAATTTAATAGCACATACTAAAACAAGTCTAGACATCCACATAAAATATGATTTGTGGGTCTACTGACTTTATAAAATGAATTTTAGAAGGATGAGACGTACTTAACTGTAAAGTATGAAGGGAAAAACAATATCAAGTAATCGGTTCTTGTATTAATGCGATCTTGAAATGGTCTTCATTCCCCCCCTGGAAACCCTAAAAGTCCCCCCTGGGGGGGGGGGGGAAATTCCCCACCGGTTGAGAACCACTGTACTAGAGTGTAGGTCCGCATGGCCGAATGGGTAAGAACGCGTGTTCTTAAACAACCGGTGTGCTGATGCCGAGGTAAGCGGTTCAACCCCTACACCGGACAGCTGGACTAAAATGTTGACCTGTCGTCCTTGACTTGGGAACGTAAATTACAAGTACCTCTGAAGTCGTAGTGGGTTCGCCTGGTGGCGAGGGACACTGATAATAGGGAAAGCTAATCCACACGTAAAATTTAGTCCATCACTACTGTAAATAGTGTGTATGGACTACGCTTGAGTTCAAATCTACTGGAGTGTCAATATTTTGCTCCTTCTTTATCCATGGTATGCTAAGAATGTTCCAGTGACATCTGAGTACTTAAACCCCGACATACTTCTTAACCGTTTGAAACATGGTCTTTTCTTTGGGAGAGGCTGGTGTGGCGGTCAGTTTCCATCCCTACCAAATGTATTTCCCATTGTATGAAGCTATGTCGACATTAGAACTCTTATCATCACGAAGCAGGCCCTCTACAGAATGTCACTTTCTTCTCTCTTTCTCTCTCTCTCTCTCTCTCTCTCTCTCTCTCTCTCTCTCTCTCTCTCTCTCTCTCTCTCTCTCTCTCTCTCTCTCTCTGATACATTTTCACTCTGTCAGTTTGTGTGGATACATGTATGCTGACAGGTGAAAAATTACATGGAGGCTGCGGGTATGTGATCGGGGCCCATAGGAGTCTTGTGTATGTTGCAGAAGAACGGGCAGACCATCACGGCATGAAGAGAATGGTGCTGCAGAGAGTGACTGGCTGGTCTGGCCGACACAAAACTCAGAGGAAAGGCCAAATAGATGTATAATCAATCTACAGCTGGTACCATTACTATCGAGACTCTTCGCTGGCTGTTGCAAATGAGGACTGAGGACATATGGGAATGTCCTTGAGTGTTTGTTCTTGACTCAACTCAACTCATTACGACCCGCCATAAAATTCCCGAACTGTTGCCAGTCCACCTGCCGCATGTACTTTGATACCCAGAGATCCACCTGCCAGTCCACCTGCCGCATGTATTTTGATGCCCAGAGGTCAACCTACCAGTCCACCTGCCGTGTGTACTTTGATGCCCAGAGGTCAACCTACCAGTCCACCTGCCGCATGTATTTTGATGCCCAGAGGTCAACCTACCAGTCCACCTGCCGCATGTACTTTGATGCCCAGAGGTCAACCTACCAGTCCACCTGCCGCATGTACTTTGATGCCCAGAGGTCAACCTACCAGTCCACCTGCCGCATGTACTTTGATGCCCAGAGGTCAACATACCAGTCCACCTGCCGCATGTACTTTGATGCCCAGAGGTCCACCTGCCGCATGTACTTTGATGCCCAAGGTCCACCTGCCAGCCCACATGCCGCATGTACTTTGATGCCCAGAGGTCAACCTACCAGTCCACCTGCCGCATGTACTTTGATGCCCAGAGGTCCACCTGCCGCATGTACTTTGATGCCAAGAGGTCCACCTGCCAGCCCACCTGCCGCATGTACTTTGATGCCCAGAGGTCCACCTGCCAGCCCACCTGCCGCATGTACTTTGATGCCCCGAGGTCCACCTGCCAGCCCACCTGCCGCATGTACTTTGATGCCCAGAGGTCCACCTGCCAGCCCACCTGCCCCATGTACTTTGATGCCCAGATGTCCACCTGCCGCATGTACTTTGATGCCCAGAGGTCCACCTGCCAGCCCACCTGCCGCATGTACTTTGATGCCCAGAGGTCCACCTGCCAGCCCACCTGCCGCATGTACTTTGATGCTCAGAGGTCCACCTGCCAGCCCACCTGCCGCATGTACTTTGATGCCCAGAGATCCACCTGCCAGTCCACCTGCCGCATGTACTTTAATGCCCAGAGGTCAACCTAACAGTCCACCTGCCGCACGTACTTTGATGCCCAGAGGTCCACCTGCCAGCCCACCTGTCGCATGTACTTTGATGCCCAGAGATCCACCTGCCAGTCCACCTGCCGCATGTACTTTGATGCCCAGAGGTCCACCTGCCAGCCCCCTGCCGCATGTACTTTGATGCCCAGAGGTCCACCTGCCGCATGTACGTTGATGCCCAGAGGTCCACCTGCCAGCCCACCTGCCGCATGTACTTTGATGCCCAGAGATCCACCTGCCAGCCCACCTGCCGCATGTACTTTGATGCCCAGAGATCCACCTGCCAGCCCACCTGCCGCATGTACTTTGATGCCCAGAGATCCACCTGCCAGCCCACCTGCCGCATGTACTTTGATGCCCAGAGATCCACCTGCCAGCCCACCTGCCGCATGTACTTTGATGCCCAGAGGTCCACCTGCCAGCCCACCTGCCGCGTGTACTTTGATGCCCAGAGGTCCACCTGCCGCATGTACTTTGATGCCCAGAGGTCCACCTGCCGCATGTACTTTGATGCCCAGAGGTCCACCTGCCAGCCCACCTGCCGCATGTACTTTGATGCCCAGAGGTCCACCTGCCAGCCCATCTGTCGCATGTACTTTGATGCCCAGAGGTCTACCTGCCAGCCCACCTGCCGCATGTACTTTGATGCCCAGAGATCCACCTGCCAGTCCACCTGCCGCATGCACTTTGATGCCCAGAGGTCCACCTGCCAGCCCACCTGCCGCATGTACTTTGATGCCCAGAGATCCACCTGCCAGCCCACCTGCCGCATGTACTTTGATGCCCAGAGGTCAACCTACCAGTCCACCTGCCGCATGTACTTTGATGCTCAGAGGTCCACCTGCCAGCCCACCTGCCGCATGTACTTTGATGCCCAGAGATCCACCTGCCAGTCCACCTGCCGCATGTACTTTGATGCCCAGAGGTCCACCTGCCATCCCACCTGCCGCATGTACTTTGATGCCCAGAGATCCACCTGCCAGCCCACCTGCCGCATGTACTTTGATGCCCAGAGGTCAACCTACCAGTCCACCTGCCGCACGTACTTTGATGCCCAGAGGTCCACCTGCCAGCCCACCTGTCGCATGTACTTTGATGCCCAGAGATCCACCTGCCAGTCCACCTGCCGCATGTACTTTGATGCCCAGAGGTCCACCTGCCAGCCCCCTGCCGCATGTACTTTGATGCCCAGAGGTCCACCTGCCGCATATACTTTGATGCCCAGAGGTCCACCTGCCAGCCCACCTGCCGCATGTACTTTGATGCCCAGAGATCCACCTGCCAGCCCACCTGCCGCATGTACTTTGATGCCCAGAGATCCACCTGCCAGCCCACCTGCCGCATGTACTTTGATGCCCAGAGATCCACCTGCCAGCCCACCTGCCGCATGTACTTTGATGCCCAGAGATCCACCTGCCAGCCCACCTGCCGCATGTACTTTGATGCCCAGAGGTCCACCTGCCAGCCCACCTGCCGCATGTACTTTGATGCCCAGAGGTCCACCTGCCAGCCCACCTGCCGCATGTACTTTGATGCCCAGAGGTCTACCTGCCAGCCCACCTGCCGCATGTACTTTGATGCCCAGAGATCCACCTGCCAGTCCACCTGCCGCATGTACTTTGATGCCCAGAGGTCCACCTGCCAGCCCACCTGCCGCATGTACTTTGATGCCCAGAGATCCACCTGCCAGCCCACCTGCCGCATGTACTTTGATGCCCAGAGGTCAACCTACCAGTCCACCTGCCGCATGTACTTTGATGCCCAGAGGTCCACCTGCCAGCCCACCTGCCGCATGTACTTTGATGCCCAGAGATCCACCTGCCAGTCCACCTGCCGCATGTACTTTGATGCCCAGAGGTCTACCTGCCAGCCCACCTGCCGCATGTACTTTGATGCCCAGTGATCCACCTGCCAGCCCACCTGCCGCATGTACTTTGATGCCCAGAGGTCCATCTGCCAGCCCACCTGCCGCATGTACTTTGATGCCCAGAGATCCACCTGCCAGCCCACCTGCCGCATGTACTTTGATGCCCAGATGTCCACCTGCCAGCCCACCTGCCGCATGTACTTTGATGCCCAGAGGAACTTCATTGCCAAGTGTCCGTCTTTGTGTGGATGGATCATGTCTGTTCTTCCATGAGCCATGGTTTCCATCACTGTTCTGTCTAAACCACTGAGACACATACTGCGACCAAAGTATGTCTGCTTCCGAGACACGATGCTGTCTTTGAGCATAGGACCCGTATCATCATTCTGTGCCATGTCGATGAGCATGGGCTGTCATGCTTCGCCATATCACACGTTCACCAGTGTCATGGATCATCTGTGTGTTTTTTGTCTCGATTATGCCACGTCGCCAAGCCATCTAGAAGTCTAATAGTAGGAAATAATGAATCCATCCCAGTACCACAGTCATTATTATATAACTTCACTAACCACTACGTCACCAATACATCATTATCATCATCAAGTGCCATGCAGGCTGGCGTAGGCGTTCATGACTCTACACAGATCTCAGTCTTTGGTGTTCTGAATAAACTCCGCTGTTGATATTCCTCCATGCCACCGTCTCAATCCACTCAGCATCATTTCTCTTGGTCTGCCGCTGCCTTTCTCCCCCTTGATCTTTCCAGCTGTCACTTTGTTCTCCAATGCCTCTCTTCTCATCACATGACCAAAAAAGTTGTTTGCCTCTTTCTTACTGTTGTATATAATGTTCTAGTTTCATTGGCCTCTTTCAGGCAATCGTTGTTATTTACTTTAGCAGTCCAAGGAAATCGCAACATTCGTCCCAGGAACCACACCTCTGTTGCTTTCAGTCTCTTCCTAATATATTTATTGACATTCCAAGATTCACATCCACACAGCAAAACTGGTTCTATATAGCACTTCAACACTCTTTTTCTTTCATTCGATGATAGTGACTTATTGCATAAGATATTCTTCATTTTCTGAAATGCAGCCTTTTCTTGCTCTATTCTGCTCTTAATCTCTCTTGCGCATCTTCCATCTGATGTTATAAATGTCCCTAGGTATTTAAAACTATCCACATGATGAAGAATTTTCCCTACTGTTTTCTTGATATTCAAGGAGAGTCCTTTCTTTGCACTCGCTGTTACTACAATGTCCAACAATTGTTGTAGATCTTGTGCATTATCCGCCATCAATACTGTGTCATCTGCATTGCGTATGGAAACATATACCATGCTGACAGAGAGAAGGTGCCTGTTGGTCGTAGTCCGAAGTGCACTTGTTCATTCATCATTTGGGAGTAGGCCACATGTTCAGCTGGCATGAGTCCCGAGTCTAGTTACGGAATTGGACAGAATAGAATAAATTGCTGCTTTGGATGGAAAAGCACTCCTTTGGGACAATCGTACTATCGCTGCTTGTGAACCATTAGGCTGTCAGAGAGAAAATGCGAGCTGGTCATTGAATCTAGGTCGACAGCGTTGAGAGGTCAGTCTAGGGACAATGCGAATGTTCACAAAATCCCCAAAATGTGTTTCTGTTGGAACTAGTAACAAAATGGTGAAAGATTAAACGGTCGTTCTACAGGCCCATACAATTTATTCAACATTAACTAATGATGAAGGGGTAGCGGCTGGCCGAGTGGATAGAATGCCGAGTTTTCCTTCGGGAGACATGGGTTCGAATCCTCGGTAAGGTGTGGATTTTGTGTGTCTGGGGCCAGAAGAAAACCCTAACCTGCACACTTCGCCGCGACTGCACTAGCCAGGCGGCCTTATTTCCCCAGACTCCTACACCGCAAGGTACTATAGGCAGCAGATGACAAAAGAAGGGGCCAGTGAATGCTGTTTGTCCTCCTGTCTTTCCGTGAGTACATGCTGCCAAATCACCTCTCATAACTTCTGAACGACGATGCATATAGTTAAAGTTAGTTGCTTATCCCAGTACAGGACTTTGCAATCAACCACAACATTTATTGGCTTTTTTTGTAATTTACTGGACAAGTTTAGTTCTGAAGATTGCCATTGCTTTCTGAACGACCGAGGTTTTTTTTTTTTTATAAATTCGCAATACGTAGTTAAAGAAATTACCTTAAATAGAACAGTCGTTAGGCGGTCAGCATGGTTGAATGGATAACATCCGGTGTCCTGCTGCCGAGGTAGCGGGTGCAACCACTACATTTGACAGTTGGACTAACATGTTTACTTCTCGTCATTGGCTTGATGATGTAAATTACAGGTACCTTTGAAGTAGGAGTATGTTCACCTGATGGTGAGGGACACTGATAATAGGGAAAGCTAATCCACACGCAAACACCAGCCCAGTAGACTAGAAGTAGTAGCACTCGTGTGTATTAGCAGCCCAGTAGACTAGAAGTAGTAGCTCGCCTGTGTATTAGCAGCCCAGTAGACTAGAAGTAGTAGCAGCTCGCTGTGGTATTAGCAGCCAGTAGACTAGAAGTAGTAGCACTGCTGCTGTGTATTAGCAGCCCAGTAGACTAGAAGTAGTAGCACTTGTGTGTGTATTAGCAGCCCAGTAGACTAGAAGTAGTAGCACTTGTGTGTGTATTAGCAGCCCAGTAGACTAGAAGTAGTAGCTCGCCTTGGTGTATTAGCAGCCCAGTAGACTAGAAGTAGTAGCACTGCCTGTGTATTAGCAGCCCAGTAGACCTAGAGTAGTAGCTCGCCTGTGTATTAGCAGCCCAGTAGACTAGAAGTAGTAGCACTCGTGTGTATTAGCAGCCCAGTAGACTAGAAGTAGTAGCTCGCCTGTGTATTAGCAGCCCAGTAGACTAGAAGTAGTAGCTCGCCTGTGTATTAGCAGCCCAGTAGACTAGAAGTAGTAGCTCGCCTGTGTATTAGCAGCCCAGTAGACTAGAAGTAGTAGCACTCGTGTGTATTAGCAGCCCAGTAGACTAGAAGTAGTAGCCTCGCCTGTGTATTAGCAGCCCAGTAGACTAGACGTAGTAGCACTCCTGTGTATTAGCAGCCCAGTAGACTAGAAGTAGTAGCACTTGTGTGTGTATTAGCAGCCCAGTAGACTAGAAGTAGTAGCACTTGTGTGTGTATTAGCAGCCCAGTAGACTAGAAGTAGTAGCACTTGTGTGTGTATTAGCAGCCCAGTAGACTAGAAGTAGTAGCACTCGTGTGTATTAGCAGCCCAGTAGACTAGAAGTAGTAGCTCGCCTGTGTATTAGCAGCCCAGTAGACTAGAAGTAGTAGCACTCGTGTGTATTAGCAGCCCAGTAGACTAGAAGTAGTAGCTCGCCTGTGTATTAGCAGCCCAGTAGACTAGAAGTAGTAGCTCGCCTGTGTATTAGCAGCCCAGTAGACTAGAAGTAGTAGCTCGCCTGTGTATTAGCAGCCCAGTAGACTAGAAGTAGTAGCACGCCTGTGTATTAGCAGCCCAGTAGACTAGAAGTAGTAGCACGCCTGTGTATTAGCAGCCCAGTAGACTAGAAGTAGTAGCACTCGTGTGGATTAGCAGCCCAGTAGACTAGAAGTAGTAGCACTCGCTGTGTATTAGCAGACCAAGTAGACTAGAAGTAGTAGCACGCCTGTGTATTAGCAGCCAGTAGACTAGAAGTAGTAGCACTCTGTGTTATTAGCAGCCCAGTAGACTAGAAGTATGTAGCACTGCCTGTGTATTAGCAGCCCAGTAGACTAGAAGTAGTAGCACTCGTGTGTATTAGCAGCCCAGTAGACTAGAGTAGTAGCACTCCTGTGTATTAGCAGCCCAGTAGACTAGAAGTAGTAGCACTCCTGGTGGTATAGCAGCCCAGTAGACTAGAAGTAGTAGCACGCCTGTGTATTAGCAGCCAGTAGACTAGAAAGTAGTAGCACGCCTGTGTATTAGCAGCCCAGTAGACTAGAAGTAGTAGACTCGCTGTGTATTAGCAGCCCAGTAGACTAGAAGTATAGCACTCGTGTGTATTAGCAGCCCAGTAGACTAGAAGTAGTAGCACTCGTGTGTATTAGCAGCCCAGTAGACTAGAAAGTAGTAGCACTCTTGGTGTATTAGCAGCCCAGTAGACTAGAAGTAGTAGCACTCCGGTGTGTATTAGCAGCCAGTAGACTAGAAGTAGTAGCACTGCCTGTGTATTAGCAGCCCAGTAGACTAGAAGTAGTAGCACGCCTGTGTATTAGCAGCCCAGTAGACTAGAAGTAGTAGCAACGCCTGTGTATAGCAGCCCAGTAGACTGAAGTAGTAGCACTCCTGTGTATTAGCATGCCCAGTAGACTAGAGTAGTAGCATCTCCTGTGGTATTAGCAGGTCCCAGTAGACTAGAAGTAGTAGCACTCCTGTGTATTAGCAGCCAGTAGACTAGAAGTAGTAAGCACGCCTGTGTATTAGCAGCCCAGTAGACTAGAAGTAGTAGCACGCCTGTGTATTAGCAGCCCAGTAGACGTAAGTTAGTAGCACTCCTGTGTATTAGCAGCCCAGTAGACTAGAAGTAGTAGCACTCCTGTGTATTAGCAGCCCAGTAGACTAGAGAAGTAGTAGCTCGCCTGTGTATTAGCAGCCCAGTAGACTAGAAGTAGTAGCACTCCTGTGTATTAGCAGCCCAGTAGACTAGAAGTAGTAGCACGCCTGTGTATTAGCAGCCCAGTAGACTAGAAGTAGTAGCACTCCTGTGTATTAGCAGCCCAGTAGACTAGAAGTAGTAGCACTCCTGTGTATTAGCAGCCCAGTAGACTAGAAGTAGTAGCACTGGTGTGTATTAGCAGCCCAGTAGACTAGAAGTAGTAGCACTCCTGTGTATTAGCAGCCCAGTAGACTAGAAGTAGTAGCACTCCTGTGTATTAGCAGCCCAGTAGACTAGAAGTAGTAGCACTCCTGTGTATTAGCAGCCCAGTAGACAGAAGTAGTAGCCGCCTGTGTATTAGCAGCCCAGTAGACTAGAAGTAGTAGCACTGTGTATTAGCAGCCCAGTAGACTAGAAGTAGTAGCACTCCTGTGTATTAGCACCCCAGTAGACTAGAAGTAGTAGCTCGCCTGTGTATTAGCAGCCCAGTAGACTAGAAGTAGTAGCACGCCTGTGTATTAGCAGCCCAGTAGACCTAGAAGTAGTAGCCTGGATTGTGGATTAGCAGCCCAGTAAGACTAGAAGTTAGGTAGCACTGGTGTGGGAGTTAGCAAGCCCAGTAGACTAGAATGTAGTCAGCACGACCTGGTGGGTATTAGCCAGCCCAGTAGACTAGAAGTAGTAGCCCGCCTGTGGATTAGCAAGCCCCAGTAGCCTAGAAGTAGTAGCACTGGTGTGGAGTAGCAGCCCAGTAGACTAGACGTAGTAGCACTCCTGTGTAGTAGCAGCCCAGTAGACTAGAAGTATCTAGCACTGGTTGTGTAATTTAGCAGCCCAGTAGACTAGCAAGTAGTAGCACGCCTGTGTATTAGCAGCCCAGTTAGACTAGAAGTAGTAGCACTCCTGTGTATTAGCGCCCGTAGACTAGAAGTAGTAGCACGCCTGTGTATTAGCAGCCCAGTAGACTAGAAGTAGTAGCACTCCTGTGTATTAGCAGCCCAGTAGACTAGAAGTAGTAGCACTCCTGTGTATTAGCAGCCCAGTAGACTAGAAGTAGTAGCACTGGTGTGTATTAGCAGCCCAGTAGACTAGAAGTAGTAGCACGCCTGTGTATTAGCAGCCCAGTAGACTAGAAGTAGTAGCACTCATGTGTATTAGCAGCCCAGTAGACTAGAAGTAGTAGCACTCCTGTGTATTAGCAGCCCAGTAGACTAGAAGTAGTAGCACTCCTGTGTATTAGCAGCCCAGTAGACTAGAAGTAGTAGCACTGGTGTGGATTAGCAGCCCAGTAGACTAGAAGTAGTAGCACGCCTGTGTATTAGCAGCCCAGTAGACTAGAAGTAGTAGCACTCCTGTGTATTAGCAGCCCAGTAGACTAGAAGTAGTAGCACGCCTGTGTATTAGCAGCCCAGTAGACTAGAAGTAGTAGCACTCCTGTGTATTAGCAGCCCAGTAGACTAGAAGTAGTAGCACTCCTGTGTATTAGCAGCCCAGTAGACTAGAAGTAGTAGCTCGCCTGTGTATTAGCAGCCCAGTAGACTAGAAGTAGTAGCACGCCTGTGTATTAGCAGCCCAGTAGACTAGAAGTAGTAGCACTGGTGTGGATTAGCAGCCCAGTAGACTAGAAGTAGTAGCACTGGTGTGTATTAGCAGCCCAGTAGACTAGAAGTAGTAGCACGCCTGTGGATTAGCAGCCCAGTAGACTAGAAGTAGTAGCACGCCTGTGGATTAGCAGCCCAGTAGACTAGAAGTAGTAGCACTGGTGTGGATTAGCAGCCCAGTAGACTAGAAGTAGTAGCACTGGTGTGGATTAGCAGCCCAGTAGACTAGAAGTAGTAGCACGCCTGTGTATTAGCAGCCCAGTAGACTAGAAGTAGTAGCACGCCTGTGTATTAGCAGCCCAGTAGACTAGAAGTAGTAGCACGCCTGTGGATTAGCAGCCCAGTAGACTAGAAGTAGTAGCACTCCTGTGTATTAGCAGCCCAGTAGACTAGAAGTAGTAGCACGCCTGTGTATTAGCAGCCCCAGTAGACTAGAAGTAGTAGCACTGGGTGTATTAGCAGCCCAGTAGACTAGAAGTAGTAGCACGCCTGTGGATTAGCAGCCCAGTAGACTAGAAGTAGTAGCACTGGTGTGGATTAGCAGCCCAGTAGACTAGACGTAGTAGCACTCCTGTGTATTAGCAGCCCAGTAGACTAGAAGTAGTAGCACTGGTGTGGATTAGCAGCCCAGTAGACTAGAAGTAGTAGCACGCCTGTGTATTAGCAGCCCAGTAGACTAGAAGTAGTAGCACTGGTGTGGATTAGCAGCCCAGTAGACTAGAAGTAGTAGCTCGCCTGTGTATTAGCAGCCCAGTAGACTAGAAGTAGTAGCTCGCCTGTGGATTAGCAGCCCAGTAGACTAGAAGTAGTAGCTCGCCTGTGGATTAGCAGCCCAGTAGACTAGAAGTAGTAGCTCGCCTGTGGATTAGCAGCCCAGTAGACTAGAAGTAGTAGCTCGCCTGTGGATTAGCAGCCCAGTAGACTAGAAGTAGTAGCTCGCCTGTGGATTAGCAGCCCAGTAGACTAGACGTAGTAGCGTAGCACGCGTGTGGCTTACGCTTGAGTTAAAAGGAAGCAAACACACCTTACCACCCCCCTCCACCCCCTCCCACCCTCTCCACCCTCTCCACCCCCAAACCCACCCCCCCCCCCCAAAGTCCATCTTACATAACTTTTAAAGCTACTTTAGTTGTCCTCCTATGTGTTGGCAGTTTTAAGAAAGACTGCTAAATTTTGCTTGAAGTTTTTGTCACATTGACTGAATTGTGTTTCATGTTTTAGTCACAGTTGTATTTACAATTGTCCAATTTTCACAGAGAAAAAAATCATAACAGGAATAAGCAATGATTAAGCAGAAGAATCGTACACAGATGTTAGAAGCAGCTTGAAACACTAAAATGGTAGGACAGAATCACGAATGTGGGACTTGTGGAGAGAACTAAATACATACCAGTGAACCAGGGGGTGAGGAAAACTTGCTGGCGTTGGATAGGACACACACTGAGAAATTATTGACAATATTATAATTAGAAAATATTTTGTCTGTAACTCACAGCGCCAGCGAGAGAGAGAGAGAGAGAGAGAGAGAGAGAGAGAGAGAGAGAGAGAGAGAGAGAGAGAGAGAGAGAGAGAGAGAGAGAGAAAGAGAGAGAGAGAGAAACACAACATGGAGAGAAGTAGAAACGGAGAGGAGTAACATTGCTAGATCAGGATGGAGCTAAATGAGATAGTAAAAGATAGGACAGTGTGGCATGCGTTAGTTGAAGACATACACTCCAACCAAAAGGAGGGGACGGGGGAGAGGAGGAATATACAAGTCTAAAGAGATCAGACGGAAACATCAAACGACGTATTAATGTATTTAAAACTATATCAGAGAAAATAAAAATTAAGGACAAAAGCTAGAAGCTAAAGAGCTAGAAGAGTCAAAAATATAAATGAACAGGCAACATTCAGATATGAACAGGGTACAGAATACCAGAATAAACAACCAAGGCTCAGAAAAGAAACTGTCGGAGGTCCATTACCTATTTACCTTCAACATTCATTGCGGAGACGACACTCAGTATTGGTGGTGGTTATGATGATGATGATCAACAGCATGCGTAGTACCAAAATACCTAAGTTTCTTTTCGATAATTCCAAGCAAACATGCGTTGTGTACGTGTTCAACGTGGCTCACGGATATGCCTCGCGGAGAATTGAACCACTAGTTTCCGCGTAATTAAGCAGATGAGCTATTGATTTATCATCATTGTCTTATTTAGTAAACGATTGATAAGTCCTGGTCAGTGAAGTTCGTTTACATGCCACAAAGCTACACGGGGAGGTGGTGTTTAGCTGCTATTGTTGGTGATTGAACTGCACATGTACCACAATGTAAGTATCACATCGACAGGCTTAACATTTTCAGAACCATGTCTGTAACACACGGCTGACTTTACATTTTCAGAACCATGTCTGTAACACACGGCTGACTTTACATTTTCAGAACCATGTCTGTAACACACGGCTGACTTTACATTTTCAGAACCATGTCTGTAACACACGGCTGCATTTACTTTTTCAGAACTAAAGAAATGGGACTCCCGAAACCCTAGTATCCCAGAGTGTGGGCTATACCGATCGGGATCTCTCTTCACCGCATTTTAGTATCTCCTGTGTAAACACTAGTCTGGTTAACGAAGGAATGAGCAACCACTTTCTCTGCTATTATGAACCCTGTCAAGGACAACACATTTTGTAACCAGTGAGATCTCAAGAGAATCACGGTCATTATACAAGCAGACACTCATCACTGAGGTTCTGCAATCACTACCTGGAGATTTAATGAACAAACTGAAATAGAACCAAGTCTTCGCCAATAGCCAATTATTCAGGTAGTAGAAGAATGAACAATTTAAACTGACGGAGTTCTACAGTATTATCATCATCATTATCATCAACATTATCATCAATGACAGCATCATCATCAACGTCATCATCATATGCATTACCATTACTGTCATCATCATCATCATCATCATCATCATCATCATCATCATCATCATCATCAATAACAACAACCGCATGACAAACATCATCACCATCATCATTATCCATATCATTGTCATCGTAATCATCACTGTCCTCATTATTGTCACAAACATCATCATCATCGGCATCATCATTATCGTGATCGTCGTCGTCAATATTATCATTACCAGTATAACCATCATCATCATCATCCAGCAACGTCACCATTATCATCTTCATCAATATCATCACCATCATCATTATCATATTCATTATCATCACTATCATCATACATATTATTATCATCATCATAAGGATGAGTCAATGCCAGAATCGAACCCAGGGCCAGAAGTTCAAAGTTTTGTGCACTACGCGACCTCAATGCCTTTATATTAAACCTCTATAACAAATATAACTACCACTTCTCTGCGCGGGCTGATTTTATGACTATCCCAAACATTGTCCATAAAAACGGTAAAACTTTAAGTAAAAATGAACGATAAAAGATGAGAAGGGTAGAAGTACTATCCACCAAGCTGAAAGTACCCGGAGAAGATGAACAACGACATATGACCTTCCGTCAAAGAAGCTCACTGAGATAGAATTTACACCCACTGAACAAGGTCGCTCCGTCAAAGGATGGAATCAATTCAGAGTTCTTAGAGTTTCAAAGTTGTCACCCCTGGTGCCAGAAAATTAGAAATTACGTCCCTTTTGCGTGGCCGGCGCCATGGAAGGATGCGTCTTTGTTGGCGCGAGTCGCCATTTGAGGAATGATGGGTAATGAATTTATGTGGAGAAGGAATGAGTATGTGGCCTGTTTTCTCATCAAAACAGTGAGAAGCACAGTTTTATAATTCCTCCACATACCGAGTCAAAGTGTTCGCAATCAGTTGCGGGAGATCTGGAAGCAGACCGTTTTGCGCTGGTTTTGATTGTAAGAGGTGTCGACTGTTAAGAAAAGAATAGCAATCTACTCAACTAACAATGCCTAGTATATTTGACTCACAACAAATTTTCTTCTTCTTCTTCTTCTTCTTCTTCTTCTTCTTCTTCTTCTTCTTCTTCTTCTTCTTCTTCTTCTCGCCGCGTTTCGTTTCAGTCTCAGCATAATTATTGTGTCCTGTGGGTTCTGGATCCGTGTAGGAAAGATACAAGCATTAAACAAACCTGGATTCTTGTGTACAGATTTCTAAAACAACAGCGCAGGACGACAATAACAACAAATAGAGGAAGAAGAAGAAGAAGAAGAAGAAGAAGAAGAAGAAGAAGAAGAAGAAGAAGAAGAAGAAGAAGAAGAAGAAGAAGAAGAAGAAAGAATGAGAAGAAGACGAAGGGCAACAACAACAACAGCAACTACAATAACAGCAACAACAAGAATAATAACAATAACACAAGAAAAAGCCGCAGAATAACAAGAAACACAAAGAATAAGATGAAGAAGAATGTATAGTCTCACATTGTCATAAATCTGTCCCATACACCCAACAAACCAACCAATCACTGAACACGGTGACTCACTACACTGGCCCCCCTCAAACTTCACTGTTATCCTGCAGTACATACCGTGAATCTAGTTCCAATAACACGCTTTTATTAAAAACAACAATTCATCAATTCTCACACGAACACTATTTCACCGTGAAATGTTTATGTTACTGTCATATCATTTTTTGTTTTTCATTTTCCGCTTCTCTTGACCCAAAGGTTATCATACTAAAATTCTTACACTAGCGCGGTATTTAATTCGCAGACGGCAGTTATATGAAGGCAGCATGAACCAAGTTTTACGGTTGTTTTCTCTTCACAAAACAATATTTATAATCACTAACAAGTTCCCATTTAATTTTCCACAACCGTAACCTCTAAGAAAATAAAACTGGCTCTTCCTACAACATTTCTCTTTTATTTATCTCCCAATTCCCTTTCTCCCAAAAACTTAATCTGCGAATTGTGATCGGATATTTGGCCGCCATGATGCCTATTTGCACATACAATGATTGAAAATGTACGGAGCGAATAAATCAATGTACTAACAGACCGGAAGCTCATGGCCCGGTAGTTGATTTGACAAGGTCCTGGCCTGCCAATGAACATGTCTAAATTCAACTGAAGATTCAGGGACCGATGAAGTATGTATGAATCATGAACTTTTGTCTGTTCCGGAGTTCATTTGATGATCAGTCTGCCTGTCCGTTGGCTGTTTGTTTGTCTGTCTGTCCATCTCTTCGTTCATCCATACGTCTTTCTGCCTGTTTGTTTGTCTAGCTGTCTGTCTGTCTATCAATCCATCTTCTGTATGTCACTCGGTCCATTTCGTTCACCCACCCGCCCATCTGTCTGTCTGTCCATCCGTCTGTCTGTCTATCTGTCAGTCTCACCGTTTTTCCGTTTCAACATTCGTCTACACTACATGTCTCATCACCTCAACCAGCATTTTGTTTACCAATTTGAGATCTATTTACTTATCTGTCTGCATATATATATATGCTCTCAACTACTGGGTCAGCAAACACCATTACAGATTCTACAAGAGATCGTAACGACAATTATGGACATCACGGCAGCGATATGATATTGCTTGGCCAGTCTACAACAATTAACTGTTACAACTGGGCCGTTTCTGTCACGTGTCTTTAAAAAAAAAAACATTCTGCTTCACATAATGTGGCGAATACAAGATCTTGTTTGAACATATCTGTATCGTGATGTTGTCAGGATATATAAACTATCTTTGTGTTGTCAGAACATATTTATGTCTTGATGTGTTCTGGACATTTGAACTTATTCATGGTGTTTGGATAGGATTATATATTGATATTGTTTATATTGGCGTATTTATAGTTTCATATTGTTTGGATATACTTACATCTTGATGTTGTCTGGACATTCTCGTTGTTGATGTTGTCTCGACATATTTATATATTGATCGTTTCTTAACATATTTAATCGTGTTGATGATGTCTAAATATATTTATATCTTGATGATATCTGGATGCATTTAAATCTTTGAAACACCTGTCCTCACTGGGGGAGGGGGGTGGGGGTTTGTTCCATGGCCAAGTGGTTAAGCACCTCGCTCCCGGAAAATTGTGGGTTCGATTTTAGGACTCCGTCTTTTGGTTTACGAGAGCAGTTTTCGTTCAGAGCCCTCTGGGTCATCGCTGGAACTATAGAGTTTGTACTGTGTGCAACGCTTTCAGCAGGCCGCTCAGGAGAAAAAGACCGAGCCATATGGGATAAAATACGGTCGATCCACACGCCCTTCAACCTTTAAACTTGTCTTCAGTTTTCCCTTTCATTGTGGGTTTAAGTAGATGATTAGGTGGTTAGGTTTCTTCATCACTAAGCGGCCAATAGTGCAACTACGTAATCAGTATCGTTGGCGTTCCAGAACATTTTCTAGTTCACATTTATGGATTTAAGTGAACGCCGAAGCGATATAAATGTAAATGTTGTCAAGTGGTGTATATATTCTGGTGTTAGAGTGGAACGTTTTAGGGGTTTACATATTCTAAGTAATTGAATAACAAGAAAGGTATCTAGTATCCTTCCTCGCCAATTTATTCCCTAGAATATTCAATATTCAGAATATACAATTCTGAAATGATCTTATGAGGTTCCGTGAATCCCAGGAATGCTTATTCGAGGGGAAAAATTATATAAATATGTCTCTGCTGGGGTTTGAACCCAGGCTACTGTATTGACAAGCAAGCGAACTAACCACTGTACTGCCAAGGTTGTATATTCACGAAAACCCGGGAAGGTTAACCCAGTCAACAAATTCCAGCAGAAGTCGGACGTGTCGGCCTAACGGCGCAAGAACGCAGCGCTGCTGTAAACAGGCACAACGCAATCACGTCCGAAAAAAAAAAAGCAACTCCGGATGAACGCAGCAGCAGAAGAAGAAGATATTCACGAAAACATATACCGCCTTTTTGGGACTTTGAACCTAGAACCTTGCACACATAGGGAATTTATTAGCTTCAGTTCTACCATCATCTGTTCAGAAAGATTGTGATATGGAAAAGCCTGTCCTGTTTTGTTACCATCAGTTTTATGTGCGAGTGCCATGGGCCATTCAGCGTCCTCCCCCGGGTACGAGGATAAAGAATCTCTTTTCTAAATTGCCCAGTTGTGTTTCTGAGTCTATCTTGTTCGTCTCTTCAGCTCATACTGTTGTTCCCGGGAAATATTCCCAAACTACAACAATATATTTCAACCAACATAATTCTCACTTGGATAATAACCCGGTTCTCAGCACAGGATGGCAGCTTCCGAGAACGGCCCCATTTGTTGCATCCATCATAGCCAACTTTTGTATACATCCATTGACATGGAAATCTGGGCTAATTTCTCCGCTATGTCTTCATCCTAGGCCGGAAGTGGGGAATTCTTGAAATTGTACCCTTGATCTGAAGAAAGATATAAATCTCTATGATAAAGAATGAGATAAATACAACCATTGGGATCGTATCTCCAATGATGTCATTCAAATAAATATGCATGCGCACTGCAGCTAGAATATTTTTAATGTTAAAAGAGTGCTTCCGGTCTCTCCTTGACACACCGTCCATGAAGTGTAAAAATGTCGATCACGATGCTACAAATTGTAATGGAGAAAAGCTTAAAAATAATAACGAAAGATAATAATGATAATGTAGAATTTAAAAAAAAGGAAGCGAAAGACGAAGAAAATGGCAACGTATGGAAGCATGTAATTTTATGGACAAGGCCAAGCCAAAATATCATCAATCGTGTGGGTGTATGGTAGTTTATGTGGCTGCCAATGTCGTAAAGGTCTCCGACATTACAACATTCATAAATTGTACATAGAAACAAATACAATGTACTATTATAGCCTATAATTTAAAAAAAAAAACGTTAGACTAGTTGATCTCAGTCGCAATGGTGAAAATAACATACTCGTGCGCTATACAAACATACTAATGTATCATTATAACTACTAATGCATCATTCTACATAATACTATTGAAATAAAAGTCTTTCAATGCACACAAAAAACATAGTCTACTACTAAAACATCTAACAACACGAAAGACATAAATGAAACAAAATAAAAGTAAAAAAGTGAAGCACAATAATAGCACTGAATTGAAGTGAAATAATCGAAACAGCGGGAGCCGAGGTAGTGACGTGATTAGACGCCCACCTGGAGATCCGATGGTCATGAGTTCGATTTGCATCTGGGCGGATGTAAAATTTAACCCGGGTTCCCATGTTGACCCACCCTAAAATGGGTACCACGAAATTTCTTAAGAAGTAAAGGCAGATACTGACCAGTCTCTCTATGAATGCCGATTAGTCTATAAACATATGGTTCATAAATAAACACACATGAACTGTTTGGCGCTTATAGAAGTATAGGAAAGAAGCAAGAGAGAATCAAGCACTAGATAGAATTACAAATTGAAAGCTATAGTTACCGACCGGGATTTGAACCTGTTGCCTCCAAATGACTATAGCGACTCCCTGCAGGAACAAGTGTACTTCGACGCATGACCAACTGAGTGGCACCTTACAGTCTTGACAGACCAAAGTATGTGAGTTGGAATGTGGCCAAAATTCCATCACAATGCCTGGGCAGAGCTTCAGAGAAACATGTGGTGCCCAAAAGACATATTCCCTCTCTCGGCCTTGCCTTGCGTACTCCAGAGGAATGGGTAACCAATACGTCTGGAACAAGGTAGGCTGCAGACGCTGGCGGCTCAGCGTCAACCTCCGAGACCTAGCCTCCACGAGCAGGTGGCGAGTGGTGGCCAGACCTAGCACCCAAGGGACCCAACTTAGAGGCGTTCAGCCAAGTTCCACAGGTGAGGGCCTCGTACGCGCCTGGACCATAGGACGCGTACATCTGTCAACCACAAGTGTCCGGACCTGTGTAAAGCGTGTACTACCGTCAGACTCCCCGCCTGACTTTTGCGGATCCCACAACCACCGGGAATAGGCCCGCCGGAGATAAAAGAAACGATAAAAGTAGCGGTATTTCAATTGCTCTTGCGCTCCCACCTATGCTACACCCTTCATGAGTCAAACCAGAGCATGACCAAGTAGACACTATTAAAAATATGGGTTTAGCACATGGGCTTTTAGACCTGTGATAGGCTTCTTTAGTTTTAACAAAGTAAAGGGAGAGGGTAGGAGTAGCTAAGATGTTACGATGTTCGCCTCTGCCTGAGAAGGTACCGGCTTCAATTCCTGCAAAGGGCTGAGCGTTTTTCACAGAACCGTTGTTATCTAACGATATCACACGCGCCTGATCTCTGTAGTCCTCTCGGATAAGGGCGGAAAACGAGGAGATCCAGTATGCAAGCTATGCACATTTCAAAACCCAACGGTAGTATTTTTTTTGTTTTTTTTTTTGCGCTCTCTCGCTTTGAACTCAAGCGTAGTCCATACACACTACTTTCTAGTAGCACTGAAATGAATTTTGGTAGTGGATTAGCTTTCACTTTTACCAGTGTCTCTCGCCATCACGCGATCCCACTTCGACTTCAGAGGTACTTGTAATGTACGTCCTAAAGTCAAGGACGTTAAGTCAACGTTTTAGTCCAACTATCCGGTGTAAGAGTTGTAACCCTTACATCGGCAGACCAAACCTCAGAAGTCGAAGCAGTAATAGTAGCACGTACGTGAACTGTGCTTGAGATCAAAGCGAACGAAAGAAAACTTAATACATGGTGTATTTTTAATTATTGTGCAATGTTTGAAAATATTGCCGGTCCAAGTTTGTGTGTGTCTTTCCTCTCGTGCCTAAGGCGGCGCATAGGGCAGAAGTCGTGGTTCTCCATGTTTGTGCGAAGCTTCAAACATTTGGAGCCAGAAATCTGATTCTGTAACAGTTGGGAGTTTTATGATGGCGGATTGTCAAGCCGCCGATCAACCGTCTTTAGTCAAGCTAAAAAAAACACGTCCCGCCATCTTGACCCAAGCCTGAAACTATTTAATTCCTCCGATGGTAGCATCCAAGTTTTGTATTTACCTATTATGTTGCATGAACTTTATAGAGGGTGAATACAAAACTTGGACCGGCAATTATTTCAAACACGCACAGTCATTAAAAATACACCCTATACTATTACTGATGAAGTTATTTGCACATCCTTTACACGACGGCGCAATCAATTCCAGCAGTATTTTGCTGTTTCTGATTTACAAGACACTTAAGCTCAGTAATTTGCCATTGCTTTCTAAAAAACTAACGCTCATACTATTGTATGAAAACCATCACAGGTAATCTACTTCCAAATCGTCCGCAGCGGTGTTTAAAGCGTAATATAAGGGATTGCGAATGGCTTTCTCGGATTTAAGTCTAAGCTCAAAGTGCAATATTGTTGTCAGATCTGGGAATCTCCGTGGCGAAGTGGTTAAGCCGCCAGCCCCGCTCTTCGAAGGTTTGTGGGTTCGATGTCGGGCTACCTCGTTCGGGTCAGGAGTGCAAATTTTATCGGAGAGTCCTGGAGATAGTCGGTGGAGCTACGAAGTTCGTGCTTTGTGCGACGTTTTCGCCAGGAGCACTGCAGTGCAATGAAGGTCGATGCTCAGGCCTACTAAACGCTTTAAACTGTTGTGAGATCTGACCATGGAATAGAACGGAAAACCCAACCATTAACTAACTGTATGTAAGTTGGCGTCGGTGAACCACATAGGGCAATAAGGTCCATGTATGGTCCATGTCTGATTGTCAACATATTCACAACATGTCTTAATGACTTACGTTGAGAACATGCGTGTTAACATTGCCTAAATGAACCACTCGTTGCCTTAGCAAAATGTTAACCTCTCTCCAGAATCCGAAATTATGACATTTTATAATATCTAGCAAATATGTTTAACATTACTTCTTTTTTTTAAAATTTGATTCTGTCGTTCTTTTCTTTGATTGCATTTCATGATATGAGCTCTGATAATGGACGCTGTGCCTGGGGAAAGAAAGTCGAGGGTAAAAACTTTCAGGTGCAAACACATTCAGCTAAAGCCGGTTAACAATAGCTGGCCATTTCCCAATTCTGTATAATAAATTTGCATATTTCTTCCTCCCTGGCATAGCTTCCGCTGAAGATGTGATGTAAAAAACGAAGAACGGGGAGAGAAGGGCAGGGGTTAGAGATACGCGATGAGGAAATGGAGACACCGAGGAGAGGGATTAAATATTATACAATAAGAGAGGCGAAAAAGAGGGGAAGGAAAGGTAAGGAAGAGGGCAACAGAGGGGGAAACGAATTTAAGATACTCAAGGCTGATTGTGACTATGCTTGGAAATTACTTGTATTTCTCTCCGGTATCTCAACAAAGGCTTCAGTCTCATCCCGTTGAACCTCCCGCTGACCAGGACAGTACACAAACACCCTATCACTGGCGAGGATCAGAAGACCTGAGAGAGAGAGAGAGAGAGAGAGAGAGAGAGAGAGAGAGAGAGAGAGAGAGGGGGGGGGGTATGTGTGTGTGTGCGTGATTAAACTATACACATAGATGGGCATATTGTGTCTTTAAGCGTTATCAGTATAAGAAGACCTGAGAGAGAGAGAGAGAGAGAGAGAGAGAGAGAGAGAGAGAGAGAGAGAGAGAGAGAGAGAGAGAGAGAGAGAGGCAGATAGCCAGGCAAACAGACAGTCAGATAAATATATTTATATATAGAAAATCAGGAGGGGGGGGGGGACTTATTGGATAAAAAAAGACAACAGCCTTGAAATATGCCAGACCCCCTCTGCTGAGTGTCCACCGTGACGAGGTAGAGGGGCTTGTGCGTCCCAATGACCCCAAGAGCTATGCCGACGGTAGCACAGCTACTGGTAGGGCCACCCATGTCGGACAGGTCAAGGGAGAGGGACCAGACGAAGAGACACACAAACCTGCTGCCTTGTAGGTAGACTGGGGACAGTCAAAGGCTAGGGAAAGCACCCCAAATACATGCTTGTCGAAATCGGATGCACTGAGCCACAGGCTTGACAAAGCAGTGCAACGTGAAACCTGCTGCCTTGTAGGTAGACTGGGGACAGTCAAAGGCTAGGGAAAGCATCCCGAATAAATGCTTGTCGAAATCGGATGTACTGAGCCACAGGCTTGACAAAGCAGTGCAACGTAACTTAATTCATGATGTCACAAATCAAAATTAATCGATATGGTGCTAATCCCGTGAAGTCCCATCAGGCGGTGATAGTGCCGGGCCCCCTGCCTCGAGGGGGTCCACCCATGACTACTGGTGGTCACCTTCCCCTGTGCTGTGGAGTCAAGGCACAGAGGAGTAGGTTAAGAGCTATTGACCAAATACCCCGGACACTCAACATACTACAGTGGAATGCCGAAGGAGTTTACAAGAAGAAAGACTCCCTAACACAGCGTCTTCATAAAGATAGAATAGATGTGGCATGCATTCAAGAGACACACCTCAACGCCAATCACAAATTCTCAGTCAGAGGATATCAGGCCACACGTTTTGACCGCGAAGGACACAAAGGAGGAGTTCTAATACTTACACGAAATACAATACCTTGCAGCGAAGTATCTGTGATCTCTAACAACCAAACGGAAATTATAGGTGTTGATATAATGATAAAGGACGTGAAAATAAGAATCTACAATCTGTATAGCCCAGCAGATAAGGATCTTACACTCTCAAACATGAAAATAACTGACACAAACTGCATTATTGTCGGAGACTTTAATAGCCGTTCAGAAAGATGGGGATACCCAGATACTGACAAAAGAGGAGATGAATTGGTGGACTGGGAAATAGACTCAAATCTCCATCTACTCAACAAAGCGGATGACACACCGAGCTTCTACTCCAGAAGATGGCTTACCACTTCTACTCCAGACTTAGCTTTCTGCACAGGAGACATCCTCCACAAAATTGATCGCCATGTGCTGGACCAATTAGCAGGTAGTGACCACAGACCAATCAAGCTTGAAATGAATATGGAGTATGTTCCACAGGAGCAAAAGCCCTTGCCCCGCTGGAATTACAAACGAGCAGATTGGGACAGATTTGCCATACTAACAGACAAATATTGTGAAAACATAAATACACGATATGGCAACATAAAGCAAATGGTGGAAAGTCTAAACAGAGCAATAATACAGGCAGCCACTGAGTCCATTCCAAGAGGAGCGAGGAAAAATTACAAACCATACTGGACTGAAGAACTACAAAGTTTGGAGGACAAAGTTGAAGATGCCAGGAAGACAGCAGAGAGAGAACAAACAATTGAAGCAAACATCTCTCTCAAAGCCATCTCAGCAAAATATAAAAGAACAGTAAATCAAACAACAAGAGATTGTTGGAGGGAAAAAAACAGAAAACCTGAATTTTGACAGGGATGGAAACAAACTATGGAAACTAGTGAAAGCCATGAACAATGAAGGACCTAGAAACAAACAAATAACAATTAAACAAGGAAATGCCTTGCTTACAGGCAAAAAGGCTGCAAATGCACTAATGGAACACTATGCAAATGCAAACCACATTGATATTACAACCGAACAGAAGAAAGCAATCAAAGACAAACAGATACATCATAGAAATAAAGAGACAGCAGCAGAATATATGATGGCAAATCTAACAATGGAAGAAATGGAACAGGCAATGAATACCCTAAAAAAGAAGAAATCACCAGGAAAGGATGGAATCACAAATGAAATGCTAATAGGACTAGGCACCAAGGCAAAGAAGAAACTACTAGCAGTCCTAAATAACAGCTGGAAGAGAGGAATAGTCCCACAGGCATGGAAGGAAGCTATACTAATACCAGTCCCAAAGAAAGGAAAAGACCTGGAAGAACCAAATGGCTATCGACCTATCAGTCTACTTAGCTGTGTAGGAAAATTAATGGAACGCATTATCAATGGCAGGCTAACATGGCATCTGGAAGAAAACAAACTCTTAACACCACACCAAGCAGGATTCAGAAAATACAGATCCACTGAAGATCAAATAACCTATATAGCTCAGGAAATAGAGGATGCCTTCCAAGAGAAAAAGCACACACTAGCAGTCTGGATAGATTTAGAAAAAGCATTTGATAAAGTATGGAAGGAAGGACTGAAAGTAAAACTGCAAAACATGCATGTTTGTGGAAAAATGTATAAATGGATCAGCCACTACCTTGAGAACAGAACTGCCAGGACAAAAGTACAAGGACAAACAAGCAAAATGATGCTGCTGGAGCAAGGTGTCCCCCAAGGAGGAGTTCTTTCACCAACATTATTCCTAGCATATATAAATGACATCACAGAAAATTTTCCAGCCAGAGTACACACATCCTCCTTTGCAGATGACCTAGCCATATGGACATCTGAAGAATATATTAGTACAGCTAACAGCAGAATACAGCAAGCCTTATTAGCGCTAGAGGACTGGTCAAAATCATGGCTAGTGAAGATAAGTGAGGAGAAAACAACATGCACAGTGTTCTCCCTCTCAAATAAAACTCAGCAACCTAAGCTGGTATTGAATGGAAAAATATTGCGCCATGAAGAAAATCCAAATTATCTAGGAGTCACCTTTGATCGTCGCCTGACATGGAAGACACAGGTTGAGAAAAATCGAACAAGAGCAAGGCAGAGAATGGCAATCATGAAAAAGCTTGCTGGTACAACGTGGGGAGCAGATGAGAAAGTTCTCAAGAAGTTATATACTGGACGGGTGAGGCCAGTACTGGAATATGGCATTGCAGCTTGGGCAACAGCAGCTAAGTCAAACTTTAACAAAATAAGTAGAGTCCAAAACCAAGGAATGCGAATCATAACTGGAAGCCTGAAGACAACGCCTATTAATGAACTAGAAAAGATCACTTGTTTACAACCAATGCAGGATAGAAGAGATAGCAGAGCCCAGCAACAAGCAGAAAAATTTAGAAGATTGACAGACCACCCTATGTACAACAGATTTAATGGTTTTGGAAAGGGAAGACTGAAGCGTAGCAACTTTGTAGAAACTGCAAAACGAAGGATTAGGGCAGATCCTATACTTAACATATTAACAGTCAAGCCCATACACAATGCACACAAGTTCCCAGCTTGGAGACAGCAGCAACTGCCTGAGATGATAGAAAACATTCCTGGTATTGAGAAAAAGAACACTCAGCATGAAACCGAAAGAAGAGAAATAACCCTAAACTACATAAAAGAACATTACCCAAGCAGGAATTGGACCCATGCATATACAGATGGATCAGCCAAAAATTCAATAGAGAATGGAGGAGGAGGAATTCTCCTAAATTTAAAAAATGGAGTGAAAAAAACACATTCAATGGCAACTGGAAAATTTTCAAGTAACTTCAAAGCGGAGGTAGAGGCTTTGAAAACTGCAGCAGAAATGCTCCTGATGGAGGAAAATAAAGAGAAGCAAATAGCTATCTTCACAGATGCAAAGTCAGCTGTCTCAATACCCAAGAGCAATAACAGCACAGAACTAACTGACCTAAGAGCAGCACTCCATGGTCTATGCCAGAAATCCAAAAAAGTTGTAATACAGTGGATCCCATCACATTGCAGTATACCTGGAAACGAAGAGGCTGACAGACTGGCAAAAGAGGGCGGACGACTACCACAGCCTGACATAGACATAACCTATAATGAGGCAAAGAGGTTGATAAAAAGCACTTATAGAACCAAATGGGAATCTGAGCATCCAGGCCATCAGAAGGATGATGCATATTACAAACTCGACCGAAGAGAACAAGTAGCAATCTTCAGACTCCGCACAGGACATAACAGGCTGAAATACCACTTGTTCAATAAACTAAAGATAGGAGATACCGATGAATGTAATTGTAGAACTGGAAAAATGACAGCAAAACATTTGCTGCAGGATTGCCCAACGTATGCAGAACAGAGAAAGATATTTTGGCCCACACCTGCTTCATTTGAGGACAAGCTCTATGGAGATATCAACAAGCTCAAGTTGACCGCAGCTTACTTTAACTACATACAGGTTGACATTTAAAGGTGCATGAAGACCCAGAGGCATGAAATGGAATATTGCTTGGATAGCAAATCCATTATGTGGAAAGTCCAAATCGAAAGCTCGCTGTGTGGGCTTCATAAAAGGTGGAAAAGTGTCCTAGTGGCACGAAATGGAATATTGCTTGGATAGCAAATCCGTTACGTGGAAAGTCCGAATCAAAAGCCCATTGTGTGGGCTTCATAAAAGGTGGAAAAGTGTCCTAGTGGCACGAAATGGAATATTGCTTGGATAGCAAATCCATTACATGGAAAGTCCGAATCGAAAGCTCACTGTGTGGATGTCATCTGCAGACTGCATACTTCTGGTTTCCGGAAGAACAGCCTATGGTGAACGGAAGGCCCAATATACGGAAGTGAGGCTAAGCAGCCATGTGCAGGACGTGACGATTCCTTGGGTGAGCCCAGTACCAGAGCGCTATGTATCGGCTCTGCAATTATGGAAGCCTCCTTGGATGGCGGGGAATGCCCATGGTCTGCCCCTGCCTTCCCTTGAGGGCTGACCAGGATCTTTGGCTGTTCTATATGGACCAGCTGGGATGGGGGATAACACCACAACAGTGAGAGTCAAACGTCCTAAGAAACCCCCGGGAAGGTTAACCCGGTCAACAAATGCCCGCAGAAGTCGGATGTGTCGGCCTAACGGCGCAAGAACGCAGCTCTGCTGTAAACAGGCACAACGCAATCACATCCGAAAAAAAACTCCGGATGAACGAAGAAGAAGAAGAAATATGCCAGACTAATAGCAGCGTTAAGTGAGTGGCGAAGATCCCGACTTTGTAAAACAAACAGCTACGCACGCAATTGTTTCCTGGATGTAATAATCCGGTAACGACTCATAATGTAACTTAATTACAGTAATTCAAATCTTACAAAATCACAACTCTCTTTTATCTTTCTCTCAAAGGATCGCGTTGATCTCTCACAGGGCCGTGGTACATTTCATCAATCCCAATCTGCGGATGGTATTGCCTAGCTGTTTAACCTGATGAGTTTCCTATGCACATTGTCTCTACACACATTTGTAGGTTTTACGACTTGAAAGCATAAATCAGCTGCCATAACATCCAGCAGGTCCTTTCTACGGACAGATGATAAGTGCTTAACTCGGTGAACACATAAATGGACCAGATAGAAGACCTCATTGCTGATATATGAAAGTGGGTGGGGGGGAGTGGTGGTGCTGTCAGCTTATATGACAGCTGTTGACTCCTCCATTCACAATAACCTCGTCAGTACAATGTTCTTTTCCCCTGGGCTCCCCATAGCATGAACATGAGGTATAATTCTAGAGTGTGTCCCGTTGCCTTAACTTAAGTGGCATGGGATGATTAATTGTCTTAAGCGACATCCTGTATCTGTCATGGGCTTAAATACAATTATTTGCTATAAGTAACTCCCTGTAATCTGATAATACAACATGTCTGCTACAACATATTAACAACTTTTAAGTCATAACTGTGACACACCTCTACTTCCCATTTTCCGACATCCATTTAGTTTGGTCCAACTTACTTTTTGTTTGCCACTGGGTCTGTTAATTCAAAAGTCGACGGATCCGCTAGTCCAGTGGTTCTCAACCAGTGGGGAATTCCCCCCCCCCCCCCAGGGGGAAATTTTAGGGTTTCGGGGGGGGGGGGGATGAAGACCATTTAAAGATCGCGTTAATACAAGAACCGATTACTTGATATTATTTTTCTCTTCATACTTCCGTGATGACGGTGAGAATCAGCAGTGGTTGTAATCGCATCGGTAACTTACGGGGTATGTGAGCCGGCCGCTCAGAAAGCAATGGCAAACTAATGAGCGTAATCTTGCCAAGAAATCAACATACAGCTGAAAGATGCTGGTGTTGACAGTGATGTCCTGTAAAGGATATGCAAAAAAAAAAAAAAAAAAAAAAAAACTTCACAGTTATGTATGTCTCATCCTTCTAAAATTCATTTTATAAAGTAAGTAAACCCACAAATCATGTTTTATGTGGATGTCTAGACTTGTTTTAGTATATGCTATTAAATTTACCTTCCATTTTTACGTATACTGTGTAGAGGTGGGGAGACTTTTAGATAGGAAATATTAAAAAAGGGGGGGGGGGACGACGTTCTGAAAATACGGTGAAGGGGGGCACAGGCAAAATTTGTGATAGGAAGGGGGGAATGACGTTCTGAAAATATGGTGAAGGGGGGCACGGGCCAAAAAAGGTTGAGAACCGCTGCGCTAGTCCTTAACTTAGAACCTTCCAAGAGGCAGGGTCTGACACCGGTCCTGTCTGGTACACCTTTCTGCCTCTGTATTAGCTTCCCCTAGTCTCAGATCGACAGACCCGCCAATCTTTCAGGTGTGAGTCTTTAAGGGCGAGGGTCGGGCATTGTTCGTGAATGGTACATCTTCCAATTAGCTTCTGAATCTTTAAGAACTTTCCCTTGTCATACGGATAATTTACACCTGTAAAATCGAGAGGTAATCTCATGAGAGAAGTGAAATTTATATCACATTCACTACGCCACCGCATGCTGGAGATCAGTGTTTCCAGGCTTTGATCGTATTCCCACCATCTTCAACAATAGCCGAGTAACTCATGACCATATTGATACAACAGGTAAGAAACCAGCGATCTACTTTTCTAATAGAAGAAAGATGTAGGGATTCGAGGAAACACTAGACAACATACAAATTGAAAGCTCTAACACCCATCCCCCCCCCCACGATGTGTCTCCACCTTGTCGCGGTTGGGGGGGGGGGGGGTGCTTGCGTGCCTCATTGACCCCATTGCTATGTCGATGGATGGAAAACTACATATCGGACAGCTTATGGGATAGAGGCCAGACTAAGCGAGACACAACCTGCTGCTCTGCAGGTAGACTGAGGATAGCAGTCAAAAGTTTAAATCACGCGCACGAAGGCAGAAGTTCTTGGTCCGGACACATATTCTAAGGCTCTCTGTCGAGGGTTGTGGCTGAACGCCTCTAAGCCTTAAGCCCTCGGATGTGAGAGCCGGGCTGATACCCACCTACCGAAAAATGTAGGTTTGATACTAAGCACGCTACATGCCCAGTTCAGATACTTGTCCGAAGGCTCTCAGCTGGGGGATATGAGGGATCCCCGAATGAGAGGGCCTGGCCGTTTCTCTCTCACTAATGCTCGGAGGTAAGGTGCTGAGCCGGCAGCACATGTAGCCTACCTCGTGAACGAGTACTAAAAGGTAGAAGAAGTGCCCCAGTCGAATGAAATGGTTACGAAAACTGTCTGTATCTAACTCACAGAGAGTGTAGACAAAGGTGGAAAAACGTCTCAATAACACAAAATGGAACGCACGGCTAGAGAATCCATTGCGTGGTCCGAAGTCCAAAGCGAAAGCTTACCTAGTGGATGTCGCCAGCAGACTGACCGTTCCTGGTGTGTGCTTGAGCGACCAGTGGCAAGCGAGATGCAATACACATGGAAGTGAGGAACTAAAGTAGCCTGAGCAGGACGTGGCAACTCCTCGGGTGAGCCCAGTCTCAGAGCAATATGTGCCGGCTCTGCAGTTATGGAAGCCTCCTTGGTCTGCCCCTGCCTTCCCTTGTGGGTTGGCCGTGATGTCTTTGACCGTTCTATTTTGACCAGCTGAGATGTGGGCGACATCACAACAATAAGTCTAACGAGCCTCGAAACCCGAGGAAGGCTAACCTCATTAAAAATGCCCGCCGAAGTCGGAAGTGCCGTCCTACGGGTGGCAAAATAAAAATTGGCACTACGCATTTACGTCCGAATGAAATGTCTCGTCCGAATGTCTCTCGTGCTAGGAACAGCTCTAACTACCTAGTTTCCGAATGCCACTCTTGTTCGGAACAGCTCTGACTAGGTAGTTTTCCGAATGTCCGACGTGCCTGGAACAGCTCTGACGGGCACAACGACAAGCACATGTCCGAATCGAAAATTCGCTGAGTGGATACCGTCTGCAGACCTGTCTGCTTTGTGCGGGAACGGCCCGGGGCGAGCGAAATGCCCAATATATTGAAGTGAGGAATTAAAGCAGCCATGAGCAGGACGTGACGATTCCCTCGGTGAGCCCAGCACCAGGGAGTTATGTGTCGGCTCTGCAATTATGGAAGCCACCCTGGATGGCGGAAAATGCCATGGACTGTCCCTGCCTTCCTTTGAGGGATGACCGTGAAGTCTTCCACTGTTCCAATTTGACTAGCTGGGATGTGGACGGTACCACAAAAGTGAGAGTCTCCCAGGAATGCTAACCTGGTAAAAATTGCACGCTAAAAGTCGGATGTGTTGGCCTAAGGGTTTCGACCCAAGGGTGCCTAACGAGACACACCGCAATCACAATTGAAAAAAAAAAACAACACTCCGGATGAAGGCAAAGAAGAAGTAGAAGAAAGCTATAGCTGCCGTGCCGTGATTCGAACCTGTCATCTCCAAATAACGACATAAACTCGCTGCAGGAACAAATGTAGTTAGAATCTTTCTGAGCTGTCATATGAGCTGTTTTAGAGCGAGATAGCGTGCAACAGAATAATAGAGAGAGAGAGAGAGACAAAGAGAGAGAGAGAGAATGGAGTGAGAGAATGGAGTGAGAGAGAGTGCGTGTGTATGTGTGTGTGTATGTGTGTGTGTCTGTGAGGGAGACAGATAATCCTAACAAGAGCGCGAGGAAGAAAGATAGATAGATAGATAGAGAGAGAGAGAGAGAGAGAGAGAGAGAGAGAGAGAGAGAGAGAGAGAAAGGGGGTAGTGAGATCAGAAGCGAGCAAGATAGGGTGAGATACAAAGAGTAAGAGAGGGAGACGAGAGAGAGAGAGAGAGAGAGAGAGAGAGAGAGAGAGAGAGAGAGAGAGAGAGAGAGAGCGAGAGAAAGAGAGAGAGAGAGCGAGAGAGAGAGATTGTGTGGAAGAGACAGAGAGGAGCCGCATCGCGCGTAATTGCGTACGTTCAACATGATCATGTCATAGCCATGTGATAAGTACTGACCAATGAATAAAAGAGCTCGTGCTTATCGTCCCATGATGCATAAGTTCTGTTTCTGACCGTTGAGAAAATGGCCGGGTTGATCCAAAATCCGTCCAAAGAAGCTCAAAGAGCGGTGATTCGGATTCTTTCATTTGAAGGATGTCGACCAGTGGACATTCATCAAAGAATGCAGGCATCGTACGGTAACAAATGTGCATAGAAGATAACAGTGACAGACTGGGCTCGAATGTTTCGAAAAGGACGTCAGTTCACGACAGATCTTCGACGGCCGGGTCAAGCGCATATTGTTGCAACAGAAAAAAGCATCGCCAAAACGGATGCAGCAGTACAGATGAACCGTCGTCGAAGCATACGTTCGCTAGCGAAAAAATTTGATGTGTCAATTGGGACAATTCAAAAGGTCGTTCGTAAGAAACTGCAATATCGGAAGGTGTGTTCACAGTGGGAACCATGGATGTTTACCGACCACCAAATTGAGGAACGCGTGGGATGGTGTTTGAACCACTTGCTGCGCTACAGAGTAGAGGGTGATGCATTTCTTTTCCGCAAAGTGGCAGGCGATGAATCATGGTGTCACCACTTTGAGCCGAGCAGCAAAAAAGAGAGCATCCAATGGAAGTATACTGGATCACCAAAAGCCAAAAAAAAATTCAAGTTACAGGTTTCCGCTGGTATGGTCATGCTGAGCGCATTTTTTTTTTTTACCATGAAGGGCTATTGGTGGCCGAATTTAAAGAACATGGTTTCAACATCAACTCTACCAACTACTTGCAAACACTAGATAAGCTGCAAAAAGCCATCAAGAATAAACGTCCCGGCATGCTTTCTTGCGGTGTAATTTTGTTGCACGATAATGCTTGTCCGCATGTCGCAAAGATTGTGTGGGAAGCATATAGCAAGGAAGAAGTGGGAAATTCTGCAACATCCAGCCTATAGTCCTGATTTGTCACCCTGTGATTTTCATTTATTCGGACCTCTAAATAAAGCTCTCAAGGGGCAACGATTTCACACAGATGCAAACGTAATGAACGCGGTAAACATTTGGTTCAGCGAGCAACCACAATCCTTTTCTTTTTGCGCACGATATTCGCCGTCTACCTAAGCAATGGGATGCTTGCCTGAATGCCTACGGCAACGTCTTCTGACCAACCCATGGTGCATAATTCATTCAAAATGAATGCTTTGTATAATTCTACCACACCTGTTAATGTTTCTTTCATGCTTTTGTAATAAAGCCATTGGAACTGGTTTAGTGAACGTTCCTATTATATAAGATATGGAAGACACTCTGGAAATACACTCACGTCGTTTAAGAGTTAATTTTTACTGACAGGCAGACATCTCTGTCAATGGATAGAATGATAGACATGCAGACGCCCCCGAATCAATAACAGCAACAATAACCATCATACCGAACTAATTTTGTTTTTTTCACAAGAGCCTTCCGCATCTGAACAACTGAAGAACGCATTCGTACTTTGCACTCGTTACTTAATGCTTAATCCTCCTCGAAAAATTCTTCCACATTGCTCGTTGTTTGGTGATTAGATCGTGCCGTTTTTAGAATTTAAATCAACAAAAAATTAGAGGTTACTGTCTTCCTTAGGCCCACCATATTTCACCGTCTAGTCAACTTTAAAATAGTGAGTTCTAGAGCTCTTCTCAGTCAATACCTCATTACTTCAGACTTTAGCAGGCTTTGTGAGAAAATCCTGGCAACTTGAGTTTTAATGGCAATAAAGAAATAATGCTAATATTGTAAAAACTCCATTCTACATTGTCTTTCTTGCAGACCAAACAAGGGGCAGAGAGAAATGAGATTTTAAGACCCCCATTCGTGTGAAATCACTGGGGGACTGCATTGTCTGGGAGGCTGCAAAATCCCGTGTCTTTGTGAAAAATCACAACAATGGAGCTGCATGGATTGCTAATACACAGACGCCTCCAGAACATGGATTATCGTGGCATTTTTCCTGGTTTGATTACTTTACATTCCCCGTCGGGAAATGCACGTGCAGTTGAGCAAAGCGTGAGGAAGCACCTCAAATGACAAAACGTCTTTTCCTAGATCAGCGGGAAACATACAACTAAATGCTAATTTCTTCTGACACTGACGGCTATTTTTACGTCCCTTTTCAAAATTCTGTTGCATGAAGGGTGATCATTGCAATTTTTGACTTTAGTTAATGATATGAAAATCGGCTTTCATTTTAAAATGTTTCTCTCACTATTTTGTTAATCATTATTATTTGTATCTGAGAGCATACTATACTTTTTATAAATATGCATTTAAGCATGCGACCATTATTGCAGTTTTTTTTTGTTTGCATATCCTTTACATTGCTGTCAACATCTGCATTTTTCAGCTGATTGTTGATTTCTTGGCAAGATTACGCTCAGTAATTTGCCATTGCTTTCTGAGCGGCCGGCTCACATACCCCGTAAGGTACCGACGCTATTCGAAACACTGCTGATTCTCACCGTCGTCACGTTACTTACGAGAGTATACGAGATTACGGAGAAATGTCGCTAACCTCTAGGCCAGGAAGCCGGCATTAATGCAGTTACACATACATAATAGTACATATAACAACTAAACGTACATAAATACATACAAGAATCATATGTATTACACACACACACACACACACACACACACACACACACAACTACATACAAACACACACACACATACATATACAAATATACATACACACATACATACACATGCATACACATCACATACAACCATACATACAAACATACACACGCAGGTAGACAGGCAGACAGGCTGGCAGGCAGACAAACAGACATCTGAGTCATACGGACATTCAGAAGAAATCACTTAATTTCTAGTAAATCAACTGAGGGTTGTAGTCACGGCAACATAAATCAAGGCGGACGCTGTGTCATCAATTTGCTATATGTTATTTTCGTGCCCTGAGTTGATCATTCATTCAGTGCGGGTACTCTTTGTCCATTTCTACGGTGCACTTGATGAATACATTTTCTAAAATCCCCAACCATCGGGAGGAGGTGGGGGAGGGGGTGTGATTCTTATATTTCTTTCACGATAAATTTTGGAAATCTTCCACACGAATGTTAATGAAGATTTGTTTAAAAAAACACATATAAAATGGCAAACTACTGAACGTAAACTTGCTAAATCACATACAGCCAAACAATACTGTAGTTGATTGCCACGTCATGTGTAAAGGATATGCAGCTAACTTAAGTGGTGAATTAGAAATACATCAGACATGCAACTAATGACGCCAAATTAGCAATGGAGAAAAGCAACTCGTTGAGCTAATAAATGTGATAGTTTAGTTAGTCGCAGTTCCAACTTCACAGCAACATAATAAATGTGATAGTTTAGTTCCATATTATGTACATGCCGTCGTAGTCGGCTCTGGCATGTTTGGCTGTTTGTGATTTCTTGGCAAGGTTTAAGTTCAGTAGTTTGTCATTGCTCTCTAAACTACCGGTACGCATACCATCGTCTGTTTCATTCTATCCAGGGAAGCAGACGTGTTTCCAAGGCACCAGGGCCAGGTTTTATACTGGCCAAGACTTACTAACACGTCCTAGTCGCTCCTCCTGGGCAACAGGTCCCTTCGGGGTCCTGGCTAACGTGGTAGGATCGCTGATTCTTCCGAAGTCGGAGAGTATCTGCCTGCACGGCGAGGAACCACCAGTCTGCATGCCAATAAGCCAGACATGGGACAACGGATATTCACGCAAACCACAGCCCGGTATGACATCACACTGATGTTGGACAACAGGATGTTTTCATCCGACATACAGGACTTCACGCTGGAATTCACAGCCAGCGAACATAAGCAGGCAAGAAAGCATACCATCGTTTGAAAACCAACGCAAGGCGGTGTGCATCCAAATCTCCAGCAGCTGTGTTTCAAATGCAGTATGCAGGACTGCGGTTTGCCTCGTATCACTTTGGCCAGCAGACCGGGACAGTTTAATACAGTGGTTCTCAACCGGTGGGGAATTTGAGGGTTTCCAGGGGGGGGGGGGGGGAATGAAGACATTGTAAAATTGGCTTCAGGACCACACAAAACATGATCGGGATATTAAGCGTACTCGTGACGTTAAATTCCCCGATTATTTCAAGATCGCGTTAATACAAGAACCGATTACTTGATATTGTTTCCCCTCCAAAATATACGGTTCTTTTCCTTCTACCTAGCCTCTATGATTTAGGTTGCCGTATTTTACCAGAGATTTTATTTGCGGTAACTTACGTTTTTTTGTTATTGCTTCTCCGTTTTAATGAGGTTTAGAGTACTCATCATGTTAAATTTCCCGATTATTTCAAGATTGCATTAAAACAGAAACCGATTACCGAGATCCCTGCATTGTTTACGAATCTACACGTCTCAGCTTTTCAAATTATTATTTTTGCGGAGGTAAGGAGACTTTTTTTTAAAGACGTAAGTTAACTCGTGGATATATATATATATACCACCGTCTCCGTGACTTAAAGGCTTGCCAGCGGTGACCGATTTAACACAGACCACATCGTGCTGGGGTTTTAGAGTGTTGGTATTAGAGCCGGTCGTTCAGAAATCAATGACAAACTACTGAACGTAAAACTTGCCCAGACATCAACAACAGCAGTAACATGCTGGTGTTGACAGCGATGTACTGTAAATCATCATCATCAAGTGCCGTGCCGGCTGGCGTAGGCGTTCATGGCTCTCCATAGATCTCGGTCTTTGGTTTTCTGGATCAACTCTGCTGCTGATATTCCTCCATGCCACCGTCTCAATCCATCCAGCATCATTTCTCTTGGTCTGCCTCTGTCTCTCTTCCCCTCGATCTTTCCAGTTGTCAGGATGTTCTCCAATGCCTCTCTTCTCATCACGTGACCGAAGAAAGCTGTTTTTCTCTGTCTTATTGTTGTATATAATCTTCTAGTTTCATTAACCTGTTTCAGGCAGTCGTCGTTAGTTACTCTGGCAGTCCAAGGAATCTGCAACATTCGTCTCAGGAACCACATCTCTGTTGCTTCTAGTTTCTTCTTAATTTGTTCATTTACATTCCAAGATTCACTGCCATACAGCAAAACTGGTTCTATATAGCATTTCAGCACTCTCTTTCTTACATTCAGTGATAGTGACTTATTGCATAAGATACTCTTCATTTTCTGAAATGCGGCTTTTGCCTGCCCTATTCTGCTCCTAATCTCTGTTGTACATCTTCCATCTGATGTTATAAATGCCCCTAGGTATCTAAAATTATCCACTTGGTTAAGGATTTTCCCTTCTATTTCTATGTCACATTTTGATGTCACCATTTTCTTTGATATTACCATTGTTACTGTTTTCTTGATATTCAAGGAGAGTCCTTTCCTTGCACTCTCTGTTACTACAACGTCTAATAATTGTTGTAGGTCTTTTGAGTTATCCGCCACCAATACTGTGTCATCTGCATAGCTTATATTATTTATATTATAACCTCCAACTAGTATTCCTGGCATCTCTTTGATCTCTCTCATTATTACTTCGCTATACAGGGAGAAAAGATCTGATGACAAGACACACCCCTGTCGTACTCCTAGCTTTATCTGTTTGTAACTACCCTCTTATTTCCCATTTTAATTGCTGCTACTTGGTTCCAGTAAATATTCTTTATTATTCTTAAATCTTTTCCATCAATGTTGATATCTTCCAACATTTTAATCAGTTCATACTGTAAATAGGATATGCAATATAATTGTGTGTGTGTGTGTGTGTGTGTGTGTGTGTGTGTGTGTGTGTGTGTGTACGTACGTATATATGTGCGTGTGGGTGTGTATACACGTCTGTGGGTGTTTATGTGTGTTGATCTTGACTTTATCGTTTTATATTTATAGAATCTGAAGCCCATGATGAGTGTCAAGAAACGAAAGTATGACATGTCTTATTTGAAATATGGATTCACAAATATCGTCATCAACGGAGAAGAACGACCTCAGTGTGTTATTTGTAGTAAAAGTTTGTCAAATGATTCTATGAAACCGACACAGTTGAGGAATCATTTGTTGAATGTTCATCCTCAATACAAGGACAAGGACAAAACCTATTTTGAACGTCTTGGGAATGCTGTCAAAAGGATGAGACTGGATTTAACAGGGGCATTCCAAGAAACAAACCAAAAGGTTACTGAAGCTTCCTATGTCGTAGCACTGGAGATAGCGAAGCAGAAAAAACCACATACAATCGGGGAATCTTTGATCAAACCTTGTTGTCTCAAGATGGTGGAAATTGTGTTGGGAAATGAATCAGAGAAAAAACTTGCAGCGGTTTCACTATCAAACGACACTGTTCAAAGGAGGATCAGCGATATGGCCAATGATATCAAGGATCAAGTTGTGCAAGAGATCAAGTCTGCAGCATTTGGGCTCTATTCAATTCAAATTGATGAATAGACTGATGTGGCATCGTGTTCTCAGTTGATAGTGTTTGCAAGGTATGTGCATTCAGGATCATTTAAAGAAGAACTTCTTTTTTGTTCGCCTCTTGAAACAACTACCATGGCCTCTGATATTTTGGAAAAGGTTTCATCTTTCCTTGAATCAGAAAATCTTTTATGGGGTAATATGTGTGGGTGCTGTACAGATGGAGCACCAGCTATGTTGGGGACCAAATCAGGATTTCAAGTTAGTGTGAAGAAACGTGCCCCAAAAGTGAAAGGCATTCATTGCATGATCCATCGTCAAGCACTGGCCTCCAAAACACTTCCAGCTCCTTTGGGGAAGGTTTTGGATCAAACCGTTCAGATAGTGAATTTTATCAAAGGAGGAGCTCTCAACTCACGGCTTTTTAAGCAGTTATGCGTTGACATGGATGCAGGCCACCATTTGCTTCTTTTCCACACAAATGTTCGATGGCTGTCAAGAGGAAATGTAACTGCGCGAGTATATGAGCTGAGAGACGAGCTCAAATTATTTTGTGAAGTTCAGGGTAAGATGGACTTTTTTGCCTGGCTGGATGATGAGGAATGGATCATGCGCCTTGCCTATTTAGTTGATATTTTTGAGCAGTTGAATAAACTCAATCTTCAGATGCAAGGAAGGAATACAAATATCATACAATTTGTGGATGCCTTGAGAGCTTTTATGAGCAAGCTGGAAAACTGGAAAAGAAAGGTCAATATGACAAATGTTGCAATGTTTGAGAAGCTGTCATCCGCTCTCGTTGTTGATGGTAAAGACCAAGTACTTCCACAATTTGCAAAACATGAAATTGTGCAGCATTTGACAGCGCTAGAAAATGAATTTGAGCGATATTTTCCTGAACTTAGTGATGATGAGCTGGACTTGGTGCGAAACCCATTCAAATTATCAGTTGAAAAAGTTTCTGATGATTGTCAAGATGAATTTCTGGAGCTGAAAAATGATTCGGGGGCAAGGGATGTGTTCAGTGAAAAAACAATCACGGAATTTTGGCCTTTAATGTGCGGTTCATACCCAAAAGTGGCAGAAAAAGCAATCCGTGCATTGCTTCCATTTGCGTCAACATATCTTTGTGAGTCAGGCTTTTCAGCTCTGCTAGAAATTAAAACTAAACGACGCAACAGATTAGATGTTGAAAACGATCTCCGTTGTGCCCTTTCAAGCACTCCTCCGCGCATTTCAGAATTGCTGCGGGAAAAACAATCACAGTGTTCCCATTGATTACAATTTTCATTTAAATTACTGTCAAACTGTCATTTACTGCCAATATAGTACCTTGCGGTGTATGGCAGAGGGGTCTTTAAATTACGAATCTACAATATCCAGGTTTTGTAATGAGCGTTTTGTTTGATGAAGCACAATTTTCTGGCATCCTGGTGTCGCATATTAAGCTACAATTCTTTGACGTTTTAACTGTTTGTTTATTGTAGTATGATTAATGTGGTGTTTTAATAAAATATTGCGAATGTAAAAATGCGTCTATTTAAATTTTAATATCCATCAGCATATTCATTTGCTATTAACTGTAGAAAACTACACTATAAAATGTATCTTTACATATGAAGGTTATGTACAACTATGGAAGAAAATAAGTATTTTCACTATTATAGGTATGTTATTTTTAATGCACCTTTTGAGGCTGGAAATTTTGGAAAGTTGGAGGGGGGGGGGGGGGGGGGAGTGACGTTCTGAAAATATGGTGAAGGGGGGAACGGGCCAAAAAAGGTTGAGAACCACTGGTTTAATAGATGGTAAGATAACCGAGGACAAATGCCAGAGAGGTTAGAACAGTTTGAGCCTTGCCACGAATAAACATATGCCGAAAAGTGATATTTGGATACAGACCAGCAACAAAGTCCAGACACAAAACAGAGTTGAGTCAAAAACCGACTTCACAGCAAAAAAGAAGACACACCAGGAAAGGATGTAATCACAAATGAAATGCTAATAGGACTAGTACTGAAGCAAAATACAAACTACTAGCAGTCCTAAATTACAGCTGGAAGAGAGGAATAGTCCCACAGGCATGGAAGGAAGTATACTAATACCAGTCCCAAGGAAAGGAAAAGACCTGTAAGAACCAAATGGCTATCGACCTATCAGTCTAATTAGCTGTGAAACGCGGTATCAATGGCAGGCCAACATAGTACCTGGAAGAAAACCATCTCTTAACACTACACCAAGCAGGATTCAGAAAGTACAGATCCACTGAAGATCAAATAACCTATATAGCTCAGGAAATAGAGGATGCCTTCCAAGAGAAAAAAAAAACACACACACTAGCGGTCAGGATAGATTTAGAAACAGAAAGTATGGAAGGAGGGACTGAAAGTAAAACTGCAAAAAATTTATGTTTGTGGGAAAATGTACACATGGATCAGCCACTACCTTGAGAACAGAACTGCCAGGACTAAAGTATAAGGACAAACCAGCAAAAAGATGCTGTTGGAGCAAGGTGTCCCCCAAGGAGGAGTTCTTTCACTAACATTATTCCTTGCATTTATAAATGACATCACGGAAAATTTTCCAGCCAGAGTACACACATCCTCCTTTGCAAATGACCTAGCCATATGGACTTCTCAAGAATATATTAGTATAGCTTGCAGCAGAATACAGCAAGCCTTATTAACGCTAGAGGAGTGGTCATTAACTACATTCAGTTTGTCATTTAAAGGTGCATGAAGAAGTGCTTAAACTGACACACTTCACACCACATGTATGTCGGTAGCAAAATAGTCCAACTGGCATGAAACGGAATATTGCTTGACTAGAAAATCCAGTGCGTGGAAAGTCCGAATCGAAAGCTCATTGTGTGGGCATCATCAAAGGTGTAAGATGCGTCCCAGTGGCACGAAATCGAATATTCCTTGGATAGATAATCCATTACGTGAAAAGTCCGAATCGAAAGCTCATTGTGTGGGCGTCATCAAAGGTGGGAAGTGTCCTAGTGGCACGAATTGGAATATTGCTTGGATAGCAAATCTATTATGTGGAAATCCCGAATCAAAAGCTCACTGTATGGATGTTATCTGCAGACTGCATTCTTCTGGTTTCCAGAGGAACAGCCTGTGGTGAACGGGAGGCCCAGTACACGGAAGTGAGGCTAAGCAGCCATGTGCAGGACGTGACGATTCCTTGGGTAAGCCCAGTATCTGACGCTATGTGTCGGCTCTGCGGTTATGGAAGCCTCCTTGGATGGCGGGGAATGCCCGTGATCTGTCCCTGCCTTCCCTTGAGGGCTGGCCGGGATGTCTTCGGCGGCTCTAAATGGGCCAGATGGGATGGGGGAATAACACCACAATAGTGTGAGTCAAATGTCCTAAGAAACCCCCGGGAAGGTTAACCCGGTCAACAAATGCCCGCAGAAGTCGGATGTGTCGGCCTATCAGCGCAAGAATGCAGCTCTGCTGTAAACAGGCACAACGCAATCACGTCCGAAAAAACTCTCTGGATGAATGTAGAAGAAGCACTCGGTCATCCCCATTCGTTATTCTTCCTAATCTGCAACAGTCAGCCGAGAGTCCTAAGTCTAATCGCATCAGTAGGCGTCTAATTATATATCTGTCTTGCCTTTCCTCAGAGTTTTGAGTGTCAACCAGATCCTCTGATCTCTCCCTGTAGCACCATTCTCTCAAAGCCATGGTGATCTACCCATTCCTCTGTAGTATACACACGACCCCGTAGGACCCCGACCATATTTGCCCCATCATGCACCAATATACCACCAAGGGGTTCAGACTATTAATCATCTGCATCATCATCAAGTGCCATACCGACTGGCGTAAGCGTTCATGACACCCCGCAGATCTCGGTCTTTGGTTTTCTGGATCAACTCTACCGTTGACATTCCTCTATGCCACCATAGAAATCCATTATAATTGAACTCATCTGAAATAATGAGGTAACAGCTACAGCCAGTTTATAAAGTTTAATACACACACACAGGAACCCTGTGTATGTATTATTATTTTAGAATTCTCCTTCATACGGAATCGAATGTTCTATGTCAATTATTTGAAAGCAGATCACATTGCCTTGATTTAAATAGTATGAGTCATCGGGGATACAAAAGGCAATGGCAAGCAACTGAATGTAAAATTGCCTTGAATACCATAAACAGTCAATAAATCCTAGGGTTGATGATGTAATTGATATCCAGCTAATTTGTTTATGTATATATACATATTTATTTTTAATGTCAGTAAGTTCGAAGGCTCGTTATGAATTTTCTGAAAATTTGACGCCATTTTCCTCTTATTCTCAGCGTAGCATGCATCTGTGTCCCGGCGCCTTGCACGCTTGTGATACAAGTTTTCCTAAGGCAACTTTTCTTCTCATGTCCAGTAACTAACTGTCTCGTATTTCCACAATAGATATTAATACCTCAAATTGTGACATAGCCAATTAGCCTCCTTCATATATATATATATATATATATATATATATATATATATATATATATATATATATATATATATATATATATATATATATATATATTGGTTGTTTGTGAGTTACGAGACAATTTTACTTTCAGGAGTTTGCTATTGCTTTCTGAACCAGGGGTCTACATTGAGGTCCAACATAATACCGGGTATGTGTGTGTGTGTGTGTGTGTGTGTGTGTGTGTGTGTGCGTGTGTGCGTGCGTGCGTGTGTGTGTGTGTGGGTAGGTGAGTTGGTGGGTGGGTGTGTGTGCGCGCGCGCGCGTGTGTGTGTGCGTGTGTGTGTGTGTTTTTTTGGTAGCTGAATGTTTGTACAATGAGTTAGTTGAATTTTTGGCCTATACTGCACCAGACATGGAAGGACCGTGGGTCGACTAAAGACGCATATTCATCAAGCCATATAATCCAGATGACAGGTTTGTTACAGTCTGCCGCAGAGGTTCACAAATCAACAAGGCAAAGATTTATGCCATGTGACATCACTCGTGACAGTTGCAGGCGTGATCAGAGGGCGAGGGAAACGACAGACTTGCATTCATATGCACTGTGCTACGGTAACAGACAGCATCCTTACACAACCGCATCTGGTTTGAGAGAGAGTTCACAAATGGGCATGTCCCCAGAGAATTAGCATATATGTTAGCCAATCAATCAATTAAATTAGAAGGTCAATGGAGTATCAGCGCCGCTGCATCTAATCTACATGACTTGTTTTCATGTGTGTCCGTCGTATATTATGAACTCCGGGTATTTGAAATGGGTTAATCTCTCCGCGCGAAGTGGGGGGGGGGGGGGGGGGGAAATGAATAAGATAGGGAGGATGTTGATATAGGAAAGATATTGATATTGGGAGGACATTGACATAGGGAGGATGTTGATATGGGAAGGATATTGATATAGGGAGGACATTGATATAGGGAGGACATTGATATAGGGGAGGGGGGGGCTATTGATATATGAAGAACATTGATATAGGGAGGATATTGATAAAGGGAGAACATAGACATAGGGAGGAAATTAATTTAGTGAGGATATTGATACAGGGAGGACATTGATATAAGGAGGACATTGATATAGAGAGGACACTGATATAGGGATAACATTGATATAGAGAGGATATTGATATAGAGAGGACATTTATATAGGGAGGACATTGACAGAGCAGCATGACATAGCTAAGGATAGATGGGTTTGGGGTGAGTTGGTTGAGGACCTTTGCCCCAATGAGGGATAAAAGATTAAAGAGAAAAAAAACACTCCCCAGCCCTTGTACATGAATTGCAATATGTTTCTATCGATTTCAATTAGTTTCCATTAAAGTCTATTGATTTATATTGATTTCAATTAATTTCTATAGATTTATATTTATTTATATTTATTTCAGTTAATTTCTGTTGATTTCTATTGACTTCCACGTTGTTATTTCCCCCCGGGTGAGTACCTTTTCATTTTTTTAATCGTTTGTTTGTTTGTTTTATTTGTTTGTTTTATTTATTTTGGAAAGACTCATCTGGTCACCAAATGCCTGGATGAAGTCCGACGTGACAGTCGAAAAGTATAAATATCGCAGCCCTGCTGAAAACGTAACGTAATTATTTTCCAGGAAAAAATACCTGACAACAGCCGACGAAGACATCTTCCAGAAGAAGTCGGAGAGTATCTGCCTGCATGGCGAGGAACCACCAGTCTGCGCACCAATAAGCCAGACATGGGACAACGGATACTCACGCAAAACTCAGGTCCTGTATGACATCACACTGATGTTGGACAACAGGATGTCTTCATCCGACATACAGGACTTCGCGTTGGAGCTCAAGCCAACGAGCACAAGCAAGCAAGCAAGCAATCTTCCAGACGTTGTGAAACATGATTGTCAACTCTTGTAGAACTTGCTCGTCTTCAGTGAGGCGACAATGGCTCAAGAATAGAATAGGTAAGAACGCTTCCATCACGTTGGATCCTCATAATTTAATATTAAAGAATTCAGTCACCAAGCTGCAAAAACAACCATCCCAAAAATAAAGATAATAGGACGCAAGAAATGTATGACGGAAGACATCTTAAAACTCATGGAAATATGAAGAAATAATAACACAAATAACAAAGAAAAATATACAGAGATTCACAGGAAAATTAGGAAGCTATGCAAAGAGGCAAAAGAAACATGGCTTGAGGAAAATTGCAAGGAAACAGTAAACCAACACAACACCCGGAATACCAAATTAATGCACAACATAATTAATGACATAACTAACAAAATAACACACACATCGACTGGTTGCCTAAAAACCAAAGATGGCAAAATCATAATAGAAAAAGATGATACAAGAAAAGAACAATATGATCATCGGAATAATAATGAAGGACCATCAATTTTGAAGATGGAAGTTCAGAATACTCTTAACCATATGAAAACGGACAAGACACCGGGTACAGATAACATCACAATGGAAATGACCAATGCCTTAGAAAAATATGGAATATACCAAGTCACCAGACTGCTGAACGCAATATATGAAACTGGAGATATACCTCCTGAATTATGTAATTCTATATTTATTGCAATCCCGAAGAAATCAGGAGCCTTGGAATTTGAAGAACATCGAACAATTAGTATAATGAGTCACATCACTAAGATTTTGCTGAGAATTATCATCCAAAGAGTTAAGAAGAAAATACAACCCGAAATAGGAGAAGAACAATGTGGGTTTGTATAAGGCAAGGGTACACAGTAAATGCTGTGTATATACTGAGAACAGTAATTGAACGTTCTATATAAGCAATCAAAGATCTATATCTTTGCTTTATTGACTACACAAAGGCTTTCGATAAAGTGAGACATGTCAACATGATAAGGAAGCTTGAAGATCTACAAATTGATGGACAAGACCTTAGACTTGTAAAAATATGTATATTGGAAACAACAAGCTGCATCAGAATTGATAATGATGTAAGTCAATATCAGCCTAATAAAAGAGGTGTGAGACAAGGATGTGTAATGTCTCCAGATCTGTTTTCCCTGTACTGTACAGTGAAACTATTTTCAGAAATATAGAAGATATAGGAGGAATCAACACTGGGGGACGATGCATCAATAACATTAGATGTGCAGATGATACAGTCTTGATTGCAGACAATGAACAGGACCTGTGACATTTAGCAGATGCGGTTGTTGCACACAGTGAGCAACCAGGGTTAGAATTGAATAGTAAGAAGACACAGATTATGACCGTCACTGGGAAGAAGGAAATACCACAATGTGATATACGAGTAAATGGGCATATTCTTAAGTAAGTTAATCGGTACAGTTATCACGAAAAAGTCATAACATCTTATGGGAGACGCCTTAAAGAGATTAGAACAAGAATTGCCATTGCGAAGGTAGCCTTTTGCAAGATGAAAAACATACTGACAAATAAATAGATATCAACTGAAACGAGAAAAAGTGTGTTGAAGTACTACATAGAGCCTATACTTTTATATGGATGTGAAGTGTGAACAATGAGCAGTCAAGCTGAAAAACATCTGATGGCTGTGGAAATGTGATTTCTGAGGAAATGCAAAGAATATCATGGACCAGAATCTTGTCTGTGGCCATAATGACAACGATGCTCATCAAAGCTTGATTATGACATTTGTGAGATACCTTGTTTGGATGCCCCCATAACAAATAACACAAAAAAGACAATAATGGTAACTTATCTCAAACGACAACTAGCCAAAAAACATTCCCTTATGTATGGCACGTTACACCCTCCTTAGGTATTTATAATGCCCATGTTAAACACTGCCTCAGTGAGTCATTTGTTATTGATTATTTTTCATGCGTTTTAATGTTCTTTTGTTGTCAAAAGTTGCTTCATAAGTGATGTTGAATGAAAGAATGTATGAGAGGAAATAGAGAAGAAGGGCAGAATGTCAGACGGGCCTGCGTGCCCAATTCTTAACCCTTTGAAAATAAAGACTTATTATTATTATTATTATTATTATATTATTATTATTATTATTATTATTGATTCTTCATCTCTCTACTGAGGATCTATTTCCATTGTACACTGAATCAATCAACACATCGAATGAGAGTTAAAAGTTAGTTGCATATCCTTTACTGGATGTCGCAGTCAACCGCAACAGTTATGACTGTTTATGATTTCTTGGCAAGTTTGTATATATTATTTTGTCATTGCTTTCTGAACTCCCGGCACTCATATTGTATGAAAACCAGCGCAAGGTTGTCTGCTTCCAAATCGCATGCAGCTGTGTTTCGAACGTGGTATTCGAGATTCCGAACTGTATTTTTTTTTTTTTTTTTAATATCCTTTACAGGACTTTGCAGCCAACATCACCATTTTTCAGCTGCTGTTGATGTACTAAGCAAGATTACGCTCAGTAGTTTGCCACTGCTTTCTGAGCGGCCAGCTCACATACCCCGTAAGTTACCAACGCGGCGAAAAACTCTACCTATTCTCGCGCAGTTACGTTACTCATGAGAATATACGGAATTACGTTCCGTTTAATTGGATGAATATCAGGTTAAAATAACACTAACTATTAGTATAATAACAAATGTTATTGTAAAAAAAAATAGAATGTGCAGCGAGTGATATTTCCGCAACCAACCTTGAATCGTAGTTTCAAGCCACTTCCTTCTCTGTACAGATTGGAGCGGCTCAACGTTGATTGCTGGATGGGTTAAGAAAAGAGTTCTCAGAATTTAAAGTGATTACGAATATTCCTCGTAGCTGCTGAAGATTCAGGCAGCCCGTAAAATAGCAGATTCCCTGCTAGGCCTGGGATGCACGTGCTGGAGGAGGTAAAGTCGCATTTGATTGCTCTGGAGTAATCAGGGTTTGCCTTTCTTCGATTTGCCTCGGTCAGAATTCCGGGAGTTTAGGAGCGTGAGGTTTGGGCAGTTTTCTTATTCATTACCTTTGTTGGGTGTGTACAGTAACCACGTAAAAAGGAGTTAATGTTATTGGAGGTAAAAGCGAGAGGATTGAAGTCATTGCATCGGGTGTTATTCCATATGGCTCAGTCTCTTTCTGCAGTGCGGCCTGTTGAAAACATCGCACAGGGCAGAGGAAGAGAAAGATGTACATGAAACGCATAAACATTTGGTCACCAGTTAATCTTTTATTCATCATCAAATTAGTCAAAACGTAAGATGAAACAGACGACTGGAGAGCCATGGTCGCCGATATCGGCTCCAGGATAAGCACCTGAAAACGTAGACACTGCCTGCACGCTGTACGACTTCTATGAGCATCTCACTCATCTTTCTCTGTCTTCCTCTGCCCCTCTCCCCTTGCAATTTCCGACATAGTGGGTATTTTGCTATTCTGTATCTACTGTTGAAATACATTGTGTTTAATTCCTTTTTATCGTTCTAAGTAATTTAGTAGCACCTACGGCTGACACTATCTAAGTATTTGTTGTCTTCTCTGTCCGCTATATTCTCAACATTCTTCTTAAAAACTGCACCTCAGTTATCTTTAGTTTCTTCACGATTTGTATTACTTGGTTCATCCATAGAACTGCGTGCTCTGTTTTCTAAAGCACGTTTTCACTACACATTCAACTTCGGCGTCATTCGTGAAATGTCTCCCGCTAAGGTGAGTTTTTAGTATTTATGCTGACAAATGTTTATCACGTAAAGCGGTACATAGCTGGGTAGAAAACGTTACGAGGGCGAGTCAATAAGTAAGTCACACAGTTTTGTGGGATGGCCGGTAAATGAAAACAAAGCACGCAGTTCTATGCAGCGGGTTTGGGAGGACTGATAAAACGATGGGATAAGTGCATCAATGTTGGTGGAAATTATGTTGAGAAATAAAGGGACAATGTATGTATAAAAATAAACTAGTTTCAAGTTGTTATCATGTTAAGTTATTTTTCTGCAGCCATTTGTAACTTTCTTATTAACTTACCCTCGTAACACCAATACATCTGGAAAAAGGCAAGCCGCAGAAACTGCCTGATCAGTAAGGCAATGCTCTAACCGCCCGCCTGTCAGTGCTTCAATCATAGACCAGTATATGAAGTAAAGTTATGTCCTTTTACAGGACGTTGCAATCAACCTCAGCATGCATTGTTTGTTTTTGATTTACTAAGACATTTCTGGTTGAGTAGTCTACCATTGCCGGTCTCTCTAGCTGAGGGGTTACACCACTTTCTCCGTAATCCCGTTTATCACGCAGAGTCTCGTAGCGGGCGAGAACTGGAAGCGGTTCTACCCCCGCTGGTGACTTGTGGGATAACTGAGCCGGCCGCTCAGAAAGCAATGGCAAACTACTGAGCGTAATCTTGCCAAGAAATCAACATACAGCTGAAAGATGCTGCTGTTGCCAGCGATGTCCTGTAAAGGATATGCGAATTTAAAAAAAGAAAGTCTACCATTAGAAGCAGGTTTTATCGAGTGGGTAAGAGCTCTTGATCTTGAATTTTGAGTTCGCTGATGGTGAGGTAAGGGATGGCGAGGTAAGGGATGGTGAGGTAAGGGATGGTGAGGTAAGGGATGGTGAGGTAAGGGATGGTGAGGTAAAGGATGGTGAGGTAAGGGATGGTGAGGTAAGGGATGGTGAGGTAAGGGATGGTGAGGTAAGGAAATCAAACCCTATATCGGCACTAATGTTGACTCAGACGTTGACTTCTCGTTCCTAAAGCAATGTTGTTGTTTTTTTGTTCGCATATCTTTACAGGACATCGCTGTCAACATCAGCATCTTTCAGCTGATAGTTAATTTCTTGGCTAGATTACGCTCAGTAGTTTGCTATTGAATGGTGATCTACTGAACGTAAAATTGACGAGCAAATCAACTCTGGGTTTATCGCAAAGTCCTGCAAAGGACATGCAACATTTCAAGTTTGCCATTCCTATCTGAACGACCTATTCTCATACCATCGAATTCAAGGCGGGTTTATTTATGCCTGTGTGCTGACGAAGGCTCTATCCGGAACGTTCATCTGCCACTTGTGATGGTGTTCTTGTCAAGCTAAACAAGTGCACTTCTCTTCTTCGTTTATTTACTCAAACAACCCTGACACTAAATGACATATTTATTAACAGCAATTAAATCGTCAATGAAGCAAATTTACACACTCAAAACATAAATGTATATATTTTTATTACATTTTTCGCAATCAGTATATGAGTAGCCTAAAAAAAAGAAGAAAATAGTATAAGCCAGGTATCTCCATGCTTTCTTAGTTACCTTTCTTAATGGATAACACTCCCCCCCCCCCCCCCCCCCCCCTGCCCCCGACACTTTGACTAAGATCAAAACGTAGTACCTGCACTTGATCTTGCCTAGGTCACCAGCAGAGGCGGTCATCCGAATGACACACAGGGACGTGGGACCTCGTAGGCCGGCTCTGGCTAGTGGGTAACTTATAAAAGTTGCACATATAATTTTCTGGCACCATGTGCATATCTTACTCACAACGCGCCTATATGAACACGTTCCAGAACCGCGCAGGAACCGCACATGCATAATTAAACAATGGCATTCCAGTGTCTACATAGACGTCATTATCTCCAAGGTTTAAAGTGCTAGGTAACCGGAGCGGGTGTGTTGTTGATAGTATGTAATTTATGAATGAAGGGCTGACGTGCCGATACGATTAGTTAAGTGATTATGTCTATTTGACACCAAGCTTTGTTTAATGGTAGATTTATTTCCCTTGGTTGAGGAATGATTTTTTTTTTTAATTGTGTTGTCTTTCAACTTAGCTCCAGGGAGGAAGGTTCATTGCCGCGTTGAAGGAAAGGTGATAAGAGTTGTAATTTTTATTTAATGAGCAAAGTGGAGACCTGGACAAAGTTTAATTCATTCAGCGGCAGGCAATGTTTATTTCAGGTAGTCTCTGAGACGGGGTGGTTAAGCCGGCTGCCAAGCACTGTGAAATTTGAGAGTTCGATTCCGGCCCACGTCGTTTGGTCCATGAGTGCAATTTTCTCGGTAAATACGGAGGATCGTCGCCGGAGCTGCTGAGTTCATGCCTTGTGCGACGTTTTCAGCAGGCAGCCTTGCGGAATTAGACCGAGCCATATGTGATAAACCTCCTGTTGCAGTGAAGTCGAACCCCTTGCCTTTCTTCTTCTGCTTTTGTTCGGTATGTTGTTTTAGACATAATTGCTTTATGCCTGTTTACAGCAGAGCTGCGATGTATGCACCTTTCGGTCGACACATCCGACTTTTTCAGGCATTTGTTGACCAGGTTACCTTCCCGGGTGTTTCGTAGGATGTTCGAATCACACCGTTGTTATGTTATCTCCATCCCAGCTGGCCCATTTAGAACAACTGAAGACTTTACCGTCAACCCTCAGGGGAAGTCAGGTGCAGACCATGGTCATTCCCGGCCATACAAGGAGGCTTCCATAATTGCAGAGCCAACACATAGCGCTCTGGTACTGGGCTCACAAGTAGAAAAATTTAGAAGATTTTCAGACCACTCCATGTATAAAAGGTTTAATGGTCTTGGAAAGGGAAGACTGAAACGAAGCAACTTTGTAGAAACTGCAAAAAGAAAGATAAGGACAGATCCTATACTTAATATATTAACATTCCAACCCATTTACAATGCACACAAGTTCATCTGACCTTTTAAACCCTTTAAAACCTTGTTTACTTCAACTCATCCAGTTTTAAGGTGTTCAGTGGCTTATAACTACGGATCTAATTTCAACTAAAGAAGAAGTTGGTCGATTCGCAATGCCAAAATCTTCCTACTTAAAAACAAAAACAAAAACAAAATACTTCATAAAAAAACATTTTAAACGATGGTATACAATTTGACTGAGGCTGCAGTAGCACTATGCTGTTTGAATCCCCATCAAGGCGGTAATTTTGTATATTTACCTGGACTTTCTGTATGACCGAACCTAAAATTGGTACCGGAAAATGTTCTGGAAAGTAAAGGCAGCTGACCATGTCAACCTCGACCGTTGATTGGTATCTAAAAGTATGGGACTAGAATTATATACACAGTGGGCCCCAAGACTTGTAAATGGGCCCTTGACTGTACACAATGTCCCTTCCCACGACCCCCCGATCCTGAGTTAGTGCATCCAATGTATAGCCTCTCAAACCCTTGCCAGTTCTCCTGCCTCCTGCAACTCCGAGCCCTTGGTGTATGTGATATCCCGTACCCATCTCCGTGCTTTCGGCCTCTGCCCCCCCCCTTTCCACTAACCACTCCTTCCATCATTGTGTTTCCGTGTCCCTGTGACGTAAAATGTGGCCATAGTATTTCAGTCTTCAAGAATTGATACTGTTCATGAGCCATGAACCATTAGTGTTTCAGTCTTCAAGAATTTTGATTTCTGTTCATGAGCCATGAACAATTAGTATTTCAGTCTTCAACAATTGATACTGTTCATGAGACATGAACCATTAGTGTTTCAGTCTTCAACAATTGATACTGTTCATGAGCTATGAACCATTAGTGTTTCAGTCTTCAACAATTGATACTGTTCATGAGCTATGAACCATTAACACTCCTTCCATCACTGTGTTTCCGCGTCCATGTGACTTTACATGTGGCCATAGTATTTCAGTCTTCAAGAATTGATACTGTTCATGAGCTAGTTTTCAAGACAATATCTTAAGCATTCTGAGCTTAGTCATGGACGAAGAATGACGATGTGAATATGTCAGGAAAAGCTGTTAGACAGCCGTTACTTGTCACCTTAAGGAGACGTGGCTTCTAAAGCATGTCTAAAATATCAACATTGTAAACCGTTTTTTGATAATCAAGAATCTTAATTGTATGACAAGAAAGTCGATAGCTTCTTCTGTGCCATGAAGATATGATTAAAATCCAAAACGCAAATATATCATTACCGAAATCTAAGAAGAGCGCTTCATTACTGTCAAGAATCGACGTCTTTACTTCAGAACATATTGTCAAACATTCAAAACAATGTATTCTCTTTGTGAATGTACACACAGAAGCCAGGCACAGTAGCTCATTGATTACTGTTTCAGCTAAAGTATTGTTCATTTATTCACTTCATATGTTGTATAACGCTGCAGTATCTACCTGGCGAGATCCAGCGAAATATGCCAGGCATAGAACACACGGACGATGGATAGGTGGTCATATTCAAGGTAGTTACCCTCAGCAAGCGACAGTGAGCCAGTTTTCTGGGATGTTCAGATCCTGTAGAATGTCTGTGTTTTTCTTCTTCTTTGTACTTACTAGTTTAACTGATTAAGTGCCATGGGATGATTAATCGTCTTTAGCGACTTCCATTATCTGCCATGGGCTTATATACAGTAGTTATCCTTATGCAATCACCTTTAATGTGATATATAATACAACATGTCTGCTAAAATATTAACAACTTTTAAGTCACCATTATGAGTTAAAGTAACAATTGCCAGATGCTAAATGTGTTAAAGCAACCACTTGCCTGGGACTAAATGAATTTTCCGAAATCCAGTTTTGTTAGACCGGTCTCCCTGGCCTAGAGGTTAGTAACTTTCTCCGTAATCCCGTATGCTCTCGTGAGTAACGTGACGAGCGTGAGAATCGGTTTCGGTTCTCTCCGCGTCGGTAACTTACTAGGTATGTGAGCCGGTCGCTCAAAAAGCAATGGCAAACTACTGAGCGTAATCTTGCCAAAAAATCAACAATCAGCTGAAAGATGCTGATGTTGACAGCGATGTCCTGTAAAGGATATGCGAACAACAACCCAAAAAAAGTTTTCTTAGGTTCAAACGGCTCTCATAGAAGTCCAGGAAATGAGTTGAAATCAAGGGACACACTAGACAATATAAACACATTACAAGCTATAAGCTCCCTAAAGAACAATAGAGGCTTTTGAACTGTTATTGATACTGTTCATGATACTTTGTTTGGTACTGAATCTGTTAAGAACTTTTATTTTACAATAAAAGTTCAAAAGCCTCTATTGTTCTTTAGGGAGCCTTATAGCTTGCTAGTTTATTTTCGTGCTATAACTGTGCATAGCTTCTTTATAATGACTTCTTATATGTATGTCATTTCCCTTGTCTTCTATGAGTTAATTGTCTTCTATATGTTACGGATTTCTCGTGTTAGTTTCAGTCACAACATTTCCAGACAAGGTACTTGTAAAAGACAGTAAAGATAGAAGTACCTGGTATATACATCTTGTCACCTGGGATTCTGAGATACGTAGACAGATTCTTTTCAAATTTTCATGTTCTCTTCATTGTTCTAATTTTTCATCTTTTCATTCTTCCCATACCGTTCTTACGCCTTAATGTAGTCACTGGAGGGTCTTCTCCGATATGTTGTGCTTTGTGTATGTATTTGTTTGCTGATAAAGGTTAGTAGACGCAACTTCCTGTGTTTTGTGTAATTCTGTTCTGTAAAGCTGCATTACTTTGTGCTATTTTATATTCAAAACAATGTTTTCCCGTAGTGAATTTGAATAACGAAGACACAAACAATAGATTGCACGATTTATTGCCTGGCACATTTCGCTGCATCTCGTCAGGTACATACTGCAGAAATCACACAACTTACGTGAAATTAACTAGATAAATCCTTCAAGTTGAAATATACACAATTTCGCACCGTAATGTCGATTGTCTACCACGGTAATTTTAAGCTGACCAACATGTCTTTCTGTTTACACAATTCTGGCTTGCGTTGATAGATCATAATTGCTTCTGCAAATTTTAACAAGCGAGTATTTTGTGTTCTAAACAACACGCGAAATGCAGTCTCTCTGGACACAACATGGCGACTGGCGACAATGTGCCTGCCGATTGAAGACGCCGGGAGCTTCTGGTGTGTCGGCTCCTCGTGGCTATCATCTCCTGTGTGTTGTATCTTGTTGACCCATTGAGGTATGTGTTCTGACACCCGTTTGTTAAGCTGTCTCTCCGTTCGACCAATGTAAACGGCCTGGCATCTACATGTGAATTGGTAAATACAATTGTTTGTGGCGTACAGAGGAACAGGCTCTTTGACTGTTGGTGTAGGAATGGGTACGGTTTTACATCTAATGACTGGAGTTGCCGCACAGAATGTTCGACCTACTGCTGTAGTAAGCCGGTCTTGTAGACGTTGCAATACGTCATCCCCTCGAAAGGTTAGCTGGATGAATACCTTGAGTTTAGGGACTGTAGTTACGTCTGCTTTGGGTTTGGGCTGTTGGCAATGGCGCTTTATAAATCCTGTGGAGTACCCATTCAGGTTAAGACATTCTTCAGAGTTTCAAATTCCTCTGTCAGTGTGTCCTGGGTGCATATCTTTCTAGCACGGTCAAACAAGGTCCGTACTAAGCCCCGTTTGTACTGGACAGGTGTGAAGCTCTGAAAATTTAGGTATTGGCCAGTCCATGTTTCTTTGCGATACACCGATCTTTGAATTGTGCCGTCTGCTCTACGTCTCATTAGAATATCTAGGAACGGTAACGCTTCGTTGTGTTCGTGTTCCATAGATAGAGAGATGTTTTTATGCGTCTTGTTCATTGTGGCCTGAAACGATGTTGCTTGTAGCTCGTCTGTGGTGATAATTAGTATATCGTCCACATAACGCCGGTAAAAGGCCAAGTTGTTGATGTCTGAGGATCTCTTATCTTCTAAGTGTGCCATGAAGATGTCCGCTAGAATAGGACCAAGAGGACTCCCCATGGCCACTTCGTCAATCATACTAAACACGCTGAATGTTGGAAAGAATACTGTCATCTATTGTAGACTTCATTTGCTTGCTTGCTTGCTTGTGTTCGTTGGCTTGAGCTCCAACGCGAAGTCCTGTATGTCGGATGAAGACATCCTATTGTTCAACATCAGTGTGATGTCATACAGGACCTGAGGTTTGCGTGAGTATCCGTTATCCCATGTCTGGCTTATTGGTGTGCAGACTGATGGTTCCTCGCCGTGCAGGCAGATATTCTCCGACTTCGGAAGAATCATCGATCCTACTACGTCAGCCAGAACCCCGAAGGGACCTGTTGCCCAGGACGCACGGCTAGGACGTGTTAGTAAGTCTTGGCCAGTATACAACCTGGCCCTGGTGCCTTGGAAACACCTCTACGTCCATAGACTTCAATTTTTTTTAAAAGACACAAAACAATATGTTAAATTGCTGCAGCTTAATTGGCTTTGTTGTTCCCTAGCCCTGTGTGTGAATTATTAATACTTGACCGTGATGGTCCACTGACACTAACAAAGCTCATGATGATGATGATGATGATGATGATGATGATGATGATGACTACCGAAAGATTTAAATATGAACAAATATCCCATAACGGAAGCAGAGACAAACACGGAACGCTACCGCATTCAGTAGATAAATGTAGATATAACACGGTTAAAGAAAGGTCAGGTAGGACATGCCAGAGGCAAGAAACGGGGCGGGCGAGAATCAAATATATCTGTGTATCTAAGAAAACCTCCGCCCAGTCCTTTCCGTTCTGGAATCACTTCCGGCGGACGCGTACGTTGCTCCAGTTTCTTCCATTTTCCCACGTAGTCGTTCCTCGTTACGATGGAATTTATAACATCCAGCTAGTCCTACATTGTTTGGGAATGGACTAGCGAGGGAATCAACCAGGGAGATGTCATTATTACATCCTTTTCTTTCAATTAAACATTTATTTTTTTAAACCGGAAGATCCTCTCAAATTATTTCTTACTGTTCGTTTCTGCTGTATATATTTTTATCTATTACTCATTTATTGTCTTGCTATTGGCTTAACTTTAAAGCACTGGGTAGAATACAGATCTCTCTCATTCAATAGACTTAGTTCTAATCTCCATAACGACAAAAAAAAAAAAAAAGAATTATTTGATAATTGATATTTCTGATAATAAAGTCCAGGTTTTGAGGCCGATATGTTCAAGCACCCGTAAAGAGGGCTAGTCTTGAAGATTGCTATTTCCAAACATCAGTGATAGATGGATATTATTTGCGGCTAATATTTCTGATAATGGAGACTGAAGCCGACATGTTTAAATATCTGTAATGAAAGTTTTCTTCTTCTTCTTCTTCTTCTTCTTCTTCTTCTTCTTCTTCTTCTTCTTAATTTTCTCCTCCTTCTGATTCTTTCTTTCTTTCTTTCTTTCTTTCTTTCTTTCTTTCTTTTTTTCTTTCTTTCTTTCTTTCTTTTCTTTCTTTCTTTCTTTCTTTCTTTCTTTCTTTCTTTCTTTCTTTCTGTCTACTCTTATCCCTACCGCTTTTACTGTGAAGCTTCGCAGAGAGTAGATGGCTGTAATTGTCTATCTTTCGCTTGCCATGTTCATGTGCTAATGTCATATTTCATTTCTTCAATGGTTCCTTCCCTCCATCAAGCGATCTCTATCTGGTTTGTCCCCTCGTCTTGTATCCCGATGTTCACGCGTAGAACTCTCGGGTTGATCTTGTTCCATTCTAGCTAAATGTCGGAATTATTTAATTCTTTGTTGTTCTAAGAATTAATTTTTCTATGGTATCCCTCCACGTGCTTTTAGTTTCTCATTTATTGCTCTATTTCTTCTGGTTTTTTCAGCTGCGTTTCTTGTTCATCTCATCTCACGTTATTTAAAAAAAGAAATTATTTTACGCCTGTGTGTTTGTAAGTATCCATGTCTGGCATTGGCAAGACTGAGTTGAGGCGGATACAGCGTCTTTCAACTTTTGTTTATATTTTATTTGTACCAAAGTTGATAATTGCATGTTTTATGATAGGTATCATCTTTGTTTCGTTATGGCAGATTGTTCCACGGCTGAGCTGAAGAGTACGCTACACTTGTTTTGTGTAAGTCCCCTAGACTTGTGGACTTGTAGTATGTTTAGTAATTTGTTATGTCTTGGAATATGTTTAAGCAATGTCCAAAGATAGCTTGAAACTTGTCAACCGCAAATACTGTCTATGTATCACAATTGTTTGGAAATGTCAACCTTAAATACTAGCTATCCATTACAAACGTTATACATATCGCATTAAAAATCTGGGCTTAAGTATCACAAATCCATCCATCATGCCATGCCGATAATCGTGGGCGGTCATGTTTCGCCATTTCGCTCGATCACCAGGGATTGTGAACTGCATCCACTACTCCCAAGGCACAGACACCGGCAGAGTATACAAGAGAAGATGCAAAAAAACACCACCATTAGTATTAAGACACTTTGCTGGCTGTTGCAGATGAGGACTGAGCTCTTGTGAGAGTTTCCCGAGTGTTGTGATGTCCGTTTTTAACTCAACTCAAATCAACTCAACTTCTCCCGTGTGTTGCCGGGGCCCATAAGGGAAGCAAAGAATAGCAACACTGTAGCCTACCACGCATGTCGTAAGAGGCGACTAAGCAGTCTTGATGGTTCCGTCGCCCTGCTACTGAGTGAGTGCGTGGTGCGACACTGTGAGCTGTGGGTTTCGTGTGAAATGCTTATGAATCTGCCCGAGGTTTTTTGGAACGTGACTGCATGTTCGGAGCGATGGCAGTTGGCTATGTCCCAGAGTTGTTCGGTTTTTGCCTTATGCAGAAATGCGTGGCTGCTGGGCTTCTGGTTGACTGCCACTGCCATCGACGATGAACTGTATTTTTTGGGGGGTACTGTGTGGGTGAACATCTAGAAAACATCCAGACTGCCGATTCCATCAGAGATGAACTGGATGTTTCGTCGGGGACTATTGTGTTGACATTCTGGCGGCGGCATTATGCACAGTGTATCTGTGCGGGCTGTTGTTTGTCGAGACTCCTGTCTTTTCCACTTTTCACACTGGGCAGTGGGAGGCGTTTTGTGTGATATTAACTGGCACAAGAACGGAACAAAATGGGGGCGACCCGTTGCTGTGAGGTTGGAACCGTGACTAACTAACTAACTAAATCAACTCAACTCAGCTCAACTCAATTCAGTTCAACTTAACTGAAAGAAACTAAGTAGTCAATATATCAGGCAATGCCACCCCATTCCCCAGAACCCGTGTTGAGTTGATACTATTGCACCCCCATATTCCACCCTTCTAATGTGGCATTTCTGTTCGTGATCACATTTGATATAACTCAATCATCAGACCAGCTGAGTGCTGGAGAAAGAGAAGCCGGCCGTCGGTTTGTTGACTCTGAATGTCCTTTATCAGATGTTACCGCCTCTTAGAGAAGCAGCCTGTTAACCTTCTCCGTGCGGGCAGCAGTTAGAGAAGGGCTTAATCTAATGTTCGTCAACAGCTTGTAATGTGGACTTCCTTCTGCTCGCCGTTTTGATATTCCTGGACGTTTGGTCATTTACTGATTATATCTTGTCGTTTCTTTAGGCCTGGTGTTGCTTCCGATCATATTTTGCGCTCGCTCGTTTTAAACTCAAGGGTAGTCAATACACACAACTTCGAGCAGTGCTGGACTGAGTTTTGTCTGTGGATTAGCTTTCCCTATTACCAGTTTCCTTCATCCTTAGGCGTACCCATATCTTCTTCCTACAAAATGTGTCTGCTTGTCTAATTGTCCTATGTCTGCCTGTCTGCCAACTTGCCCCACCCCCATCTGTCTGTCTGTCTGTCTGTCTGTCTGTCCGTCTGTCTGTCTGTCTGTCTGTCTGTCTGTCTGTCTGTCTGTCCGTCCGTCCGTCCGTCCGTCCGTCTGTCTGTCTGTCTGTCTGTCTGTCTGTCTGTCTGCCAACCTCCCTCCCATCTTTCGGCGTGTCTGTGTGTCAGTCAGTCAGTCTGTCTGTCTGTCTGTCTGTCTGTCTGTCTGTCTGTCTGTCTGTCTGTCCCTCTGCGCGCCTACTTGCCTGTCTATTTGAGAACCTGCCCTTCTGCCTGCCTACATATCTGTGTATGTCTGGAAATCTGGTTTTCTGTCTGTATATTCTTCTGCCCTGTCTAGCTGCCTGCCGGTCTGTCTGAATGTGCTTCAGTTTGTATACCTCTATATTTGTGTACAACACTGCCTGCCAATCAATTGCAAATGCTATATTTTAGATGTTCTTTAGTTTCGATTCGTTTATGAGGGAAAGTGAAGCATTAATGAATTTCTTCTTTGATGTATTAAAATCTGAATGCGAACTATACAAGTCCTTGTAGATGAAGCTAACAGAACAAGTGCAGGCTCTGGATTAGACATTCACTTTCAGACACTTGTGTGTTAGTCACAATTGGAGCCGAAGCGTCCACCCTTTCATCATTAAATTGCTCGTTTCGATCGTTTTTCCTTCACGGGGCTTAGTTATTCATGTGACATGTCCTCTCTGTCACAACTTTCAATGTCCAGATATTTGACGAAACGATGGAAAACATTAACTCTTAATCTTTAACAGTAATTTAAAACTCAGAGCCAAGAATCTTGTACCAATCTCTCACGTTCTGTAAAATATTTTTCTCTTTTAAAAATGTGACACCCAAAATTAGTCCAGCGAGCGGACACGAAGATCTGTACTCAAGTTTCGCAGGAAGGAAGTTGAAAAAAAAACAAAAAAAAACAGATGATTACTAACACAAGGTCAGGGCTATCGATGTTGTTACTCACATTGTGTTAACATGGCTGTGTCGACGTGATCACGTCGCCTACCTCGCGCTCCAAATGTTGTGGGTTTCTTCTTCTTCTGCTGCGTTCATCATGAGTATTTTTTTCAAATGTAATTGCGGTGTGTCTAAGTTAGGCACCCTTGGGCCGAAGCCCTTAGGCCAACATATCCGACTTTAGCGTGCATTTTTTTTTACCAGATTAGCATTCCCGGGGGACTCTCATTGTTGTGGTGCCATCTACATACTAGCTGGTGAAGTTAGAACGGTCAACCCTCAAGGGAATGCAGGGGCAGTCCATGGGCACTTTCCGCCATCCAAGGAGGCTTCCATAATTACAGAGCCGACACACAGCGCTCTGGTACTGGGCTCACCCAAGGGATCGTCACGTCCTGCACATGGCTGCTTTAATTTATTACTTCCATGTATTTGACATTTCGTTTGCCGCAGACCGCTCCCCGCACAAACCAGGAACGGTCAGTCTGCAGACGACTTCCACTCAGCGAGCTTTCAGATCGGACGTGTACCCGGAAAACAAGATTGTCAGAGCTGTTCCGGTCGAAAAAAAAAGATAGTTAGAGCTGTTTCGGCCAGAAGATAAAATAGAGCTGTTCCGGGTGCGAAGGACATTTCACTCTGAAGTTTTTGCGATGTGCCTGTTTTATTTGCCCCCTTAGGCCTGCACATTCGACTTCAGCGGACATTTGGTAGACTGGTTTGCCTTCTCGTGGGTTCGAGGGATATTTGACTCTTACTGCTATAGTGTCGTCCACATCTCTGCTGGTCAAGTTAGAAGGGCCAAGGACTTTACGGTCAGTCCTCAGTGGAAGGCAGGGACAGTCCATGGGCATTCCCCGCTATCCAAGGAGGCTTCCATAATTGCAGAGCCGGCACATAGTGCTCTGAGACTGGACTCATCCATGTAATCGCCACGTCCTGCTCATGACTGTTTTGGTTCCTCACTTCCATGTACTGGACATTTCGTTCGCCCCTGGCCGCTCTCCGCACAGACAAGAAACGGTCAGTTTGCAGACGACATCCACTCAGCAAGCTTTCGCTTCAGGATTTCACGTAATGGATTGACTAGCCAAGCGTTCCATTTCGTGTTAATGCGACGTGTTTCTGCCTTAGTCTACAGACGATATTCACTCTGCAGTTTTTAGCTTCGGACTTCCTCGTAATAGATTCGCTAGCCAAGCGTTCCATTTCATGTTTATGAGACGTTTTTCTATCTTTGTCTACGCTCACTCAGTGAGCTCTAGTAAAGACTTGCATCATAACCACTATGTGCTATTGGGACGCTTTACTACCTTTAGTAGCGCTCTCGAGGTAGGCTACATGTGCTGCCGGCTCAGCACCTTACCTTCATGCGGTAGAGAGCGAGTAACGGCCAAGCTCTTTCATCCTATGATCCCACTTATCCCTCGGATGAGAGCCTTCTAAAAGGTATCTGGACCAAGCATGTAGCAGGCTTAAAATCCTACCACCATTTTGCAGTGGGTGAGTATCGGCCCGGCTCTCACATCCGGGGGATATTGACTTAGAGACGTTCAGTTATATCCCTCAGCGGAGAGCCTTAGAGTATGTGTCGGACCAAGAATTAGTGGCATCGTGCGCCTGATTTGACCTTTCGATTGCTATCCTCAGTCTACCTGCAGAGCACCAGGTTGTGTCTCTCTTGGTCTGGTCCCTATCCCAAGGCCTGTCTGACATGTATTTGTGCTTCCGTCGGCAATGTTCTTGGGGTCATTGAGATAAGCAAGCCCCTCTACCACGACAAGGTGGAGACACTTCAGAAGGGTGGCTGTGGGTTTGATTCCCTACTGCAACATTCGGTTCACGTGTGCAGTTTTCTCGTAGACTCCTTTGGGTCGTCGTTGGAGCAACGAAGTTCGTGTTCCGTGCGACGCTTTCGGCAGGTCTCTCTAGGGAAAGCGACCGAGCCATGTGGCATAAAACCCGGTGCAATGACGTCGATCATCTTGAAAAGAAACCAGACAAGAGAAATATATGTTAAACAGTATTAACTGATTCAGTGCTGAAATAGGAGAATAACAATGTCGGTTCCTAGAAGGCAGGGGAACAGTAAATGATGTGTATATGCTGAGAACATTAACTGAATTTACAAGGAAATAAAGACCTAAATCTTTGCTTTATTGATTACACAAAGGCTTTAAAGTAAGATATATCAACATGATGGAGATGCTTACAGATCTACAAATTGATGGGAAAATCTGTAGACTTGTAGAAAAACATATATTGGAAACAGTCAGCTGCCATAAAGATTGATAATGAGGTAGGTCAATATCAGCCTATTAAAATGGGTGTGAGACAGGGATGTGTAATGTCTCCAGATCTTTTTTCACTGTACAGTGAAACGGTTGCCAGAAATGTAGAAGATATGAAAGGAATCATCATTGGGAGACGTAACATCAATAACATTAGATATGCGGATGATACAATATTGATTGCAGACAATGAGCAGGATCTGCAACATTTAGTAGATGCGATTGTTGCACACAGTGAACAACTAGGGTTAGATTTAAATTGTAAGAAGAAACAGATTATGGTCGTCACTAGGAAGAAGAAAATACCACAATGTATACCACAAGTAAATGGGAATATTCTTAACCAAATGAATCAGTATGATTATCTTCGAACATTCATAACATCTGATGGGAGATGGTGAAGCGATTAGAACAAGAATCGCCATGGCGAAGGTAGCTTTTTTGCGAGATGGAAAACATTCTGACCAATAAAAAAGATGTCATTTCCAACGATGAATAGAGTGGTGAGGTGCTACATAGAATGTATACTTTTGTATGGATGTAAAGCGTAGACAATGAGCAGACAAGCTGAAAACCATCTGATGGCTGTGGAAATGAGGTTTCTGAAGAAAATGCAAAGAATACCATGACATATTGAAAAACCAATGAAAAAGTCCTACAAGAAACAAATGCAAATCGCAAACTGATTAGAGAAATTAGACGTAGATAAAATGTTTTGATTATGTTATTAGAAGAAATCAATTGGATAATTTGGTGGCAACTGGCAAGATCGAGTGGATGAGAACAAGGGGAAGGCAGAGAAGTAAATACCTGGATAGCTTCACCATGTGGCATGGTGGAGACGAGAACACTGAGGTGATCCACGACTCTGGAGATGTGGCTATCATCATCATCATGTGCATGCCGATAATCGTGGGCGGTCATGTTTCGCCATCTAACACGACCACTAAAGTCTTGGATCAGCTCTGTGTTCTTGTCTCGACCATGATTTGGCTATACAAAATAATAAATCTCATTTAATGAAAACAATAGCCAACACATGTAAAGATCATATAAACAAAAATGAATGTTGTTTGCAGGAAGTAGCGATCAACCCCTACCCCTGGTGGATGTTCTAAGCTATTTTACGTCTAGTAGTTTGCCATTGCTTTCTGAACAACAGTTCAACATTGAAGTCCAACTGACATGTGTAAGGGTTAATACCTCTACCCCGCCGTCAGAGCACTGGAAGCTTAAGAGCTAGAGCGCTCATATTCTGTGGACAAAGCCGACTGCTGCTGATCATAAAAGGAATTACAAGAGAGCTGCTGGAAAGTAATGCAAACAGACAAATACAATTTGTAAAAAGTCTTAAAAGTGTATAGGATATACTTTATTGCACCGGGTTTTATCCCATATGACTCGTTCTTTTTCCGCAGTTCGACCTGCCAAAAGCGTCGCACAAAGCACGAACTCCATAGCTCCAGCGACGACCCACGGGAGTTTCCGAGAAAAATGCAGTCGGGAACCGAAAGAAGTTGCCCAGATTCGAACCCATAACCTTTGTAGAACGAGGCAGACAGCTTGACCACTTCGCCATTGACACTCCCAAAATCCAAATACAATATAAACAAAAAATTATATATATAAATACAATAATTTGGCTGTATTACAATAGACACACCTTTATAAAAACCATGTCCGCTCCGTAGCAATGGCGTTGCGGACGCATTACGCATTCGTAATCCCGCACACCCGCGTTCGAAACACAATTGTGGGCGAGTTAGCAGTAGGCCGCCTTCCGTTGATTTTTTTTAATGATATGGTATGGGTGCCGGTCGTTCAGAAAGCAATGGCAAACTACTGAACGTAAACTTGTCCAGAAATCACGAACAGCCAAAACATGCTGGGGTTGACTGTTACATTCTGTAAAGGATATGCAATAACTTTTTTTTAAAAATATAAAACCATACTAGAGGTTGTAGCCGAAGTTATGAGAGCTCAAGATAAAAGCAACATACTTTTAAGAGACTGCAGAACTGCGGCGTGTCGAAGTGTACAATCAGAATGAGAGACAGAAAGTTTTGAATATCGAAGATTCAATCTTAATTGCAAAGATGGCGCTTGATTTATGTATTAAATTTGTACTCAAAGGTGAGGAAACTTAATATAATTTATCCATCTGTTTCAAATACTTTCGCTAGGGTAGAAATGTCACGTGTCATTTGCAGGAAGTTGCCATCAACTCCATTTTGACTTTCCAGGCAACTTTACGTTCAATAGTTTGCCATTGCTTTCTGAAAGCAAAGTCAACGTTGAGTCGATGATATATAAGTGAAACTCAAAGGGACCTCGCCAGGCCGACCCTCTCTCTATACTATCGTCTTGTGAAACATGATGCTGCTACTCGCGAAAGGTCATGGCCCCAGGCAGGGCTCTCCACACCCGCAAACAGGTCAACGGAAAAACAGAGACCGTTATTGGTGGCTTGTGCGAAAACACAGATAGAATCGTCAAATCATGAAGTTCAAGCTTCATTTGTTGTCTTAGAGGGAAGAAAGAAATTGTGAAAATAACAACGCAATTGTTTGAGAAGTAAAAGAAAAATAGCAACTTGTGGAAGAGGAATAGGGATTCAAACGCATTCTTAGAAAAGAAAGGGCAAAAATAATGAGAATGGTGAAATTGCAAGTGAAAAGAGAGGTTGCGAAAGAAAGAAACGACCACTTAATCCCGCCTCGTTCACCGTGTGTTCATCTAGAGATGTTTGGAAGAGTAGGCACGGGGAAAACTACACTCCACACGGGCGCAAATTTCCCAGTTCAACACATGATTTCAATCACATGTTCTTCCGTTTATTGACGTCCCCAGGGCCTTGTTGCAGCCAGCCTTCTCCGTCGCATTCCCCTGGAGAATGGCTTTCGCTACTAAACCGCGGGCAGGTCAGGACCGATGTGTTAATAATAAGGACAGTGTTTTGTCTGGGGAAATGAAGCTTCTGAATGCATGCTCTATTTCCAGTGACCTAGCTTAACGTGAAATGACAGAGTAAAATATTCGATATTGTTCTTGTACCTTCAACTCCCTTGCCGACTGGCGTAGGGGAACATGTCTCCTTCGAACCTGTTTAACTCGTTTTGCATCAGGCAACTCAATTCATGATGATGGTTAGTAAGTAACTAAAGTAAAGGTCCTCTTTCACACCTAGAGGTGTATTAGATACATTAATAGTTTGCTGAATGTCCTTTACAGGACATTGCAATCAAACCCAACATTTCATGTGTCAGTAATTTACTAGGTCATTTTATTTCAGTAGTTTGCCATTACTTCTGAACGATATATGATGGTAGCGCCATATATTTAGACCAGTCTGATGTTGCTGGGAGATGTGGTCAATATCACTCTACCGCCTTTATCTCCCAAATAATTTCCTGGTATTTATTTTAGAATGGGTCGACCTGAAAACCCAGGTCATTGAAAATGTATTCCTAATCAAACGAAATTCGAATACATTTCCACCTTGCCAACATGATAAAGCCCTGCTCCGTGGCGAAAGGGTTACGTGCGCGATTCGTAAACCCGTATACCAGCTTTCGAAACACAGCTGCATGCGATTTGGCAACAGACCGCGCTGCGTTGATTTTGCGTTTGTATCGGTGACTCAAGCAAACGGTTTGCAATGGCAAACTACTGAACATACATTTGCCAAGAGATCACAAAAATACTCGTGTTGACTGCGATGTCCTATAAAAGATATGCAAAAACAAAAACAAAAAACAGAAAAAACAACAACAAAATACAATATGATAAATGCTAACCTTTGCGCTAGATACACCATATACTTTCCGTGACTCCTATTTCATCCAGATATTTCATTCATCTATTCCATCTGCGCCGTCACGTTAATCCCCAATACTCTATAACTTTATTAATTCAACCCGTTCATCCCCTGTCCCTGAGCATTGTTTAACAATAAAGTAGCTCAAACTCTCAGAGTAATATAATTTGTTTGTCCCGTGCGTTCCAGGCAAAGGACTTTCTATTTAAATTATTCTCAGGTTTTCTCAATGTTCGTCTTATCCAGCTCCAGCGTCCTTCCTCATACATTAATTCATTGCTATTTGTTTAATCCCCGATAATAGTTTTTTAAATTTCTTTTTAAAGTTCCATATCCCTTACAGGACGTTGCAGTCAACACCAGCATTTTCCAGATGTTGTTGATGTTCTTGGCAAGATTAAGCTGAGTAGTTTGCCACTGATTTCTAAGTGACAGGCTCACATACCCCGTAATTAACCAACGTGACGCGATCCGCTGCCGAATCTCGCGCAGCTTTGTTCCTCATGTGGATATACGGAATTACGGCGAAAGTCGTTAAAAACCTTCGTCAGGGAAACCGGCCCGATAATATAGGGTGTACTTTTAATCACTGTGCAGTGTTTGAAAATATATCAGGTCCAAGTTTTGTATTCACTCTCTATAAAGTTAAAGCTACATAATAGGTAAAAACAAAACTTGGACCGGCAATATTTTCAACATTTCTGTCATTAAAAATACACCCTGTATTAGCCGTGGTTATGCGGATGATTATTTATACGGCATCCGGTTTGGCACAAGGTCCGAAACTCAGCGAAGAACGCAGACTGTCGCCAGTGAAGGCTTTCATGGGCGACAAGGGAATTCTGGCATAAGAGAAGAGCCATGCCCGCAGCATTCTTCTAAGACTAAATCAATTGATCGGCTGGTGCAAGATGGGCTTTAAGCCCAAGAAGTAAGAAGCCTGTTGATCATCAAGTGCCACTGGCAGCAACCGTGTCTTCTGACAATAGTAAGGGAATGTAATCAAATAAGTGGACTGATGAATAATAGTAAACAAAAATGTCACCGTTAAGCATCAAATGAACATATGGGCTGAACACGTTAAGACACTTTTAAATAAATCAGTAACAAAAGCACCTTCAGATACATATACTGCATAACGGGAGTGGTGGTGGGGGGGGGGGGGGGTGGATATCGACTGTGAGAAAAAAAAAACATCCATAGAATAAATTAGAAATGCTATCAAGTTGAAGGATGGGAAAACTGCTAGTCCAAATGGCATTCCAGCAGAAGCCATTAGGGACATATACATTGAATAACTGCAGATAGTTTTTATCAGACTGGAAGTTCGAATAAATACTACCAGTCTGGAGAGATGGATATGCTTTGAAGCTGCAGAAAAATGGGCCTACAAGAATGTGACAATTATTAAGAGATAATTGTATCATCAATCCATCATGTGCCATGCCGATAAGCGTGGGCGGTCATGTTTTGCCATCACACTCGATCACCCAGAGTCGTGGATCAACTCCGTGTTCCTGTCTCGACCATGCCATGTGGGAAAGCCATCCAGGTATATACTTCTTGGTCTTCCCCTTGGTCTCTTCCCTTCGATCATGTCAGTCGTCACCAAGTTCTCCAAGTAATGTCTTCTCATAACATGACCACAAAAATTCTGACTGTCTATGTCTAATGACTCTAATCAGTTTACCATCTTCGTTTGTTTCTTGAAGGATTTGTTCATTGGTTTTTCGATCTGTCCTTGGTATTTTTTGCATTTTCCCCAGAAACCACATTTCCACAGCCATCAGATGTTTTTTTTTCAGCTTGACCGCTCATTGTCCACGCTTCACATCCATACACAATTACAGGTTCTATGTAGCACTTCAACACTCTTTTTCTCGTTTCATTTGATATCTTTTTATTGGTCAGTATGTTTTTCATCTTGCAAAAGGCTACCTTCGCAATGGCAGTTCTTGTTCTAATCTCTTCAAGACATCTCCCAACAGATGTTATGACTGCTCCTAGATAATTGTACTGATTCACTTGCTTAAGAATATGCCCATTTACTCGTATATCACATTGTGGTATTTCCTTCTTCCCAGTGACGACCGTAATCTGTCTTCTTACTATTAAAATCTAACCCTTGTTCACTGCGTTCAAAAACCGCATCTACTAAATTTAGCAGGTCCTGTTCATTGTCTGCAATCAAGACTGTATCATCTGCATAACTAATGTTCTTGATGTATCGTCCCCCAGTGTTGATTCCTTCCATATTTTCTATATTACTGAAAATATTTTCATTGTACAGGGAAAACATATCTGGAGATATTACACATCCTTGTCTCACACCTCTTTTAATAGGCTAATATCGACCTACATCATTATCAATTCTGATGGCCATATGTTGTTTCCAATATATGTTTTTTTTTTCTTTACATACTAAGGACTTTTCCATCAGTCTGTAGATTTTGAAGCTTCCTTATCATGTCGACATGTCTCACTTTATCGAAAGCCTTTGTGTAGTCTATAAAGCAAAGATATAGATCTTTACTGTTCTCGGTATATACACATCATTTACTGTACCCTTGCCTTCTACAAACCCACATTGTTTTTCTCCTATTTCAGGTTGTACCTTCTTCTTAACTCTTTGCATGATAATTCTCAGCAAAATCTTTGTGATGTAGCTCATTATACTAATTGTTCGATGTTGATCACATTCCAAGGATCCTGATTTCTTCCGGATTGCAATAAATATAGAATTACATAATTCGGGAGGTATATCACCAGTATTATATATTGCAGTGTTTCCCAACGTGGGGCCCACTCCCCACAGGGGGGCAATTCGATTGTTAAGTGGGGCAATTTGAAAATGGAAGAAATCGGCTGGATATAACAAAACGGGCAGACTTGAGACTGAAGTTAACTAAATTGGAATCTGACATAAAATCTCCTTGCAGCAAGCATCAAGCGCCACGATCTCACTAAATTTAAATAATAAATAATTACTAATAATTAAAATAATATAGAAAAAATCTTTCATTAACATTATTTTGTTCTTGAATTTCAGTTCTCCATTATATGTTTTGAAAATTTACTTACTGTGTTTGCTCAATAATTTCCTAGTGATGTTTTCCTAAAACCTATCAATCAAGTTTCTTTAGTGAACATTTCAATTTTTGAATATTAAAAATAATGTATATGTTGGGGGGGGGGGGGGGGGGGCCGCGGCATTAGAATTTTAGAAAGGCTTAGGTGGGGCATAGCACAAAAAAGGTTGGGAAACACTGATATATTGCGTTCAGCAGTCTGGTGACTTGGTCTATTCCATTTTCTTATAAGGTCTCAGGCTTGATCATTTCTATTGTGATGTTATCTTACCCGGGGTCTTACCAGTTTTCATATCGTTAAGAGCATTCTGAACTTCCATCTTCGAAATTGATGGTCCATTATTATTCCGATGATCATATTGTTCTTCTCTAGTATCATCATAAAGGTCTTTCACATAATCTGACAACGCATGTAAAATCTGATCTTTTTCTATTATGATTTTGCCATCTTTGGTTTTTAGGCAACCCGTTGATGTGTATGTTCTTTTGTTAGTGATGTCATTAATTCTTTTGTGCATTAATTTGGTATTCTGGGTGTTGTGTTGGTTTACAGTTTCCTTGCATTTTTCCCCAAGCCATGTTTCGTATGTCTCTTTGCATAGCTTCATAATTTTCCTGTGAATCTTTTTTTTTTCCGCGTTAATTTTGTTATTTCTTCTTATCTCCATGAGTTTTAGGATGTCTTCCGGCATCCATTTCTTGTGTCCTATTATCTTTATTTTTGGGTTGGTTGTTTCTGCAACTAGGTTGACTGATTTCTTTAATATTTCCCATTGGTCGCTGACATCTTAAAATAATATTGCCATACTGGACAATTTATCGAATCTGCTCTTTACCTCTCCTCACTCTTCAGTGCCCGTAGATTAAGTTTTATGTTTCTTGGTGTATATTTGGCTTTCTTTAATTTTATTTGTATATTGCTTAAGATTAATCTATGGTCACTATAGCAGTCTGCGCTTGGTACAGTTTTTGCGACTTTTAAAGCATTTCGAAATCTTTCGTTGATGAGAATGTAATCAGTCTGATTTCTGATCTTATGATCAGGACTCCTCCATGTCCATAATCTCCTTTGCGATTTTCTTAATGAAATATGATATTTACTTCAGAAGTCTTACAATTCTTGAAGGCATTCTCTAAAGCAGTGATTCTCAACCGGTGGGGATACACCCCCCCCCCCCCAGGGGGGAATTTTAGGGTTTCCAGGGGGGTGGGGGGATGAAGATTATTTCAAAATCGCGTTAATACAAGCACCGATTAATTGATATTGTTTATCCCTTCATACTTTACGGTTCTGTACGTCTCAACCCTTCTAAAATTCATTTTATAAAGTAAGTAGACCCACAAATCACGTTTTATGTTGACGTCTAGACTTGTTTTGGCATGTGCTTCTATTATTACGTATACTGTGTAGAGGCAGGAGCGAGGGGGGGGGGGGGGTTTAGGTAGGAAATACGAAGGGGGTGGGGGGTGGAATGACGTTCTGAAAATATGGTGAAGGGGGCACGGGCCAAAAAAGGTTGAGAACCACTGCTCTAAATCATTATAAAATTCATCAATGCTGTCATCACTACTGTCTGCTGTTGGTGCATAAACTTGTATGACGATGACATCAAAAGGTCTTCCACTCAACTTCATCAGTAACAGTCTGTCTGATACAGTCTAATATCCTTTCATCGATTTTGATCTCATTGTATCCATTATAATTGCTACTCCTCGCTGTTTTTTCTCTCCATCAGAATAGATTATTCTATATTACTCAGATGTTATAATGCCCATTCCTGTCCATCTGGTCTTCTCATTTCATTCTTAATGTTATCAAATTGTCCATCCCCACTCATAGTTCTTACATTCCAAGTTCCTACTTTCAATGTTGATACTCTTTTGCACTCATTCGCCTACTGACGGTCCGGTGTCACCTGGTGCACATGACTACTTCTGCCAGGCTAGGCTGCTCCTATGGAGCACCCATTTACGCCATTTCTCTTATCATCGATGAGACTGCAGTACATGATATTCTTGGCACCTGTAAACAAAGTAGTTTGCCATTGGTTTCCTTCCTAGCATTGACCATACTGGTCGATGACCGTAGCCATTGTCCCCCCCCCCCCCCCCCCCCAAAAAAAAAAATAAAAATAAAGAGATCCTCTGCCTACCGTCGTGAAGCTGGAAACCATAACCTACAACTATCTGTTGGCTACTCTTCAATTTCATCCACCACCTGTACCCATCACTTCACGTAACCCTGATCGGGAGGCTAAACGGGTACTCCACCTTACCCAAGGGTGTCCCGTAGGCTAGCGGAGGGAAGGAGGCACCTTACCTCTCCTTTGATGGGAAATTCCCCTGCCTCGCCACCCATAATCGTATAATATAATATAATATAATATAATATAATATAATATAATATAATATAATATAAAGTAATGTAATATAATATAATATAATATAATATAATATAATATAATATAATATAATATAATATATACAATAATAATTGTATCATCAGTTCCAGGGAAATGATTAAGCAGGATAATTTTGATGAGATTAAGAGAAGCCATTGACAAACAAATAAGGGATGAAAAACAAGTTTCCGGCCAAATAGATTCTACGCTGACCAAGTAGTCACATTACGCACAATGATACATAAACGCACATAACTTTATTCACCACTTTATATTGAATTTGTGACTATTAAAATGTCTATGACACCATTGACAGGAAATTACTCTGGAAACTGATGAGGTACAATGGGACCACTCAAGACATAATTAATTTATTAAAAGCTAAATATGAAAAAATGAAATAACGTGGAAAAACTAAACGACATTTTAAAAATAATAACAGGCACGTGACAGTAATTTTTTTTTTTTTAATGTCACTTGTATTATATTGATTTATTTGGTTGTTTTGTGATTTGAGATTTAAATACTGAGCACAACTCACCACTGGCAACGCTGATCGCTCTCTGGTATGAACCTAAGGCCTATCCACGTCAATGCGGAAGCACTAGACTTGAGTTTCGCTCTCGTTTGAGCTCGTCAGTAGTGCATATCCTTGACCGGACCCGGAAACAAACCCCGGATCACTGGCGTGTGAAACGGGTGTGTAAACACAAGACCACGCGGCACACGCTGGACACAGCATATCACAACAGAATACCACAACGTCACCCATCATAGGCTGTAGCTCAAGATTTGCCCGATCGCCGCGACTGACGTCCGTCAATCGATGTGGACCCGAACGATCAGGTCTTCTCACTGGTAAGACTTGTATTATAATTCTTCTTTTGACCTTTATCCCAGACAGGTTTTCTGTTTACTGAATCCACCCTATATTTACGTGATATTAAAGTTAAACAGCTCTGTCGTTTCCAGGTATTGCACAGTGGGGTGGTATCCACTGTATGGTGACCTTATGCTGACTGCTAAGTTCAGAAAGTAGTGTCCTTAGTACTGGCAATTTCCCAGACAGGAGCGCCTCGAGTACTGATTTTGCATCTGTCAATAGCACTACAGGTTGTGTACTATTGCTGGTATTTAGTAATTTCTCTGTTGCTATCTTGATTGCCTCAATTTCAGCATCATAGTTATGGCAGTACTTTCCTGTCGGTACTCTGGCTGTGTCCCTAGTATTATTTGGGTATTCTATGTACACTCCCGCTCCTCCATTTCGAACAGCATTTTGTGCTGACCCATCTGTGTAGACTCGGATCCAAAGGTCCTGTGGGTATTCTTCATCAAGGAAGCTGAGAGTGGATGTTCTGCGCTGCACACTGTTCTGTTCTTCCTTGTCAAATATTCCTCTCACTTTTGTCTGGATTTGTAATGATAGTCTATGATCATCTTTCCGTGGAGTTCGCTCTGGAATATTTGTTAGGGGGATACCAACTGTGGGCAGATCGGTGGTTTCTCTGCAGAGTCGTTTGGCCTGGTAGATAAAACTAATTCTTTTCAACCGCCCCATATATAGGGAAAGCTAATCCACACACAAAAATCAGTCCAGTGCACTTAAAAGCACGTATATGGACTACGCTTGAGGTCAAAGCTTGCGAATACAATAAACAACAACAAACAAACAAGTTTTAAAATTTCGATTGTAGTTGGTGTTTATGAAATTGTCTGTGATTTACACCTGTATGTCAGCATAGGAAAGATGCAAGTTCGGAAAATGTGTGACTGTATATGTTTACTGGTGCTGTTAGGTGAGTCCTTTGTCGCTTAAAAGTCGCTTAAAAGTCGACAGGATCGACTTCATTGCACCGGGTTTTATCCCATATGGCTCAGTCTCTTTCCGCAGCACGGAAAGCGTCGCACAAAGCACGAACTCCGTAGCTTTTAGCGACGACCCACAGGAGTCTCCGAAACATTTATCTCGTAAACCGAAGGGTGCGGCCCGGAATCGAACCCACAACCTTCGGAGCACGAGCCAAACGGCTTGACCACTTCGCCACAGGACTCCCCTGAGTCCTTTGTGCTGTCTATTAAAGATTGTTGCTAATTATAGACAGTGACGTAGTGGATTTAAAAAAGTATCGGTTGCATGAAGACGAAGCTAATAAAAAGACATTGACATTTCAAACATATTGTCTAATTTTTAGATAAAGCCTTGACTGGTCCGTCACTATTTATGTAGCCAATGTATTCAACACGTGAATCCTTTGTTGATTGTATTGTTTTTTCGTTTTTTCTGTCAGGCTTCGTCATATCATTATACTAATTTTTAATGTTACAGCAACAAAAATTATAACTTTAATTATTTCTTCATTACTATTCCGATTAACGGCAAGATTGTAAAAATGAGGTCAGATTTTGAGAAGGGAGGTTACTCTGAAATAAATGCGGAAATTGCCAACCCTTGGGTTGTTTGCTCGGCAGCCCGAATTTTTTGGGACGGCTGCTTCTTTCCCAAGCCAATTTCCCATGCCGTAATCAAGTTTCGGGGTTTTCTTTTTCCAGAACTTGATCATACTCAGCTTTTATCAGCTTCTATCTGCCGCGGCTTGATTCCACTTTTAATTCAACTTTCAATCGGGTTATGGAAGCTGCGCCATTCACTGCGGGGAGAACAACGAGGGCCACGTGATGTTGTGCGGAAGTGTCCCTACGCATGCGTGTGTGTATGTGCTTATGAGTGTGTTGTTTGTTTTATTCCTGGTTTTTAAAAACAACTGGGTAAACGTTCCAATATGTATGAGGATATTTATCTCAGGAAGGATCTTATGCTTTGAATGCGACGAAATATGCTCATGTAGCTACATCTGCAGACAACTGTTTATGGTGGGAACGGGGGAAATGTTGATGGAGGGAAAATAAGAGACGTGTAAATTGATAAAATAAATATAAGAAATCAAATAGATTTGCGTGGGAAAAAAATCAGACAGCTGTATAAACAGACGTGCTGGAGATGATTAAACTGCTAGACATACAGGCAGACCAGGCTGGGCAGGCATACAAACACATGCATTGGCACATTGGCTAGCTGGCAATAGGAGTTTAAAACTGAGGTTATAAAGTTTGTATATGCTTATATACATTGCAATCGGAGGCCTCTAAATACTTTCCTCGTCTTAGAGATGAAAAGAAGAGAACCTTAGTGCAGTGTGCTAACTCCAATGCATAACCATTGATCTTATATAGTGTGGTGTGTATGCGTAGGTATGGTGTAGATACTTAATAATCAAATATAGATATTCAGTCACAAAGTATAGATATACAACCATATATTGATGATATTCAATAACAAAGTATAGAAATTCAACCACATAGTATACATATTTAATCACACATTTTACAATCAATCAATCAATCAATCAATCAATCAGTCAATCAAGTGCCGTCTCCACAGTGAAGGTTGGCTGCAATGGATCTCCAACACTGTCTGTCTCTCGCCTTGACTGTACATTCAGTCAGGCTGATGTTCGTCCATCTCTTGATGTTATCTTCCCACTTGTATCGTTGTCTACCTCTTGCTCGCTAGCCCTCAACCGTGTACTCCAGTATGGTTTTTATAAGAATATCATGTCTTTTAACGTGGCCGAAATATTTCACTTGCCTCCTCTTTATTTCTTTCAACTCTCTCTTTATTCCCAGTTTTTCTAGAACCTCTGCATTTGATTGTTTTTGTTTCCATGAAATACGACCTATTCGTCTGTATATCCACATCTCCAGGGTTTCTATGCGACTTTCTAGTTGCTTGTTCAATGTCCAGGCTTCCGCGCCATACAGTAGCGTTGAATATACGTAGCATTTGACAATTCTCATTTTTAATGGTTTATTAATCTCTCTAGATGTTAATACTGATTTAATACCGTTGAAAGCATTTTTGGCCATTCCTATTCTCTTTTTGATTTCTATTTCACTTCTGCCATCTTCTGTTATTATATGTCCACGATATGAGAAACTCGTTACTTGTTCTAGTATCTGCCCGTTTACTGTGATGTTCATTAATGACCTTTCCTATTCACTCCTAATTGTCATATTTATTTTTTTTTGTTGGGGGGGGGGGGGGAGGGATGTTAATATCTAAGCTACATTCTGCACTGTGCCTGTTTACTTGTTCCACTAGGTCTTGTAACTCTTGCTCACTTTCTGCTAGTAACAAGGTATCGTCAGATTTATGATTCTTCCATTAATGTTAAGTCCAGGCATTTCAACTTGTTTAAACATTCTTTCTGTGTATATGTTGAAGAGGCTTGGGGACAGTACACATCCCTGTCGTATTCCCCTTTTTATCTCTATAGGTGACGAATAGTTATTACCGCATCGAATAGACGCCACTTGTTCCTAGTACAAGTTACTAATGAGTCTAATGTCCTTTCCGTCTACTCCTATATCTTGAAGGCACGTAATTAGTCGATCATGTTGTACTCTTATCAAAAGCTTTCTTGTAGTCTATAAAACAAACATATATAATTTTTTGAACTTCTATATATTTTTCAATTAACATCCTCAAACTGATAACTGCTTCTCTGGTGCCGCTGATTTTGCGGAACCCAAATTGTTCTTCAGCTACTTCCTCGTATATTTTAGTTTGAATTCTTTCTTGTATGACTTTGAGTAGTATCTTAGTTATGTGGCTCATTAAGATAATAGTTCTGTAATCCCCACAATCAACAGCTCTGGGCTTCTTCGGTAGTGTGATGAAAATGGATGTTTTCAAATCCTTGGGGATGTTCCAAGTATTATATATATCATTACATAATTCTGTGATAGTTTCAATGCCAAAGCTGGATAAGGATTTTATCATCTCTTTTGTTATCTTGTCAGGACCTGCAGCCTTTCCTTCTTTCATCTTTTTTAATAGCCTTTTCTACTTCAGCCTTTAATATATTTGGTCCATCTTGAGTATTATACAATGTTGGGCTATTGACCCTGTTGTCCCAGAATAAATCTTCTGTGTACTCTGTCCATATTTCTATTAAGTCAGTGTTATTAATTATAATTTCTCCATTTTTATTCTCTGATATAACCGTTTCCTGTTATATTATTTTTCTTCTTTGTAAATCTTTTTATATGTTTATGTAATTCTTTCGAGTTGTGTTTTATTTCCAGATCCTCTATTTCTTTGCAGTGTTTCTGCAACCACTCTTCTTTGGCAACTCTACACTTGTGACATATTTCTCTATCTATTAATATATACTCTGGAGTGTTCTTTGTCTTCTTTCTTTGAGTCATTGTACACAAGATTTCATCGGTTATTCATAATTGTATTTTCTTATTTATCTTCACTGTCAAGGAGGTATATGCGATCTGAATGCTGTTTTTTACACTTTCCCAGTTTGTATTAATTTTATCCTCAGGATTTTCACGTCAATATTGTTCCATACTTTCAATGATTAACCCATCATGTCTATTTTTTACTTCAACCAGGTATAGTTGATTTATTTTTGGTTGTTTCAGTACCGATATATCTACTTCAGGTATCTTCGATGTTCTTATTCCTGGGTTTTTAAGTTTTATTTGTAATTTTAAGACAATAATAATATATTATCCTATTGTTACATACGACGATGTTATACTCTCACAATGTCACATACAACAATGTTATATTCTGACAAAGTAACATACAATAATGTTATATTATTACAATGTTACATATAATAATGTTATATTCTCGTGGGCGATTATGCCTCTCCACAAATTACAAGCTCCGTTGTCATGGATCAATTCATGTGTTGATTCTCTTCCATTCCATGACATAAGCCTGTCAAGAATCTTCTCACGCTGTCTTCGCCTATGCCTCTTGCAGCAAATCTTTCCGGTTGTCACAACATCAACATATTCCAGTTTTTGTTTTCTCATAAAGTGGCCAACAAAAAAAAAACGATGACTACCTCTTTCTGATGTTTGTGATGAGATGTCTTTGCAACTCAACTTCCCTTAAAACGTCTTAATTGATCATTTTGGCTGTCCACTTAATTTTGAGCATTCTTCTATATAACCACGCCTCCAAGACGTCCAGTGATTGTTTTCGCTTGTTTACTCTTTGTCCAGGATTCGCAACAGTATGTTAAAACTGGTTTTATGTAACATGCAAGAACACTTTGTCTAACTGTCAAGGGTAGTGACTTATTGGCCAAAAGGTTCTTTATTGGATAGAATGCAGTTTTTTTCGTGTCCTATTCAGTTCTTTATCTCAGTGATGCACCTTCAATCTGATGTTATCAATTTGCCTAGATATTTGAATTTCTGCATTTGCCCCACAATAACGTCCTGCACTTTAATTGCACATTTAGGCATAATCTTTTTCTTTGATAACACCATGACTTTTGTCTTTCTATAATTATATATTCTAATATTATTAACACTAAGGTCCCTATTTCACTTTTTACAACCACTGTATCTATAATTTCCTGTAGATCCTTCTAACTTGTTGCTATCAAGACGGTAACATCAGCATAATGTAAGTTATTTATATTATGTCCACCAACCAGAAGCCCTGACATATTTTCTGTAGAGCTTATTACATATTCATCGTACAATGAGAACAAACAGGAGACAAAAGACAACCTTGTCTGATACCCTTCTTTATACACTGAAATGTTCCTACAAGGTTGTTATTCTTATGGCTGCTGATTGCTGCCAATATATGTTCTTTATTATTCGCAGGTCTTTATACATAAAATAGGGAAATAAGGGGGGAATGATCTCAAATGTCTATAAATAAGGATGCACCATCACAATTGTCTCTATAATAATGATGCATTCTCACAAGTGTCCTGACAATGAGGATTTATATCTCAATTGTCTGTATAATGAGATATAGCATAACAAGTGTTCTCATAATAAGGATGTATTATCATAATTGTTATCACAATAAGGGTGTATCATCACAACTATTTTCACAATAAAGGTGTATCCTCACAATTGTCTTTATAATAAGAATGTATCATCACAATTATCGTCACAATAACAATGAATCATCACAATTTTCCTCATAAAATGGATGTATCATGCCAATTATCCTTACAATAAAGGTATATGATTACAATCATCCTCATAATAAGGGTATAGCACCACAATTGTCCTCAAAATAGAGATGTATTATCACGATTCCAGCAACAATAAAACACTTTCAAACATGGAAGACCACCAGAAAGATGTTGCGTATTACCAACTCGACCGAAGTGAACAAGTAACAATCTTCAGACACCGTACAGGACATAACAGGCTGAAATACCACTTATTCAATAAACTAAAGATAAGGGATAACTGCTGAATGTAACTGTGAAATTGATAAAATGACAGGTAAACATAACTTACACTAGCTCCATTTGAGGACAAACTATGTGGTGATGTCAACACGCTAAAGATGACAGCAGCTTTCTTTAAATACAAGAAAAAGTCATTAAGTAACAGGAAGCTTATACAGTGCATGGAAGAGTATGGACAACGGAAAATCTTATTTATGGATATAAGCTGGCTCTTAAGCAATACCCCATGTAGCGGTCGTGCGATTCGAGCAGTCTGTGCATGCGAAATGACGATTACAAAATTGCTGCCCAACTATCGACTGGCACAGCGGAAGAACAACGTAGCGTTATTGTTTTTCTGGTCAGAAGGTTATGAAACCTAGTGAAATCTACAAAAGAATGGTGATTCAGTATGGACAAAGTTGTTTGACTTAGGGGCGAGAGTAGGAATGAGTAGAAAGATTTCAAAGAAAAATCTCGTTGTGTCCAGTTAAGAAATGAGGCAAGAATCTGCTGGGATGACCATCTTCTGGGATATCAAAGGCCATATATTGCTGGATTTCCACGAAAGTCGTGAAACTAGTAACATGCTAGTGAAACAATTAAAGCCCGCCATACGACAGAAATTAGTTTTATTGCTGCGTAACACCGCCCGCCCTCATACGGTTGCGCATAAAGTGGATACATACACGATCTGAAACATTAGGTCTTATAACATAAACCATACAATACAGACTTGCCGTCATGTGAATTTCACTTGTTTGGACCTTTGAAATAATGTTTGGTTGGTCAGAGGTTTGCAGATGACAACGAAGTAATGGAGATGGCGTATAATTAGTTTAAGGCCACCCCCAAACACTTGGTTTTTCTAGAAGACATCAGCAAACTAGTGGACAGTGGACCGAGTGTGTTGCCAGGTAGGGGGCCTATGTTGAGAAATAACACACACACAATTTTTGGTTAGCACTATTGTACAGAAAACTATTTGTAAAATTCCCTTTACTCCTTCTTGTACATTTAGGTTGACATCTGTAGGTGTACGAATAATAAATAATCACAATAAGAATGTGACATCACAATCATCTTGACAATTAGGATATACCATCAAAATTGACACCACAGTAAGGATGTATTCTGTATCTTAATGTACAATAAAGTGAATGTTATGTTATATTATATTATGTTATATTATTTTATGTTCAAAGAATTCAAATTAATGCTTGACTCACGTTATATTTACAAATGTGATCTATTGAACTTCCCCAGTGCTGGGCAGCAAATATGACCAGTCTTCCAACATCCGAATGTGACAACTGAGGCCACCGCAGATGCTCTCCATTTGAATACAAGAAATCAAGCGAAAAATTGCCAGATCATCGTGCTACAGAAGACATGCTCATGTCGATGCTGCATTTCTTTCGGCTGTCTGAATCATGTGACATTGGGCAAATTGGATGTTAAGGGAATGGGGAGTGGCTTTTCACAACACGTCCAGGGGAGGGATATTTCACGGTCACCTATTACAACAGGAAATGTAGGACGTTGGGGAAACCTTGAGGCATATAAATGGGGTCGGAATGACGAATCTTTACATATGAGCATGGAGCCATTTAGCCGGAAATGCAATATCAATTTTTTTTTTCCATTATTTTCGTGTTTCGTGATGTCGTCTTGTGTTACTGTTTGCCTAAAGTTGATGTAGATTGATAATTGTTCCAATTCGCCATTATTTATGTGAATATTAACTGTTTCAATCTGCCGTTATTTGTGTGGAAGTTAACTGTTTCAACCTGTCATTATTTGTATGAATCTTAACTGTTGGAGTAGCTGGATTATTAGTACACATAGGCCGACAAATTCATAGAGGAAAAACAACGATAATGAGAGTAAAACACTTATAATTTTTAACGCAAATGGTAAATCGCTTCTACTGTCTGGGTCAGAAACACGGAGAAAAATTAAAGAAATTACTAATAAATTAACATTCACTAATAAGTGCCTGCCGGTCTCCCTGGCCTAGGTGTTAGCGACTTTCTTCGTAATCCCGTATACTCTCGTAAGTAACGTGACGTGCGTGAGAATCGGTGGCGGTACTCTTCGCGTCGGTAACTTAGGGGTATGTGAGCCGGTCGCTCAGAAAGCAATGGTAAACTACTGAGCGTAATCTTGCCAAGAAATCAACAATCAGCTGAAAGATGCTGATGTTGACAGAGATGTCATGTAAAGGATATGCGAAAAAAAAAAAAAATAATAATAATAAGTGCCTGAGCAGAATAGTTGGAATAAAATGGATCGGCAGAATCATCAATGAAGAGCTCGTGGAGATAACTAAACAAACACCAGCGAACCCAGTTTAAAAGTTAGTTGCATATCCTTTACAGGACGTTGCAGTCAATATTAGCATTTTTTACTATTGTGATCTCTTGGTAAGTTTACGTTCAGTAGTTTGCCGTTGCTTTCTGAATAACCGGCACCCATACCATTTCGTAAAAAACTAACGCAACACGGTCTGCTGCCAAATAGCGTGCAGCTGTGTTTCGAACGCGGCTGTGTGGGATCACCAACTGCGTCCGTAACCCCATCGCCACAGTACAGTAACCTAGAGGTGAGAAAAGTAATCTGTTGATGGAAATAACGCACACTGAGAACACCTGAGTACAATATAACAAGGCAAGTTCTTGAATGGAATCCACAAGGAAAACGAAATAGCGGGATACCTAAGAAACATTTGGATATGTGAATCGTTAACAGATATGAATAATATTGGTAGGGCATAGGGGAAGCTCCGGGAGACAGAAGAAGATAAGACAGCGAGGCGTGGTTTGGTTATGCCATAGTGGGAGAATAAAAGGTAAAAGAAGGAGTTTCACTGTGCAGTCAAGGTGGTCCTTGGATTCTAACAAGTGCAATCGTAGCAATAGCTTAATTATCAACCTTCTTACGAGAACGATTGCTCCAGCAGTATATATTTCTCACATCCATTTACAGCATTCGGTCAGCCTTAAAACAAAATCCTTCACGGGTTTCATTCTAATTTTTCAGCCATGACACCTTCTTACTGCAGATACCTTCTTACTGCAGATACCTACTTGCGGGGGTATTTTTAATATTAATTCTCCTTATTCGAGTATAAGCCATCTGGATTCCTGCACTAGGCAGTGTCCGCATACAGATCCAGGCATACAGAGGATAGAGAGTGGCTATTGTAACACATATTTAGTTAGTCGCGGCTCCAAATTCATAGCAACGGGTCAGCCCCATCATGCTCCGCTATGTGCTAGTGAATATCACACAAACTGCTCTTCATTGCCCCATGTGAAATGTGGAAAAGACAGGAGTCTCGACAACCAACCGCCCGCACAGGTACACTATGCATAATTCCCCTGCCGGAATGCCAACACAAAAGTCTTCCACGAAAATACAGTTCATATTCGATGGAGCGGCAGTCACTAGAAGATCAGCAGCTACACATTTCTGCATAAGGCAAAGACCGGTCAATTCTGCGACACAGCCAGCCGCCATTGCTCCGAACATGCAGTTCACGCTCCAAAAATTCTCGGGCAGATATAAAAGCATTTCACACGAAATTCACAGCTCACAATGTCGCTCCACGCACTCAACTCAGCAGCGGGGCGACGGAACTATACACTTCCAGTCCAACATGAGGAAAATGCGAATGTAAAGGGTAACCACGAGCATAACACACCAGAGGCTTTAACCGTTTCAATGTCTAACCTCCATGTTCGGGACCGGAAGTCCTGTAACACATATCTCAGGCCAGCCAGTCCCTCCAACGAACCGTCGCCTTATTCCTAGGAAAGATTCCAACTTGAATAATGTACGTTATAACAAAACGCCATAAGGTAACCTTACGTCAGCACACGGACTATATTGGTGCGGTGTGGTGTATATATATATATTGGCACCTTTCCGTCTTGGCAGACGATAGTTTGGTACATTGTGCTTTAAAAAGGCTTAATAACTACGATCCATGGCGGTGGCGAGTGTGGCTGGTAAGGCCAATTCTTGCTGCAAATGTTTGCCCACAGTAGGTGCATGTGAAAACATGGTCATTTCCACCATTTTTGCACCATCTTACGTCTCTCACGCTCTGTGTGTGCTTTATCTGCAATCATTTTCTCCTTTGTCTTTATTCCGTTTCTGATAGTTGCCCTCCATGCAACACGTTCAGCGGCAACGTGCTCCCAATGTGCATTATCAATGCCTGTATCAATCATGTCCCGCTTACACACATCTTTGTATCGTAGTAGAGGCCGACCCTGAGATCTCCTACCCTGTCTGTAATTCACCAAAAAAGATGTCCTTTGGTATTCTACCATCATCCATCCTCCTAACGTGTCCTATCCATCTAAGTCTACGAAGACTGAGCATGGAATACACCGTCACACAACCTGATCTTTCCAATACTTCAGTATTTGTGATTTTGTCTTGCCACTTAATACCAAGTATTCTTCGCAGACACCGCATATGAAAGCTGTTTAAACGTTTCTCTTGGCGTGAGTAAGTTGTCCAGGTTTCACTGCCATAAAGAAGAGTACTAAGGACACAGGCTTGGTAGACGAGGACTTTTGTTTTGGCAGTAAGCTTCCTGTTCTCCCAGACTCTTTTTGCTAACATGTTCATTGTTGTTGCTGCCTTGCCAATCCTGATGTTGATTTCCTGATCGAGGGATAATTTGCTATTTACCTCTGATCCTAGATATGTAAAATGGTCTACTATCTCCAGTTCGGCGTCGTCAATAAAGATTGATGGTACACCATGTGCACCTTGTGACATAATCTGTGTCTTCTTTTTGTTAATTGTTAAACCAAATTCAGAACAAGCATTGGAGAATGCAGATAGTAGATGTTGTAATTCTTCCTCAGAGTGGGTCGTAATCGCAGCATCATCTGCAAAAAGAAATTCTCTGATTAGTACCCTGCTAATTTTGGTCTTGGCCTTCAATCTCTGAGCATTATAGAGGCCACCATCTGAGCGTGAGTGAATGTATATACCATCATCCTGATCACGAAAGGCATATTTCAGTAGAAGTGAAAAGTATATCCCAAAGAGGGTGGGGGCTAGCACACAGCCTTGCTTAACTCCACTCTTGATTTCAAACTCTTCTGAAGTTGAGCCATCAAACTTGATTATACCCTTCATGCCTGTGTGGAACGATTCCACAATGGACAGAAGAGTTGGTGGGCAGCCAATCTTCTTTAGTGCTTTGAACAGACCCTCACGACTGACCAAATCGAATGCCTTTGTGAGGTCGATGAAGGCAATAAACAGTGGCTGATTTTGTTCCCAGGCATTTTTCTTGCATCTGTCGCAATGAGAATATCATATCAATGGTAGACCGGTTCTGACGGAAGCCACACTGTGATTCGGGGTAGACTTGATCTCCCAGGACTTGAAGTCTGTGCAGGACAATTCTGGCAAATACTTTCCCAACAATACACAGAAGTGAGATACCCCTATAGTTGTTACAGTCGCTCCGATCTCCCTTGTTCTTGTACAGCGTTATGATGTTTGAATCTTTGAAATCCTGTGGGACTTGTCCTTCTCGCCAGCATAGCTCTATTAGCTGGTGGATCTGTAGAGCGAGTGTGTCTTGCCCACTCCTGATCACCTCTATTGGAATCCCATCCTTACCTGGAGCCTTGCCAGATGCAAGCTCATTTATAGCACACTTAACTTCTGTTATAGTGGGAAGTATGTCCAGGTGGTCAAGAGTTGGCAGGGCCTCTATGGCGTTGAGGGCATCATCCGCTAGCTTGGTCTCACTTGAGTAAAGCTCTAAATAGTGCTCGACCCATCTATCCATCTGCTGTTTCTTATCAGTGATGATTTCTCCAGTCAAGGTTTTCAGCGGTGCACTTCTTTTGATCATTGGACCACAGGCTTTCTTTATCCCTTCATACATGCTTCTGATGTTTCCCTTATCACTTGCGATTTGAATGGACTCACATAACTTGATCCAATAGTCATTCGCACACTGCCTGGCAGCCTTTTGTACATCCTTCCTTGCTTGCTTCAGCTCACTCAGAGTGTTACGCGTTGGTCTTTCCTTGTTTCTTAAGAGAGCTATCTTCTTTTTATCAATCAAGGGCTGCAGTATCTGGCTGTTTGCCGCAAACCAGTCCTGCCTCTTATGATCCACAGTGCCGTAAACCCCTACCGCTGATTTTATAAATAGTTTCCTTAAGTTTACTCCATTTATCATTTACTATACAATTTTCTGATGTATCATTGAAAGCGTCTTCAAGTTGCTGTTGAAATTCAAAGCACTTTCCAGGATCGTGAGTGTTAGTAATATTAATCCTGGGGCTAGACTTGTGTTTAGCTGTGTAGATTCTCTTTGGTCTCAGTCTAACCCTTGCAACAACCAAAGAATGATCTGTATCACAGTCAGCACTGTGGTAACTTCGAGTTAATGATAGTATGGTTCAGATGTTGTCTCCGTGTGATAGTGAAGTCCAGCTGATGCCAATGGCCGGATCTTGGATGTTTCCATGTGACCTTATGCATCTCTTTTGTTTTAAAAAAGGAGTTTGTAATACATAGGTCATTTCTAGTGCAATGCTCCAGCAGCCTTTGCCCATTATCATTCATGCGACCGATGTTGTATTTTCCAAGGCACACTGGCCATGAACTCGAGTCCTTGCCCACACGAGCATTGAAATCACCGAGCATATAAATGTAGTCGGATTTTGGAACTGCCTTGATCGCAGAGTCTAGCTGCTCATAGAACGTATCCTTCACATCATCAGAGGAAGCGAGTGTCGATGCATATGCAGTGAGAATGGTGGCAAATCCACAGGAGGTTGCCAAGCGCAGTGATAATAATCTTTCATTACCTCCAGCTGGGATATCAATCATTCCCAGTAGCGAATTCTTCACTGCAAAGCCCACACCATGTTGCCTTTTTTCTGCCTGCCCTCTTCCCTTCCAAAAAAAGGTGTAATTGTTTTCCCTGAGTGACCCTTCCTCGGCGAGGCGAGTCTCCTGCAGGCCAGCAATATCAATGTTAAGACGATCGAGTTCAGCATCAATCACAGCTGTTTTTCTCACATCGTCAATATTTGTCAAGTCAGTGGAAAATCCTGGACACATGGTTCTCACGTTCCAGGCTGCAAGCCGTAGCTTGAGGTTTCTATTCTTTTTATTAGTATTGGTTTTACAGCCTGCGATTCAATTTTGTCCTAGCCCCAAGCACCCATTGAAGCAGGCAGGCTGTGGCGGATCAGCACCCAATTGGCTGGGGGCTGCCCAGCTTGAGGCGGGCGGTAGCTGATCAGTGACACCTGTAGGTGTCTCCTGCCTTCAGAGGCAACGCGTGGCGCCCCATGTCTACGCCAACTGACAAGGACTTATAACCCGTAACAGTTGCCTCTCGCTTTGATTCCGAGACCGGTTAAGACCGGGGATGGAGTTATTGCCTCTCCATAGCACAAAGCCTGGGCTAAAATAAAGAAACCATGTGTTGCCCATGCAGCATGATCCCTCTCTCGGCCTGCCTAGTTCACTCCAGAGGAAAGTTGACACCTATAATCTGGAACAAGACAAGCTGCAGAAGCTGCCGGATCAGCAAAGCAATGCTCTAACTGTCCGCCTGTCGGAGCTTCGATCCTAGACCAGCTGCCAACCAAGGCTTAGGGTCTCGTCTGCCCTGCCATGACTTAGTTTATCTTTGGGTTGCATTTCCTCGCACCAGGATAAGACTAGTACCCTCCCAATTGCGCTCTTCCGCCCGAAGCCGTTGGCACAATGTGGGGTGTCGGGTTTGGTAAGCGCCGCCCATCATTCGGCGCTGACAGAAAGCAGGTAGTACCGTCTACTGTCATACGGTAGCTCAGTCATATCTGACTAAGACCTGACGTATATATATATATATATATACATATATATATATGTATATATATATATATATATATATATATATATATATATATATATATATATATATATATATATATATACGTCAGGGGTCTTAGTCAGATATGACTAAGATATATATATATATATATATATATATATATATATATATATATATATATATATATATATATATATATATATATATATATATGGTATTTGACCAAAGGTTTGGAAGAGAACTAACTATCTTCATTCCAATACCCAAACAGGCCGACCTGAAATTATGCACCAATTATAGAACTGTTGCCCTGATCAGTCATGCAAGTAAAATTCTGCTACAAATCATAATGGGAAGACTTCGTAAGAAAATGGAAGAAGAAATTAACGTGGTTCAAGCTGGATTTAGACAAGGAAGAGGAACAAGAGATCACATTCTCAACATGAGTTTAATAATAGAGAAGTGCAGAGAATTTAATGTACACCTATTCTCATGTTTTGTGGATTATTCAAAGGCATTTGACTGTGTACAACATCAGAAACTTTGGGAAATCATGAGGAATATGGGCCTTCCAACACATGTAATACAACTCATTAGAATGCTTTATCTAGACCAACAAGCAGAGGTTAGAATAGATGGCGAGACATCAGATTGGGTTGACATCAAGCAAGGAGTCAGTCAGGAATGTGTAGCTGTCCCCCTATCTGTTTAATCTGTACACCGAAAATATAATGAGAAATGTAAGATATGATATAAACAGGGAGCTATATGATGCCCTAAATATCGGTGGTCATGACACATGTCACATAGCGTTTCAGTTTCGCCAATTTACAGACTAGTAGAGAGCAGCGTTTTGGGGAATCGAGAGTTTGAGGTGTGGGCCCATGGTGATTCCTTTTATGGTAACGAATGCCATCGTTCAGATAGAGGCGAGGAATGTGGCAGTAGCTGGAAATAGAATGGAATAGTTAGGTAAACCTCCCGGGCTGGACCAGGACTTCACTGGAGTCTTGGCCAGCAAAAGAGAAGGATGTAGTCATACAGGGAGCGGGTGTAGGCCCATTGTAGGCCCATTTTGCCTCCATGTTGATTGGTGAGCATAAATATGGTTATTTGAATGATAATAAGTGTGTTAGATAATTAACGCAATATTTGTTTGATATGAGAAGTATACTACATGTCATGTATGTATTTTGGTGAAATTGTTACTGCACCATTGTTTCTGTAAGAGAGACAGCCTGAGATTCGAACGTCTATACCACTGTCCTATATTCCTGTGCTTCCAGTTCTTATCGTGCTATGATTACTGATTCATCTTCTTTTGAAGAGTTTGATATCTCTGTAAATTCTGTATAGTTTCTGCAGAGTTCAATCTATCTTCACTTTTGGTTCAATCTCATCTAGGGAAGAGCCTATCTTTACCGGACTTTTGGTAAAGTATTCAGGTGTTACATAATGCCTTTGTTAAAGATTCAGATCTTGTACGCATATATATTGTGTGTGTGAATCTTTACTTTATCTGTGTGCAGAATATGCCGGGGACGGAACGTAATATTTGTGTGTATGACAGCCTGGGGACACAGTTAGATAAGACACCCCATTGCTTTTGTCGGATTTAGTGGATCCTGTATGTCAGTTGGCTAAATCATAGTTATGAGAACGGTTCACATACCTAAATACTCATGTTTACCTGCCGTAAATCGTGCAGTGTGCTTGCCAAAATAACAAGACATTGGAGCCAATATTTACAAAACCCCGACCTTAGTCACACCCCGGTCACGTTCTAAAACAGATGGTAGTACTCTCAGAGTGGGTGGGTTATGTGTGAGAGTATATCTACATTTGGTAGCTGTGATGTCCTGTTCGTTGTATAGGTAGAAGCGTGAGGTTGGTAGAGTTGTTTAGATTACCGCCCCACCTTCCCGCCAAATAGACCAATACGGTACAGGCCCACAGGTGATACCCCAAATCATCATATGAGGAGTGTCCTCTGAATATATGTCCAGGTGTTGTCTCTGTGAGTCTTATGAAAATGCATAATGAGCTAGAATATTCAAGGCTTGTCATTTTTAATGTGCAGACATTTGAGGCGGGCGTGGGACATCTTGGCTGAGTCTAATTATGGACAACTTTGGAAGTAAACGTTTGGCCGATACGTTTGGACTAGAATTCTTTTAGGAGAGTTAACTGTCTAGCCCAGGAGTCACTCAGTACTTTTAGCCATCGGCAGTCCTTCCAAGAACCAGAGGCAGGGGGAGTAATCATATATTATTATTCTAGCAACAGTGAGAAACTCCAGACGGAGTTATCCCTTTTTTGTTTTTGGCCACTCTGTTGACATCATTTTGGGCCAAGTGCTATTGAAAAGCTTCTGATACTCATCACTGGCTTCTGACGAGAGATGACAATAATATTCTTCCTGTAGTATCAGGGAAGTTATAGTCTGCAACAGCTTACGGACTGGATGTTACTCTCGATATTAAGCAGTCATACTCAATGGAGTGAACCATGAAATGAGTACGGAAACTCTTGTTTGGTTCAATGTCCCCTTGAGACATTGTGGATGCATCTTTTTCTTTGGACGAAGCATGTTACCCAGATAAATCAGCAGGAGGCCGCCTAAAGATGTTCAAGCCAACTATGACACCAGTTTATAGAGAGTTCTTCGTTCGCTGGAGAGCCCAGCGACTTTGTTGAGAGTCTGTGCTTTATCCGTTCCAGAATGTTGGACACGACTACCAGTGGGGGTGAGCCCCTCTTTTTTTTAAATGCGGACATCTTTTCCTCTCAAGACCATTGCCAGATCGAGTAGTCCAGAATTCAAGTCACAACATCATCATTTTTATCGAAAGTACTATAGGAACAATTGAGTCCCTTTTGTTGGTCAATTATGACTGTATTTTATCAACGTCAATGAGACCGTATCCCCATTACAGTGTTCAGCATACAGAGAACCTTGTTTTTTCTCAGTGGCACATTGTGTTGTTTGGTCAAGTTAGGATGGGAGGAGCTCATCTATTTCAGCGGTAGAATAAGAGGAGTTAGGTTATAACTGTTGGAGAGTCGTCATAGGACTGTTGTCTGTTGGAGAATACAGACAGTTGTAGAGAGGCCCTGTGTGGAGTGAATCTACATTCTCCTGATTTAGAAGATTGGTGTCTTCAAGAACTTAGTTACAACAATGATACAATCAACAGTCAGATCCCTGATCTATGATATGGTTGGTTTTTCCATGTGATAGACATCATGTAGTGGTGTATATGACTAGTAGTTGATTAGACGGCACAGAGTAGAAACAGTCATCCCGAGAGAGTCAGTCGGGAAGACATCGCACTCCAGATTTGAGTGTGATATGGCTATAGAGGAGTAGGTGAGAGAGAGAAGAGAGGAGAGGAGGAGGTGATAGTTAATTTTAGAATTTAAAACATTAAGTGAACATGTATTTGTTTGGATTATGCGATTTTTATAGTTTGTCCTGGAGACAGTGTCTCCTACTTTCAAGTTAGGAGAATCTGGTAATAAAAGCTCTATGTTCGTCAGGAGAGTTTTCATTGTCTAGTGACCAGTGTTACACTGTTTGTTATTGTAGAGAACTGTGCTACTGTATGTTTATATGCAGAGAATCCAGTGGGAGGTCGACCAACACACAGTCTCAGATATCTTATCCAAGAATAACAACTTGATAGAGATCTGTGGTTAAGTGACCTATTCTCTGCTAATTCTTCAGGAAGGTAGTTTATCTTGTAAAGTGGGTGGAGTCTATCCGACCATAACCCCATTCTTACATCAATAGAGCCAATAACTACTCTATAGTCCTGGAGACTTTTTAGGAAAGAAACTGTCTTGATCAACTGCCTTATACGGTGAATCTGAGGACCTATTCGTATTTCCCCTAGACAAACCATTTCATATGGTATTCTCATTCACTACCCCACAACACACCAGAGATTTGGTATGCTGATGATACAGTATTGCTTTCCACAACACAGAATAGTATAGAAAACCTAATAGCCCCAAAACAATTGAATAGTGAAAATCACAACTTATATCTTAACATAGCAAAATCAAACATAACACACAGAGGAAGGCTAACCTCATTAAAAAATGCCCGCTGAAGTCGGAAGTGTCGTCCTACGGGTGGCAAACTAAAAATTGACACTACACAATTACGTCCGAGTGAAATGTCTCGTCCGAATGTCTCTCGTGCTAGGAACAGCTCTGACTACCTAGTTTCCGAATGCCGCTCTTGTTCGGAACAGCTCTGACTGGGTAGTTTTCCGAATGTCTGTTGTGCCTGGAAAAGCTCTGATGGGCGCAACGACAAGCACATGTCCGAAAACTCGCTGAGTGGATGCCGTCTGCAAACCTGACTGGTTTGTGTGGGAATGACCCGGGGAAACGAAGTGACCAATATATTGAAGTGAGGATTTAAAGCAGCCATGAGCAGAACGTGACGATCTCCCTCGGTGAGCCCAGATCCAGGGCGTTATGTGTCGGCCCTGCAACTATGGAAGCAACCTTGGATGGCGGAAAATGCTATGGACTGTCCCTGCCTTCCTTTGAGGGATGACCGTTGTCTTCGACCGTTCAACCTTGGCCAGCATGGTTGCAGATGGCACCACAAAAGTGAGAGTCTCCCAGGAATGCTACCTGGTCAAAAAACCACGCTAAAGTCGATGTGTTGGCCTACGGGTTTCGGCCCAAGGGCGCATAACAGACACACCGCAATCACATCTGAAAAAACACTCCGGATGAACGAAAAGAAGAAAGATAACACATACAGATAAAACTACTATGGAGAAATAAATATATGTTAATGAGGAAATATTGCAGGTGGTGGAACATTTTGAATATCTTGGGTCACTGATTACCAGCAACGGTGTCACAATGGAAGAAATTAAACGACGACTATCAATTGTTCTTCAAAGACTAAAACAACTGAATAAATTATGGAGTGGGACAGACAGAACTACAAAAATAAGATTTTTAAGAGCATGCACCTTTCCCATTGCAACATACGCCTGTGAGACCTGGACACTTACTAAACAAGCTGAACAGCGCATAAATGCATTTGAATATAAATGTTATACACGAGTTCTAAGAATATCTTAAGTAAAGAAAAGAACAAATGCATCCATACTTCAAGGGCAGAATATTGAAGAAGGCTGGCTATTAAAGACGATAAAACAAAGAAAATTGAAATATTTTGGTCACTTGAAACGTCACGAAAGTTCGGAGAGTACAATAATGGAGGGGTATATGCCTGGGAAGAGAGGAAGAGGAAGGCCAAAGAGAAGATGGGTCAGGATGTGGCGGATGATCTCCAAATGGGTGTATCGGACGCGGGACATCTTGCTTGTGATCGAGAGGTTTTTCCGGAAGGTTGTTATGGGAGCGAGGTTCTGCAAAGGACATGCTACTGAATGACTTATATATATATATATATATATATATATATATATATATATATATATATATATATATATATATATATATATATATATATATATATATATATTCCATTCCATTCCATTCCCATTGGCACCTTGCCGTCTTGACAGACGATAGTTTGTGCTCTAAAAAGGCATAATAACTTTTAACTATGGCGGTAGCGAGTGTGACTGATAAGGCCAATTTGCGCTGTAAATGTCCGTTCACAGTGGGTGCATGTGAACACGTGGTCATTTCCACCATCATGCACCATCTTACGTCTCAAACGCTTGGTGTGTGACTTTTCTGCAATAATTTTCTCCTTTGACTTTATTCCATTTCTGATATTTGCCCTCCATGCAACACGTTCAGCGGCGACTTGCTCCCAATGTGCATTATCAATGCCTGTATCAATCATGTCCCGCTTACACACATCTTTGTATTGTAGTAGAGGCCGACCCTGAGATCTCTTACCCATCTGTAATTCACCAAAAAAGATATCCTTTGGTATTCTACCATCATCCATCCTCCTAAGATGTCCTATCCATCTAAGTCTACGAAGACTGAGCATGGAATAAACTGTCACACAACCTGATCTTTCCAATACTTCAGTATTTGTGATTTTGTCTTGCCACTTAATACCAAGAATTCTTCGCAGACACCAAAGTCCTTGTCTATCCAGCCTATGTCCTTAGTACTCTTCTTTATGGCAGTGAAACCTGGAAAACTTACTCACACCAAGAGAAACGTCAAAACAGCTTTCACATGCGGTGTCTGCGAAGAATTCTTGGTATTAAGCGGCAAGACAAAATCACAAATACTGAAGTATTGGAAAGATCAGGTTGACTTAGATGGATAGGACATCTTAGGAGGATGGATGATGGTAGATTACCAAAGGACACCTTTTTACCTTTTTTGGTGAATTACAGATGGGTAAGAGATCTCAGGGTCGGCCTCTACTACGATACAAAGATGTGTGTAAACGGGACATGACTGATACAGGCATTGATAATGCACATTGGGAGCAAGTCGCCGCTGAACGTGTTGCATGGAGGGCAAACATAAGAAATGGAATAAAGACAAATGAGAAAATTATTGCAGATAAGTCACACACCGAGCGTGTGAGACGTAAGATGGTGCATGATGGTGGAAATGACCACGTGTTCACATGCACCCACTGTGAGCGAACATTTACAGCGCGAATTGGCCTTATCAGTCACATTCGCTACCGCCATGGGTAAAAGTTATTATGCCCTTTGAAGCACAAACTATCGTCTGTTAAGAGTGCAAGGTGCCAATGAATGAATGAATATATATATATATATATATATATATATATATATATATATATATATATATATATATATATATATATATATATATATATATATATATATAGGTCCCCCGAAAATAGACCCTAGTGTATTTTTTCATGCTAACATTAATATAAGACCCGGTCTTATTTTCGGGAAGACACGGTAGTAGTAGAAAAACGAAGAAAATGAAGAAGAAACAGGCGAAAAAGAACACTAGGGGAGGAGGAGGTGGAATAGAAGGGAGAGACGCTTAAGAGGAGGAAAAGGAGAAAACAAGACGAGGAAGAAAATGAACAGTCTTTGTGACATGGTGATTAATGTGCTTGCCTACAAACAAAGTGGTACAGTGTCAATACCCTACAGTAACCGTACTATTTTCCGAGCACAACAGCTTTTGGGTCGATAAAGACGTGCGAAATTGGTATCTAACAATGTCCTCAATCTATATATATAAAACAAAGTGTATGTATGTAAATATGTATGTCCTTTATTTTTTCGCTAACGGCCCATCCGATTGAGATGAAATTTTCTACACGTCTTCCTTTCATTCCAGAGCTGCCAACTGTGATATTTTTTTAGTGTGAAATCGCCTGCTTACTCAGTATTATTTCATTTTTCATTTTTCATTAAAATTTATATATAGCTAAGGGACTTAACTCTAGAAAAAGTTATTTCAAGGGGCATAACTTTTAATAACATTGTTGTATAACTTATAGTCATATTGTTGTATCGTTTTCAAAGATTTATAAACTCTTTGTCTATAGTTATGTACCGGCATATGAGTTATAATAAATAATGATACAATCTTTAAGGCAATTTCAAAGTTAACATAAAAATAATGCATAATGCATAACATTGTAACTCATCTTTCTATGCTTAAGAAGTTATCTTAAAGATGTTGAACAATATCATCGCATCTTTAATGTTTTCCGCTATCATATCGGCACGATTCGCTTGACAGCACTTCTCAGCGCTATCAAGCCAAGACGCCTTACACATTTCAAGCAGCCTGATACGGGGGGAAAATGACACATCGTAATAGCACAAAGAAACAAGCAGCTTCCAAGATGCATAGTGAGAAAACCGACCAGACTATCAAGAAGACGAACCTGCCTTTGGAGAGTCTGCATGCAAGCTGTAATAAAGTATCTGAACCTACAGTCAATGAAACTACCAATAAGAAGAGCGACGACTACCCACAGACGAACACAAAAACTTGTGAGAGGAAGGAGGACCAAGACACCAGAATCAGAAACACTGATTCAAACACAGTCAGATGGGTGGTCAAGCGGCTAAAAATGGAGCTTACTGATCAACAAATACAGAAGCAGCAGCAGGAAGAAAATCTTCATGTCAACATTTTGAAGGCAGAGCGGATTCTTACCTACTCAGAATTAAATGAGATGCTCCACACCAGTGACTGGGCGAACCCGGGCCGGGTCAGACAGACAGACAGACAGACAGACAGACAGACAGACAGACAGACAGACAGACAGACAGACAGACAGACAGACAGACAGACAGACAGACAGACAGATAGATAGATAGATAGATAGATAGATAGAGATAGATAGATAGATAAATAGATAGATAGATAGATAGATAGATAGATAGATAGATAGATAGATAGATAGATAGATAGATAGATAGATAAACAGACAGGGAGGGAGGGAGGGAGGGATAGACGGAGGGAGAGACAGAGGGATGGGTCTATTAGACAGACAGACAGACAGACAGGCAGACAGACAGACAGACAGACAGACAGGCAGACAGACAGACAGAGATAGATAGATAGACAAACAGACTGACAGACACAGACAGACAGACAGACAGACAGATAGTCGGTAACGGGAACGAGAACTTATATGACTACTTATATGAATTAAATGAGATGCTCCCCACCAGGGACTGGGCGAAGCCGGGCCGGGTCAGGCAGACAGACAGACAGACAGACAGACAGACAGACAGACAGATAGATGGATAGATAGATAGATAGATAGATAGATAGATAGATAGATAGATAGATAGATAGATAGATAGATAGATAGATAGACAAACAGACAGGGAGGGAGGGATAGACGGAGGGAGAGACAGAGGGATGGGTCTATTAGACAGACAGACAGACAGAGATAGACAGACAGACAGACACAGACAGACAGACAGACAGACAGACAGACAGACAGACAGACAGACAGACAGACAGACAGATAGTCGGTAACGGGAACGAGAACTTATATGACTACTTATATGAATTAAATGAGATGCTCCCCACCAGGGACTGGGCGAAGCCGGGCCGGGTCAGCTAGTTTTTTATAAACTGTTCGCGGAGGATAGTTGCTTGCTTGCTTGTGTTCGTTGGCTTGAGCTCCAATGCGAAGTCCTGTATGTCGGAGGATAGTAAACGAGGCATGAAACTGGCAGCCTCACCTCATTATGCTGTGACCTAATGGTCGTGAGGGATTACGAGTGCATGTCGTTATGAATTAACTCTGATGTTTAAATGTAATTGTTGACCATGTCCATGAATCGTGGTTTCGTTCATAAAATTTGTATAATTGTTTTCGTTTGCTTGCTTTGGGGTTGTGGAAGGGGGGAAGTAGACTGACTAACAATAATATTGTGGGCTATTACATCGGGAAAATTGTACCCACCCTCTTCTCTTTCCCCGCCCCCCTCGTATGCCGAACCTTCTTTGATAAGGGCGAACATGTCAGGAGACAAGTTTATACGTCACTCATGTTAATTCTTTGCAGTTATAAATCTAAAATAGTAGGCCGAATATGACACTGCCCAGTCACTTTCAAAATTATAAATGCAAACCAGAATAAAGGGTATTTATAGCATTATGATTGCGGTATGCAGACATTGGGAAGTGGCCAGTTCTATGAGTGTCTGCTGTGCTATAAGAAAGGCACCTTGTACACATCTTAGGCGCAGTGGGTATATGGTGATAGACTCATATGTTTACACACCAATCGACATTCCCCGTGATCAGTATCACGCCGTCCGCCTTTACTGCCTGGTTTCAATGTTTATACTGGATCCACCGGGGACCATATTTAATTTTTACCACCCCCCCCCCACTTCCGAAGAGTATACGAACCCTTGACCCCGGGTCAGGAGGTGAGCGTTTAGCCACTACGCTACCGTGGATCCCACCCCAGGTTGACCCCCTCCTAATGGTATCTATGGGACTAAATTGAAGCATTTGTGACAGTATCTAGAAGGTGATCCATTGCAAAGCACACCGCACCAATCTAGTTTTATTGTGGTAAATATACAAAGAGTTAATGTGCTTGTACACAAAGAGGTAATGTGCTGGTATTTGCTCGGTCATAAACTAATTTGTGACTTCGTTCCAAGCTCTTAAGTTAATTTTATGCTTCCATAAGTGTTAATGAACGATACAGAACCAGAGATCTAAATTTAACGCTACCGCCTAGTTCATTGATGTGTTAATATAATGCATCTCTAACCACAGTGTTAGCGCCAGGCAATTAAGATCTAATTCAGTCCGTTCACCAGGTGACTATATCAATTCATTGAGTGACGAGCAAACAAGGTTAATGTTACCGGGGACGATCAGGTTGCACGTTGTGTTACAATAACGATAGCCTTATATGGCGGATTGTATATTACTGTGTCGTGGTGGTGGGTGACGGAAGGTCAACACTCCCACCTTTCACCTACTGCCGGTCGAGGCTCAGAACTTATGAATTTGTCCGTACTGTTATTAGCAATATCACAGTTAAATTTTGGTATGCAGTTAGAAAAAGAGCTATTGTATGTTACATAGAACCAATTTTAACATACGGTTGCGAATCCTGGACAATTAGTGAACAGATGAAAAAAATCCCTGGAAGCCTTGGAGATGTGCTTGCTTGCTTGCTTGTGTTCGCTGGCTGTGAACTCCAGCGTGAAGTCCTGTATGTCGGATGAAGACATCCTGTTGTCCACATCAATGTGATGTCATACAGGACCTGATGTTTGCGTGAGTATCCGTTGTCCCATGTCTGGCTTATTCGTGTGCAGACTGGTAGCGCCTCGCCGTGCAGACAGACACTCTCCGACTTCGGAGGACCTTGGAGATGTGATTTTATAGAAGAATGCTGAAATTTAAACGGACAACCAAAATGAGCAATCTTGACATTTTAAGGGAAGATAAGTCGCAAAGACAACTTATCACAAACATCAGAAAGAAGCAGACATCATTTTGTTTTGGGGGGGGGGGGGATGGGGGGGGGGCGCATTATTATAAGACAAAAAGTGGAATATGTTGTGACAACCGGAATGATTTGCGGAAAGAGAGATTCATGAAGACAGCTCGAGACGATTCTGGACAGTCTTGTGTCGTGGCACGTGCGGGAGTTAACACACGAATTGATCCATGCCGTCGGAGATCGCAATTTGTGGAGAAACATGTTCGCCCACGTCAGCCGGCAAGGTACTGGATAGTGATACATATTCAGCCGAAAATATCGCTATGGGTGAAGAAAGGAACATTGCTTATCACGAAAATAAAACCGCCCGTTGATTCTTAGAGTAGTAATCTCCTTTTGTATTCACAACCAAGAAATGCAACTGGGATTTGCATGCATCTTTCAAGCCGAGGCTCTCGTGAAATAAACGAACAAACAAACACGTATGCAAATTATTTCGTGAGCAGCTTCCGACAAATAACACCTTGCAATTTTTCTGTCTAACCAATGAAGCAGGCCCAGCTTGTGAGTAATCTAACTTTATACGGAAAGCAAATCTCTTGTCTGATGTAAACTACAGGAAAGGCTGTCTAGATGTCGTGGTGTCTTTTCCCTGCTGGCGAAGAAAATAAGTTATACATTCGCAAATGTGGACTAGACATTATTTGCGTGAACTTGAGCAAGGGTGTATTAAAGGTTTCATTTCGGGAAAGTGAGTTTGTCTGGTAAACCGGGCGTTTGTCGACACTAAACAAATATCTTGTGATATAAACTTGTTGGTGTGAACTTTTGTTACAGTTCTGCTATCATGGTTTTAAATATGTCGAACGTAGTTTCTACAAACAATACCGGTGGAAAAGTGGTTTTATTTCTTTGTCTTGTAATTTATTATAAAAAGAAAGCACTTGGAGATAATGGTACACGTCAGTTTTGTATATAAAAAAATGCAGTTTTGTATATAAAAAAATGCAATCTTCACAATGAATATTACAGGCAATCTAGCTTCATTACTTTGTCTCTCTCTCTCTCCCTCTTTCTCACTCTCTCTCTCTCTCTCTCTCTCTCTATGACTCTCTCTCTCTCCCTTTCTCTCTCTCTCCGTTGCATTTTGTATGCTTCAGGGATGATGTATACCTTCATTGTGATGTCTGTATCTTAGTTTCTTGGCCGTACGCATAAAGTAAAGTCTCAACATCATCATCATCATCATCATCATCATCATCATCATCATCACTGGTGATGGTCGTCAGCATGGCCGAATGGATACGCGCGCGCTCGTTCTTAAACTTCCAGTGTGTTGATGCCGAGGTAGCGGGTTCAACCCCCAGACCGGTTGACTTCTAGTCCTTGACTTGGGGACATCAATTACAAGAATCTCAGAAGTCGGAGTGGGTTCGCCTAATGACGAGGGACACTGGTAATAGGGAAAGCCAATCCACTCGCAAAAAAAATGAATCCAGTACACACGGAGTAGTATCACTTTTGTGGACAACTCTTGAGTTCAAAGCGAATGAAAGAAAATAAAATAAAAATAAATTATCAGTGATCACATTGTTCAAGAACTCGGGGGTTTCCCTTTGCGCAAAACCAGCACGTCCTGTGAGACTTTCAGACGGAGCATCTTCTACCTCATTATTAACAGCCTCTGCACAAATTTAACGTTATCTCTCCATATGACCAAATCATTATTTAGAGTGTACAGAACCAATGCCTAATTCACAGGTTCGCGGATGATGACAAGACGGATAGATTCCGCATGACCAAAGTCCACACTTGATCAATGCCTTGGTTATTCAGGCTTTGTTGAGGGTAGACCGGAAGGGTGTCCGCTCTACACCGCTGTGTTGGTAGCTATTGTACCCCTCCTTATTCGTATGATGCTCAAACATT
>JACEFZ010005173.1:72500-108575 GCA_014155875.1 Cepaea nemoralis | reverse complement strand
AAAAAGGGATTTGGGGAAGATTAGAGGAACTGTGAGAGGTAAGGAAAAAGAGGAATAGAGTAAGGGGATTAGGAGTAAGACTTTTCCTTTACAAGAAAAATTCTTTAGTAAACATAGGGAGGTGTAACAGAAGTAGAGTATTAGTATTAGGTGGGAAAAGGCTACAGCACGACTGAGCATCGGGAGAGAATGGGAGGAGAGATGCTCAAGTCGTGACGTAGTTTGTTGTCAAGTGAAGTTTACATCTAGAGCAAGAACTGAGTGGACGCCATATTATGTCCAGATGTCATCTATAAGAAATAAACACCCTTTGTAACAAACTCATTCGGCTCTGTTATACTTATAACATAGTAATATGCATTGTTTATGTTTACAAACTTCATGTGACAATGTTTTTTTTCCTATGCACTGTTCATGAAAGAAAGATGAGTGATTGGAAGGGCCGAATGTAAGACGGGCCTGCGTGCCCAATTTGTTACCCTTTGAAAATAAAGTCTGTTCGTTCGTTCGTTCGTTCGTTCTCCTCCTCCCTCCTCATCCTCTCTCCTCCTCCCTCTACCTCCTCCCTCCACATCCCTCCTCCTCCTCCCTCTTCCTCCTCCTCCCTCCTCCTCCCTCCTCCTCCCTCCTCCTCCTCCCTCCTCCTCCTCCTTCTCCTCCCTCCTCCTTCTCCCTCCTCCTTCTCCCTCTTCCTCCTCCCTCCTCCGAATCACTCCTCTTCCTTCCTCCTCCCTTCTCCTCCTCTCTCCTCCTACTCCCTCCTCCTCCTCCTACGTCCTCCCCCTCATCCCTCCTCTTCCTCCTCCTACCTCCTCCCCTCCTCCTCTCTCCACCTCCCTCCTCCCTCTTCCTCCTCCTCCCTCCTCATCCTTCCCCTCCTTCTCCTCCCTCATCCTTCTCCCTCTTCCTCCTCCCTCCTCCTCCCTCCGCCTCCTCCCTCCGCCTCCTCCCTCCGCCTCCTCCCTCCGCCTCCTCCCTTCTCCTCCTCTCTCCTCCTCCCCCCTGCTCCTCCATCTCCCTCCTCCTTCCCCCTGCGTTCTTCTCCTCCCTCCTTCTCCCTCCTCCTCCTTCTCCTTCCTCCTCCCTCTTCCTTCTCCCCCTCCCTCTTCCTCCTCCTACCCTCCTCCTCCTCCTCGCTGCTCCTCCTCCTGCCTCCTCATCCTTCCTCCTCCCTCCTCCTCCCTTCTCCTACCTCCTCCTCCTCTCTCCTCCTCCTACTCCCTCCTATTCCTCCCTACTCCTCCTCCTCCTTCCTCCTCCCTCCTCCTCCCTTCTCCTACCTCCTCCTCCTCTCTCCTCCTCCTCCTAATCCCTCCTCCTCCCTCCTATTCCTCCCTACTCCTCCTCCTCCTTCCTCCTCCCTCCTCTTCCCTCCTCCTCCTCTCTCCGCCTATCTCTTCCTCCCTCCTACTCCTCCCTTCTTCACCTCCCTCTTCCTCCTCCCAGCTCCTACTCCTCCTTTTCCTTCTTCTGCTGATGCTGCTGCCGCCGCTCCATTTACCCAAGTTAATTGTTGGGGAAGATGTAAAGATCTTTCAAGTGCTCTTTCTAATGCTTTTTGTAAGTTGGTCTTCGTTTATCTAAGGTTGTTCTAACTGCAACCAATAAATGATTAGACAGACAGACAGACAGACAGAGAGGGAGGGACGGACAGACAGACAGTCGGGAACGGGAACTTATATGACTACTTATATGAATTAAATGAGATGCTCCACACCAGGAGTTGGGCGATGCCGGGCCGGGTCAGACAGACAGACAGAAAGACAGACAGAAAGACAGACAGACAGACAGACAGACAGACAGACAGACAGACAGACAGACAGACAGACAGACAGTGGGTAACGGGAACGAGAACTTATATGACTACTTATATGAATTAAATGAGATGCTCCCCATCAGGGACTGGGCGAAGCCGGGCAGGGTCAGGCAGACAGATAGACAGACAGACAGATAGATAGTCGGGAACGGGAACGGGAGCTTATATGACTACTTATATGAATTAAATGAGATGCTCCCCACCAGGGTCTGGGCGAAGCCGGGCAGGGTCAGCTAGTATATTATAAATGTCTTGTCAGAGATTGCAACATATACTAGTTTATAGTATTTTGAGCCTCTGTCCCCTGTTAAGAATTTGTATTCACTGGGCTCATGTCACAGTCGTATGCGGTCTGGAAAGAAATTGTAACTGCGTATTAAACTCGTGCTGCCCTGATAAGTCAGTACACTATCCAACAATGCCAAAGCAACACGCGGTTTCCAATATCTTTTGAAAGATACATAATCCATGCTATATTGTCAGGTTGTTTATTATTATGAGTCGAATCTAATTGTTGCCCATTACTGTAAGGGGCGTTCATTTGAAATCCGCTCGTGCCGCACCGCGCGTAATTGCGTACGTTGAACATGATCATGTCATAGTCATGTGATAAGTACTGACCAATGAATAAAAGAGCACGTGCTTATCGTCCCATGATGCATAGGTTCTGTTTGTGACCTTTGAGAAAATGGCCGGGTTGATCCAAAATTCTTCCAAAGAAGCTCAAAGAGCGGTGATTCAGTTTCTTTCATTTAAGTTTTCTTTCTGTTCATGTGTATTGTCTAGCACCCAGTGCAACCAGTGGACATTCATCGAAGAATGCAGGCAGCGACGAATCATGGTGTCATCACTTTGAGCCGAGCAGCAAAAGAGAGAGCATGCAATGGAAGCATGCTGGATCATCAAAAGCCAAAAAATTCAAGTTACAGGTTTTCGCTGGTAAGGTTATGCTGAGCGAATTTTTTTTACCTTGAAGGGCTATTGTTGGCCGACTTTAAAGAATCTGGTGTCAACATCAACTCTACCCACTACTTGCAAACACTAGACAAGCTGCAAAAAGCCATAAAGAATAAACGACCCGGCATGCTTTCTCGCGGTGTGATTTTGTTGCACGATAATGCTCGTCCGCATGTCACAAAGATTGTACAGGAAGCATTAGCAAGGAAGAAGTAGGCAATTCTGCAACATCCAGCCTATAGTCCTGATTTGTCACCATGAGATTTTCATTTGTTCGGACCTCTAAAAAAAAAACTGTCAAGAGGCAACTATTTTACACAGATGCAGACGTAATGAACGCGGCAAACCTTTGGTTGTGAGCAACCACAATCCTTTTTTCCGGACGGCATTCGCCAATAGGATGCTTGCCTGAATGCCTACGGCGACTTCTTCTGACCAACGCATGGTGCATAATTCATTCAAAATGAATGCTTTGTTTAATTCTACCACACCTGTTAATGTTTCTTTCATGCTTTGTAATAAAGCCATTAGAACGGGCTTCAAATGAACGTCCCTAATATTTAGTCATTATCTGTCTTACCGAGACTCGTCTTGAGGATCTGTTTTGCTGGGGACACAGTGTGTGACCCTACCAGGACATACGGTTGTTCACGTAGTGAAACAATTCAATTATTTACTGAGGAAAAATTGTTTCTAATTGTAATATGTCACCAGTCTACAATCCGTCATCATTGGACAGCTCATGGCACCATCTGTTCACGTGTATTGTCTAGCACTAGATGGACGGTGTCTCTTGTCCTGATCGACATTTGTTGTTGAGCATAGGCGTGTGTGAGTCTTAGCTTGCCTTCTAATTTCAGATGTATTGCCTTGGTTGAGCCATATCCATGTTTGTATTAAGTAGCCTTGTTTGTCCATCGTTTTCTTGGTTTCCTTCTAGGTCTATATTCACATTGTTTTTGGGTTGTATGCTCTTACTGACAGCTGATCAGGTTTCATTGTCATAAAATGTCTCAACGATTTTATTTGTTGTCGCTCGATGAAATCGATGCATTCTGTTACACCTTTCATATTTCTGAAGTCGTCGTTTCGCATTCTGTCTCTTCTGGAACCTCAACACTCTTTCTCAAGCACTTCATATCACATTTGAGGAATTTTCTCTACTGGGATCTTGATAGGGACCACATTTGACAATGATAGCAAAGTGTTGGAAGAGAAACACTGTTTATCATTTGTTCCTTAACGTCCACCAGAATCCTCGGATGTTTGAGTAACGGTGACAGGTGATAAGTAATAATCTTTACCTTTTGATTTCTTATCACTCTGTCGAACTAACTCGTAAAAATACAGCGTAGATATTTAAACTCTGAGACAGATTTTACTTTCATCTCACCTCATCTCATCATGCTCCTCTTGTACCTTGCGGTGTCTGTGCATCTGTGCATCCTTTGTTTTTCCTAAGTCCAAGTTGTGGTTTGCTTAGCTGGGTTTCTATAGTAGTTCGTAATCTTTTCTCAAGAATTTTGCAAAATATTTTCCCAGTATGACTCAACGTGAAATGCCTCTTTATTGTGTGCAGAATTTTGCTGCCTTTGTTTTTCGAAACTGGAATAATTATGGCGTTTCCCCAGTCTCGTGGTGTCTGTTGTTCTACCAAAACATGGTTGAATAGTCTATGTAGCCATGCTGTTCCTACTTCTCTTGCTGCTTTAATTAGTTAATTTGGTATTTCATCTTGTCCTGATGATTTGTTCAATGGGGCTAATCTGGTGGCTTCTATAATTTCTTCTTTCAGTATGTCTGGTTCTAGTTCTTCGGTAGCATCTGTGTCGGTTTCTTGAATTCCCGTGACATCTGATGGGATGTTGAGAAGTTGCTCGAAGTACTGTTTCCATCGTATTAGGATGTGTTTTTGTTCACTCATTGGTTCTCCATTTTCGCTGTTAATTATTTCAGTTGGGTCAAAGGGTTCTCCTCTGGTCCTCATTGCACTTATCTTTTTATAGGAGTTTTTAGTTGCCTCCTTGTAGTTTTTATTTAGGGTTTCTCCATACTTCGCCCAGTCTTTTTGTTTTTCCCTCTTTACTTTTCTATGTACATGTCTTCTCGCTATTCTATATTCCATGTAATCGCATTTCTGTTTTCTCTTCGACACTTTTTATATTTTTCCTGTTTGTCTTTTACAGCTTGCTTTACTTCTACGTTCCACCAACTTGTTATTTTCTGTATTCAGTTTTGCGTTTTTTCGTGGTTCCACATGTTATTTTTGCAGTATTTAAAATGCTTGATTTGAACATCTTCTATTCTTCTTCCACTGTGTTTTCGTTCTACAGGTAATTTTACAAAAATTTCAGTTAGTTCTTTCTCATAATTTTCCCTCACTGCCTCGTCTTTTAGGTTTTTTAAGCTTACTGATTCGCATAGCATGTATTTTCCCGGTCTTTGCTTTCTTCTTCTGGTGGTTCGTATTGTGGCAATGACTGCTTTGTTGTCTGCGTTTATACTTAAGTTGGGCACTGCCCTTGCATCTAATATATTTCTCGTTCTGTTATTTCTTGTTAATATAAAAATCAATTTGGCTTTTAGTATCTAGATCGTTCCATTCATACCACGTGTATATTTGAGAGTCTTTGTGTTTATAGAATGTGTTTGTTGTATAGAGGTAGTGTTGGCTGCATAGCTCTATCAATCTACTTCCGTTATCATTTCTTTTCTTTTTTTCTTGTGCATATTCATTTTGATTGTGCATATTGTATTATTCACATTAAAAAAAAGTAAATTGGTATTGTTTTACAATTGTACTTTATCGTCACTTCTTTGAAGGTTAAAAGCGCCTCCATTGAAAGCATGACAATATATGTACCTTTATATTTCATTACTTTCCCAAATAACCATAATTTTTATCCCCCCCCCCCCCCACACACACACACACACTAGTGCATGTCTTATTACTTTCAAATTCACTTTTTTGTGCTTTTATAAGTATGTGTTATTTCACATTCACCTTCAACAGTAATTTATCTTTGTCTATACTTCATCCTTGTTTGCACACACAGCGCAACTATTCGCAACTAGGCGGTTGTTAATCTTGGATACTTTATCGAAGTAATAGAAGATCCGGTGGCTGGTGAGTAGAGGTCTGCCTCGCAGATCGTAGGGCGTGTGTTTGATGCTCGGTAACGCTCGGGGATGGGGTGGTAAATTAGTTTGTACACTAATGGCCGGGGATTAAAGGATGCATGCTTTTTACTTCGCAGTTACTTTTGACAAATTGTCTTTAAACCGCATTGCCTTTTATAAACTGTCTTTAAACTGCATTGCTTTTACCAAACTCTCTTTACACCGCTTCAAGGAAAGTGGTACAGATGCCGTGATACAAACAAATATCAAACCAATAACCCAGCAATGTGTTTTGAAGAAAGCAGCGGTTTCGTAGTGGCTGGAACGTTTGCCTACCGACTCAGCAGTCATGTTTTCGAATCTAATCGAGATGGTTATGTTTAAAAAAAAAATGACCTGGTCTCCGAGACTGACCCAACCTAAAATAGGTACAAGGAATTGTTTTGTGTGTTAGAATCGACTGCCGTAATATTGATCACATCAGCCATAAAATGTCGTTAAAAAAATATGGGGCTAGTACAACATAACCAATACACCCTATGGCATGGAAAACGATGCTTTGCTTTTACTTAAATACGTTTTGAGAATTATTTTCAAATTGTAAACTCTTTTCCCACGTATAATCTTCTCAATAACAGCCATTCTGAAACGACCTACTTTATTCTAATCGACAAACGATAATCTTTCTTAAAATGAAAATAAGAAACGCTAGACAAAACAGAAAGAAAAGTACACGGATATTATCTCTGAAATCTCCAAACACACGACCACATCTGCCGGTCTTTCCACGAACCCTGGACGTTTATTCACAGAGGCAAACAGCAGGGGGCATTCTGTGGTACCTCTTATGACTATTTTAGCTGGAGTATACCAACCATTCTAGGACAACGGGGAAAAGCCATATTCTATAAACACAGAACAAAATTGAACCTAAAGTACTTTCTGTGAAAGCCTAAATACTATTTTACATACTATATAATAAAGGGGGTATTCAGTGGTACCTCTTAATGACAGTATTAGCTATGAGTATACCATTCTAGACAAGGGGCAGATGACAACGGGAATAAGGCATATTAATTAAACATAAGCAAAAATTGAACCTAAAGTACTTTGCGTGAAAGCACACATTCCAGTATATACTCTATATAATAAAGGTATTAAAAATCAAACTGGTCAAGTTAGGTGTTTTAAAAAAAAAAACTATTTACCATTCACACGGATATCCAGTGGAAGATTGGAACGGGATACAAACATTAATGCTTTATTAGGAGGTCAGATGGCCCAATGAATAGGAGCGTTTGTTCTTAAGCATCTGTGTGATGATACCGAGGTAGTGGGTTCAACTGTACACCAGTCGGTTGGACTATGCTGGCCTTTCGTCTTTGACTTGGGGACGTAAATTACAAGTACCTCAGAATTTGGAGTGGATTCGCCTGATGGCGTGGGGCACAGGTAACAGGAAAAGCTAATCCACATGCAAAAAATAGTGCAGTGTACTAGAATAATAGCACGTATATGGACTACACTTGACTTCACATCGAGGGAGCTCAAAACACACCACACACACAAAATCCTTATTCCATGACTCTTTTACTGGAATGTATTTAAAAACGGTAAAAGGAAACTTTTACACGCCTTGAGGCGTATTGCCAACCCCCATATTTGTATATGGATCAATCGGCACTTGATGGGTGATATGGTCAATATCAGGATGATCGAATTACCCCTCCCCCCTTCCCCATCCCACCAGGCCCTTTCTTGGTGCCCATCTGTTTGACCACCGGGTCTACAGGCAGTTGTGCTAGCCAGTTATTTACCGCGGCTCTACTAGAATGAGTAACACCACGATGAGTAGAAAATTAACCATAATCGCAAAAATCCGAATTATATATGTGAGTGTACTTGTATGTATATGTGTTTGCGTGCTATAAATACACTGTTAAAACACGCACGTGCGTTAACTGACATTTCTTATTTATCCACTACATTTATTCTTATAGTTATACGCAGCCTGTGTCTTATCTTGTCTTAATGCGTGTGTTTCATGTTCACATTCTCCCACACTACTGACACGTGCACGTGGATTTGTACCTGCTATTTTGTTGTTGTTTTAAACGTTGCATCCTATTTGTAACAAATGAAAACCGCAAGAGAAACTAGATGTAAACAGTCAAGATGTGAGTGTGTGTGTGTGTGTGTGGGTGGGTGGGGGGTGGGGGGGGGTGGGGGCGGAAGGGGTCTATTCTTTATGAGGAGAAATAAACTTGAAATATTAGTGACAACTGGCAATCTTGATGGGAAAAGAGCAAGCGGGAGATACAGACAAATTTTTTGATGGCTTTGCCACATAACAATCAGGAAATGAAGTCATAACGAGTATATAACGAAATAAAAATGTTTACTCCGACCTTGTACCTGCAGCGAGGAGCTGCCGTCATTTGGAGATAATAGGTTTCAATCCCGGTAGGTAACTGCAGCTTTCATTTGTTATGTTCTTCTCACTTCTATGAGCGCCAAACAATACCTTTGCGTTTATTTTTGAACTGTCTTCGTGGCCTCAGAGGGTTCCCCAAATGATATTTGACATTAGGAAGAACTTGGAAGCAACAGAGATGTTGTTCATGAGACGAATGTTGCGTATCCTTGGAGTGTCAGAGTAACTAATAACGATTGCCTTAACTTTCTATAGAAGTAAATACCTACACCCTTGCTTATTGACTATACAAAGGCTTTCGATAAAGTGAGACATGTCATGCTTGCAACTTTTCTGTTGGGGATGGGGGATGGGTGTGGCGTGTGTGTGGGTGGGGAGATTGTGAGGACGGGGGATGTGTGTGGGTTGGGGATATGTGTAGGGGTGGGTGCGTGATGTGTGTGGGTGGGTGGGGGAGATTGTGTGGTGGGGGAAGTGTGGGCGGGGTGTGTGTGGATGGGTGCATGATGTATGAGTTGGCAGGGGATGTTTGTGTGGGCGGAGGAATGTGTGGTTGAGGATGTGTGTTTGGCTGAGTGGTCGGGGGTGTGTGGGTGTGTGTGTGGGTGGAGGGATGTGTGTGTGTGGTGGATGTGTGGTGAGTGGGGATGTGTGGGTGGGTGGGTGGGGGATATGTCTCATAACATGGTAATATGCATTTTTTATGTTTACAACATTAATTTGACAATGTTTTTATCCCCCTATGTAAATGCATCATGCACTATTGATGAACGAAAGATGAGTGACTGGAAGGGCCGAATGTAAGACGGGCCTGCATGCCCAATTTGTAACCCTTCTAAAATAAAGATCAATCAATCAATCAATCAATCAACACATTGATGGGAAAGACCTTAGACTTGTAAAAAACAATAAGCTGCCATCACCATCATTGAGTGCCCTGCCAGCTGGCGTCGGCGTTCATGGCTCTCCCCAGATCTTGGTCTTTGGTGTTCTGGATCAACTCTGTTGATGATATTCCTCTATGCCACCATCTCAGTCCATCCAACATCATTTCTCTTGGTCTGCCTCTGCCTCTCTTCCCTTCGATCTTTCCAGTTGTCATGATATTCTCCAGTGCCTCTCTTCTCAGCACACGACTAAATAAAGCTGTTTGTCTCTTTCGTATTGTTGTATATAATGTTCTAGTTTCATTAACCTCTTTCAGGCAGTCGTTGTTAGTTACTCTGGCAGTCAAAGAATTCGCAACATTCGTATCAGGAACCACATCACTGCCTACCATGACACACGACTGCCATTTTTCTTTCGTTGTCTTCGCTATCTCTCTTTCCACAAACCTTTCCAGTTGTCACAACAAGTTCCAGTTTTTGTCTTCCCATAATGTCGCCAAACAATGAAGACTGTCTCTTTCTGATGTTTGTGATCAGTTTCTTTGCGACTTAGCGTCCCCACCCCCACCACCTCCGCATAAAAATGTCCAGATTGCTAATTTTAGCTGTCCTGCTAATTTTAACTGTCCTGCTAATTTTAGCTGGCTGTCCTGCTAATTTTAGCTGTCCTGCTAATTTTAGCTGTCCTGCTAATTTTAGCTGTCCTGCTAATTTTAGCTGTCCAAGGCATTTTCGGCATTCTTCTATAAAACCACATCTACAAAGCCTTCATGGATTGTGTTTCTTTGTTTACTATTTGTTCACGATTCGCAACCATATGTTAGAACTTGTTCTATGAAACATGCAAGAATTCTTTTTCTAACTTACAATGACAAGAACTTACTGTATAAAATATAATCCATTTGGTAGAATGTAATTTGTGCGCGTCCTGTTCTAGATAGCTTGATCGCTTATAAAAGAACTTTGCTTTTGCAGTACTTGTAGTTATTAATAGCTTTATAACATTCCAATTGCTCGTTAAATGTACTTAAAAACCTAACTTGTCGTGGAACACTTTGTTAAAAAGAAAAGAAGGTAAAATCAGTTCAGTATCAGATATTACCTTTGGATTGTGAAGTATTAGGCCTTTACATACTCTCGACACATGAGGTTGGGCGGTCAATTCCCGTACACGCAGAAATTAACACCAGAGCAGTGTGGATCGGAAACAATTTGAGCCTGCCCTTGCTGGGAATTGAACAAGTGCCCCTATCTTGGCAGACAAGCGTACTAACCACAATGCCACCGTAACATGGAGACCATTGAAATAGCATGAATAAGTCAATTGGTAGGCATCAGGTTGGAATCCTGATATGGCCACACTAAAGCTTTCAATTCTTGAATTTTATAGTGTATACTAAGTCTTTAATTCTTTCCACTACTTCTGTGAGCGCCAATCAACGTCTGTGACTGTATTTATCTCACTAACTGTATTGGTATCTAAGCATGCTGTAAGATACAACAACCTAAGATAAAGAGTAGATGGACGAGATGGCCATTATATCGATCAGGGAATTAGCGGCTCGGTGTTGGGACGAGCGGCGTCGAGTATCTCTAGAAAGGCGATCTGTGTGATCACCGTGGTTTGCCCTGGTAATGTTGGGTTATCGGCAGGAGAAACATGGTCTGGAAGAACATGGGAACACCGGACAATGGAGGCATCTGTGGGTGCTGATTTCTTTTCCATCATTAATTGTCTCAGCAAATTCATTTTCTTGGTTTATTTTGCTAGTGAACTTATCATTTCTATTAATAATCACCATTCTGTTATATAGTAACATATTTATATTTTTGTGGGCTACGTGACGAAATTGTTAAGCTGCCGGCTCTGGCTCCCAAGGACGTGGGTTAGATTTCGGACTCCATCATTCGGTTCACAAAGACAAGTTTCTCATTGAGATGCTTTGCTAGAGGAGTCCGTTGAATTCCATTCCTGGCAGCACGTGTTGTTGTCTTTATATTCCAGTCTATTGTCAATAACAATAGTAAAGATGACATAAGGCAGCACTGTCTCACCCCTGTTCTTATTTTGACTGTCTCTGTTAGTTTTCCCTCATGCCAGACTCTGCACTCATGTCTCTATGTGAAATGGAGTGGTCATTTCCATTTTTGTCACCTTGACTTCCGATACAAGTTCCAGAAAATTCGGGTACCCATGTTTTATAAGGCCGGGTGGACCCCAGAGCAGCACGGGTTGGAGAATGAATCTTGTTTGTTTCTGGGAATTGAACGCAGACAACTGTTTTGGCAGGTAAGCGCACAGACCACTGTGCCACCTTGCGCTTTGAGGCCATTGAAACTGGTAGGCGACTGGTGGGGGTCTGTATGCGGCACATCATATCTGTCTATTTTTACACTGTGTAGTGTATCTTTAACCGGCTTCATGGCGGAGGGGTTAACGACTTTCTCCGTAATCCCGTATATCCACGCGAGGAACACAGCTGCGCGAGATTCGGCAGCTGATAGCGTCGCGTTGGTTACTTACGGGGTATTAAGCCGGTCGTTCAGGAAGCAATGGCAAACTTCTGAGCGTAATCTTGCCAAGAACATCAACAACAGTTGAAAAATGCTGGTGTTGACTGCAACGTCCTGCAAGGGATATGCAACTTTTAAAAAAAGTGTATCCTTTAGGGGTTAAGGACGTTGTCCGTAATCCAGTATACTCTCGTACGAAACACAGCTGCGAGAGATTCAGCAGTGGATCGCATCGTGTTGATTGCTTACGAAGGTATGTGAGCCGGTCGTTCAGAAAGCAATGGCAAGCTACTGAACGTAAAACTTGCCAAGACATCAACAGCAGCTGAAACATGCTGGCGTTGACTGCAATGTCCTGTAAAGGATATGAGAAAAAAAAGTGTATCCTTACATCTTTACTTCGTTCGTCTACTTCTGTGAGCGCCCATTATTATCTATGCATGTATTTATCACTCTAACTGTATTGGCATCTAAGCATGCTGTAAGATACAACAACCTAAGTTAAAGGGTAGATGGACGAGCTGGCCATTAAATCGATCAGGGAATTAGCGGCTCGTTGTAGGGACGAGCGGCGTCGAGTATCTCTAGAAAGGCGATCTGTGTGATCACCGTGGTTTGCCCTGGTAATGTTAGGTTATCGGCAGCAGAAACATGGTCTGGTACAGTAGTTCCCAAGCTTTTCAAGCAGAGGGCCATATCTACTATTTTCGGTAGTTAAGCGGGCCACAACGTTATAAAATTATAAAAGTCGTACAATATCATTCTGACCTTTCGTCAACAAAATTCTAAAACTTTAAAGGCAGTCAGTGTCTTCATAACTATTCGTCGCGTATTGAATATAATATCTGAGTATAACAATCACGAGCAGAGTAAATTATCGCACGCTGACCGGGTGCTCCGAGTGCATTTTTGAAATTATTAAAATATATTATATTAAATATCGAGGCCTCGCGTGCCACTTTCTGACAGCTGGTGAGCCAAAAGTGGCCCGCGGGCCGTGGTTTGGGAACCACTGGTCTGGTAGAACATGTGAACACCGGAAAATGGAGGCATCTGTGGGTGTTGATTTCTTTTCCATCATTACTACATAATTTATCTCTTGGTTTATTTTGCTAGTGAATTTATCAGTTCTATTAATAATCACCATTCTGTTATAGAGTAACATATTTATATTTTTGGGGTCTCCGTGGCGAAATGATTAAACTGCCGGCTCTGGCTCCCAAGGACGTGGGTTAGATTTTGGACTCCATCATTCGGTTCACAAAGGCAAGTTTCTCATTGAGATGCTTTGCTCGAGTAGTCCATTGAATTCCATTCCTGGCAGCATGTGTTGTTGTCGTTATATTCCAGTCTGTTGTCAATAACAATAGTAAAGATGACATAAGGCAGCACTGTCTCACCCTTCTTCTTCTTCTTCTTCTTCTTCTTCTTCTTCTTCTTCTTCTTCTTCTTCTTCTTCTTCTTCTTCTTCTTCTTCTTCTTCTTCTTCTTCTTCTTCTTCTTCTTCTTCTTCTTCTTCTTCTTCTTCTTCTTCTTTCTTCTTCTTCTTCTTCTTCTTCTTCTTCTTCTTCTTCTTCTTCTTCTTCTTCTTCTTCTTCTTCTTCTTCTTCTTCTTCTTCTTCTTCTTCTTCTTCTTCTTCTTCTTCTTCTTCTTCTTCTTTTCTTCTTCTTCTTCTTCTTCTTCTTCTTCTTCTTCTTCTTCTTCTTCTTCTTCTTCTTCTTCTTCTTCTTCTTCTTCTTCTTCTTCTTCTTCTTCTTCTTCTTCTTCTTCTTCTTCTTCTTCTTCTTTTCTTCTTCTTCTTCTTCTTTCTTCTTCTTCTTCTTCTTCTTCTTCTTCTTCTTCTTCTTCTTCTTCTTCTTCTTCTTCTTCTTCTTCTTCTTCTTCTTCTTCTTCTTCTTCTTCTTCTTCTTCTTCTTCTTCTTCGTCTTCTTCTTCTTCTTCTTCTTCTTCTTCTTCTTCCTCTTCTTCTTCGTTCATCCGGAGTGTTTTTTTTTTCTTCCAGACGTAATTGCGGTGTGTCTCGTTAGACACCCTTGGGCCAAAACCCTTAGGCCAACACATCCGATTTTAGCGTGCGTTATTTAACCAGGTTAGCATTCCTTTGACCCCTGTTCTTATTTCGACTGCCCCTGTTAGTTGTCCCTCATTCCAGACTCTTCACCCATGTCTCTGTGAAATAGGGTGGCCATTTCCATTTATGTCACGTTTACTTCTCATACAAGTTCCAGAAAATACGGGTACCCATTTTTATACGGCCGGGTAGACTCCAGAGCAGCACGGATTGGACAATGAATCTTGTCTTTCCTGGGAATTGGACCCAGACCACTGTCTTGGCAGGCAAGCGCACAGACCACTGTGCCACCATGTGCCTTGAGGCCATTGAAACTAGTCGGCAACTGGTTGGGGTCTGTATGCGGCACATGAGAATACGGTGCTAAACTATATATATATATTTATTTTTAAATATGGTGAAATCTGAGACATGTTTAGGGTCTATATTTGGTTTCTAATACTGTACTAGTTTTTTTGTTTTTTTTACCGTTGTACATCAATGTCGTTCATGTGATTTTTTGTATTTTTATACAGCTGCTTCTGCCATCTGATGTTTTTGTGTACCTTTATACAGCTGTATTTGTTATAGAAATATGGGTAACATTGTGGCTAGTCCGCTTTTTAATAACACAAATCATGGTAAGCTTAAGAAATTTAAAAAATTCGACATTCAAGTACATGGGGGAGGGTGGAGGGTGGGGGGGGGGGGGGGGGGGGGTTATCGAATCAGGCGAACAATTGCAACTATCTTGTAACAGTCATAACATGGACGTGTTGTATATATTAAAACAAGAATTTCTTGGAAGAAGAAGGCGGTTGCAAAATGGAGCATATAGAGTTAAGATAACAAAGGACTCTTTTACATTCCTTGAGAAGTGTTGGATATATAATACTTGCATCATTCGTTCATTCAGTAGCATGTTCTTTACAGAACCTCGCTTCCATAACAACCTTCCGGAAAACCTCTCGGTCATAAGCAAGATATCCCGCGTTCGATATACCCATCCGGAGATCATCCGCCACATCCTGCACCAAACTTCTCTTTGGCCTTCCTCTTCCCCTCTTCCAGGGCATATACCCTTCCATTATTGTTTTCTCCAAACTTTGGTGACGTTTCAAGTGACCAAATATTTCAAGTTTCTTTGTTTTTTCGTCTTTAATAATCAACCTTCTTCAATATTCAGCCTTTGGAGTATGGATGTATTTGTTCATTTCTTTATCCAATATTAGAACCCTTCTATAAAATTTATATTCAAATGCATGTATGCGCTGTTCAGCTTGTTTAGTAAGTGTCCAGGTCTCACAGGCGTATGCTGCAATGGGAAAGATGCATGCCCCTAGAAATCTATTTTTTTTGTTCCATCTGTCCCATTCCATAATTTATTCAGTTGCGTTAGTCTTCGAAGAGCAATAGATAGTCGATATTTAATTTCTTTCATTGTATCACCATTGTTGTTAATCAATGACCCAAGATATTGGAAATTTTCTACAACCTCCTTTTTTCCTCATTATCATATATTTCTTTCTCCATAGTAGTTTTATCTGTATGCATTATGTTTGGTTTTGCTGTGTTAAGATATATGTTGTAATTTTCACTATTCCTTTGGGTTGAGGTTATCAGGTTTTCTATACCATTCTGTGATGTGGGTAGTAATACTGTATCATCAGCATATCGAATCTATGGTATTTCATGACCACCGATATTTAGGGCATCATATTGCTCTTTGGTTGTATCATCTCTAACATTTCTCATTATATTTTCGGCGTACAGGTTAAACAAATATGGGGACAGCACACAGCCCTGACGGACTCCTTGCTTGATGTCAAACCAATCTGTCTCAGATTTCACCATATTTAAAAATAAATAAATGCTAGTCTAGCACCGTATGCCCATGCACCGTAAGGCTTTAAAAGGAGGTTTTACCTGTTTACCCATACTTGTATAGACCAATCGGCACTTGACGGCGACGTGATCAATACCGGCCGTCTTTACTTCCCAGGAGACTCCTAGTACCTATACCAGGCTGGGTCTACCTGGGCGCCCAGGTCAGTTCTAAATCCACGCCGTTGGGCATTCGAACACATGACCACCGGAGCGGCAGATAAACCTGCTAGGCACTGGGCTGTCGCGGATGCCATATAGAACCTACTCACGAATAAACTTGTCAACTGCAGTGAGAAGGAGACAAACTATATTGAGACTAACCATCGTATGCATGTGTAATGTGGACAATGGCAGACAAGATGAGAAAAATCTCAAGACAGGGGTTATGTGGTTTCTGAAAGAAAATGCAAAGAATAGCACGGAAAAACGGCAAACTAAGTTAGACAATGCTCCAAGAAACATGCGGCAATCGTACACTTATTAAATAAGCTAGCTGTACTTAGTTAAGGATTTTTGGGCATGAAATGCAGGAAAACAAGCTTGCCTATTTAGTAACAGCTGACGAACTTCGTGGGAAATGCGCAAGGGATAAATAACCGAATGGCATGACCACATGGTATAGTTAGTGTTTTGGTTAGTCGACAGATCATCCCCGTTGCACATCGAACAATTCAATCCATAAGTGCGCAGATCCCCTCCTCAGTAAATTCCACAGCATGTTGCGGCTAACGACACCAGTTCTGTGTTGGTTTATTAATCTTCTTTGATTTCCTGCATAGTGTTCTTGTTTGGCCATGCCTCTTTTAACTTGTTGTTCTCGCAGTCTGACCATGGCTGTAGATTCACAGTCATCACTAGGTTCTCGCAAACGACTTTCTTTTCGTAGAGCATTCACTATATCAGCCTGGTCCATGGCTCCTCAGCCCTCCACAGTATCCATACTCGCAAATCTGTCACCTGCTCATTTTCTTGCACACCCGCATGCCCTGGCACGAATATGATACTAATGTTTCCCAGGCGTGACCACTCCAGAGGCAACAACCGCTGTCTTCGGACCCACCCCATCTCTATCTTCCTGAGCATACTCATTGAATCACAAAGGAAACATGCCCGTGTGAAGGTCTGGGTCTCAAACCATGTGATAATCAGGACAAGAACAGAGACCCGATCCAAGACTTGGGGACTGTGAAATGATGGGCCATGGGCCCATGCTAACTGGCATGGCACATGCTGATGGCGATTTGACTTATTTACACGAGCATCTGTTGTTTTATTACACATGACAACAAATCTAACACTGTATGTTTGTTTTGAGATTGAACAAGTTGGTCTGGTTACATCTAAAAACTAACGCTCACAACACAAGTTTATCTCTAGTTTTTTAACATAACTACAGCCATTTGTTTAAACATTTGTACACATGAAGGTAAATGACCCGTTTATGCCTTAGACGTATTGAACATATGGTGGGAGACCCACATTTGTATACATCAACCAGCACTTCAGGCCTGTTGTGGTCAAAATTACGCTGGCCGCCTTCACTCCCCAAGACATTTCCTGGTACTCATGTTAGACTGGTTCGACCAGGGTCCCAGATCAAGTTTAAAAATCTGCCTTCATTCGGATTCGATCCCATAAACACTGGATCGGCAGACACGCGTCTGGCCACTACGCTACCTCGGCAACAATGTGTACATACATAACACGTGATAATAATGCGCATAGCATCCATGTTTCACAGATATCCCGCTGTGCCTGTTGCATGTATTGTCTCTCATAAATATATTTCACAAGGGCCAAGGCGTAGTTTACTAGTATTGCTGTATTCCATTTTCATTGGAATCGTTTTGGAGGGTATCATGAATCTGATGAAATCCGTCCCCCCGTGTTCCCCATCAACAATGCCGCAATGAGAAGAAATGTCCGATCGCAGCAACCCGCCGTGTGTATCCGAAGTGTTCGGACCATCACATTTTGAAGGCCCGAGTGTACGGCGGAATATGTGTCTTTTCCTCTAGTTGCGAACGATGAAATCTGACATTGTAACCTCGCCCGAACGCGCTAATCAACGTAACGTCATAACCATAACAGAGCAAACATCCAGATGAGAGTGTAAATTGTGTGATTTGACATGCTTGTTTGAGCCTAGTCTCTCTACCAGCTGTGAGATAGTGTCCTCACGCTCCAGGTAATTGTTTACATTGGTGTGTGCTAGAAAATGTGTGTGCACTTGCTAGATAGAAATCATTCTAAGCTAATTTGTCATCATTTTAAGTATACCATCAATAATCGTATCTCGGAAGAGCAGACCTACGAAAGTTAAGTTTGATGTTTAGAGGAGAGTGCAAGACTTTGCTGTATATTGCAAGTGCCATTGTTGTTGTTGCGCTAGCTCGCTTTAAACTCAAGCGTAATCCATCTACGTGCTACCACTTCTAGTATACTGGACTGCTTCTTGTGTGTGGATTAGCATCCCCCTTCACCAGTACCCCTCCCCATAAGGCTCAGATCCCCTCTTCAACCCACTTCAACTTCAGAAGTACTTGTAATTTAAGTCCCTAAGTCGAAAACAAGAAGGCAAAATTTTAGTCCAACTGACGAGTGTAGGGGTAGAACACGCTACCTTGACATCAGCGCACCGGATGTTTAAGAACGAGTCAGTGCATTATCATTCTTCGGTTTCTGTGATTCTTGCTTGTGCCAATCCTTTTCATGTTAATAGATGCAACTGGATGACATTGAAACTTTGAACATCTATGTTCCATAATTAACAACAATGACGACTAGACAGAAGTCGGTCATAGACTGACCTTATCAATGCTGAGATCAAACAGGATTAAGAGCCTATAGCACAACACAAGTAAATAAATTAAAGCACAGTTTTTAAGAACACATTTTCTGAGGAAAATGCAAAGAATACCATGGACGGACAGAAAAAATAATGACCAAGTCCTACAAGAAACACATGTAAACCATAAACTGATTAGAGAAATTAGAAAGAATACAGCCACAATTTTTGGGTCACGTTATGAGAATAAATACATTGGAGAACTTGGTGACAACTGGCACGATCGATGGGAAGAGAACAAGGGGAAGGCAGAGAAGTAAATGGATGGCTTGGCCACGTGATATGGTCGAGACAAGAACACTGAGTAGATCCAAGACCGCGGTGATCTCGTGAGATTGCGAAACATGACCGCCTACGTTTACAAGCATGGCACACGATGATGATGATCTTCCATGTGGCAAAATATGGATGTGAATCACGACTATTCAGCAATCACTAAAGAAGAAAAAATTACTTTGCATTTACATGTAAGATAAATATTCTCAGAGTACACTGCGGAGCAAGAAGACGAAAGCTGACATCCTACCATATCTGAGCATCGAAGAAAATCGAGCCATAAACAGTATCCATATATCGACAACTGAAATACTTTGGGCCTATTAAACGTCACGGTGGTTTGGAATAAACAATGATGGAAGTCATAATTCCCGGCAAGGGCCGACCATCAAGAAGATGTACACAAGACATTAAAGACACATTGGCCATGAAAATGCACGAGGAACTGACGAATAAAACAGCGGGGGACCTAGCAACACTTGGACAAGAGAATTAAAGACAGATGAATACTTCGGAGAGAACATGGACAAATCTCCAGGAGACAACATAATATAGGACATCGTAAAATGAGTTGCTTGAGGGCCAATGCCCAAGTGCGGAATTAACGACAACAGAATATTGTTTTTCATTCGCTCACTTTGAACTCGATCGTAGTCCACGTTGGACTGATTTTTTGCATGTGGGTTAGCTTTCCCTGTGACCAGTGTCTCTCGCCATCAGGCGAACCAAATCCGACTTCTGAGCTACTTATAATTTACTTCCTCAAGTCGAGGACATTTTAGTCCAGCTGACCGGAGTAGGGGTTGAACTTGCTGCCTCGCCATCAACACACCGGAAGTTTAAGAATGAGCGTTCTTATCCATTCGACAAAAGAATATTAAGCGGAACTGAGAAAGGATCGAGCGTATTTTCGGCTGGCTGTAATGGTAGATTCTCTGTATTATACACTGAGGATTCTGTGCACCGTGGAGAGAAACCTGGTTGGGGATTCTCAGGTAGAGTCATGTTGCTCTAGATCTAAATATTTAAGTCACTGCTAGATCTACATCCTAAGTATCATGATGGCGGCTGCTTCGATCATTGCCGCTTTAACGTGGCTAGCTTTCGCCCCTTAAGTAGGAAGCATTGGTTTTCAGTTCGTCCGAGTCTTGAAAAAACCTGTTTCTGTCTGGGTGAGTTTGGCGTAGACATTTTTCTCGCGACCCGGTGCCAAAGTACCATCTCCATGGGGACTACTGCAGAGTGCGTCTATCACTCGCCAAGCTCAGAAACCAACGGGGTGTGCAATATCCCTACTGAAGCTTCACATCTACGGAGAAATATATAAGCTAGAAGGTACTGAAATCACCAGAACAGCTTGGAACTGAAATAAATAGAACAGTCATTGTGTCTGATCCTGAAACTGTCCAACCTTGAGTAGTATGTTTTCAATAAATTAAGATTAAGAACAGAATAGGGCAAGACAAGCTGCATTTTAGAAAATGAAAAGTTCTTATGCCATAAGTCACTATCTTTGAATGTAAGAGTGAGAGTGTTGAAATGCTATATATAGTTTGTTTTTCTGAATGGCGGTGAATCTTGGAATGTAAATGAACAAATTAGGAAGAACTTGGAAGCAACAGAGATTGGTTCCTGAGACGAATGTTACGAATTCATGAATAATTCATCGGACTGCCAGAGTAACTAAGAATTCGAAAACACAAGGGGAACAGAGCCAGAGGCAGACCAAGAGAATTGATACTGGATGGATTGAGACGGTGACATGGAGGAACATCATCAGCAGAGGTGATCCAGAACACCAAAGACCGAGATCTGTGGAGAGACATGAGCACCTATGCCAGCTGGCATGGCACTTGATGATGACTGCGTAAGTTTCAAATGAAATGAACAGTCGAGCTGAACAGATGGTAACATGTTACAATTCATTATCTAGCAGCGCATCTGCTAAGCTCATCTTTGACGAATCAATGAACGGCCTTCAATTGTGGTCTTTGTTGTTGTGTAGTTGTGTTATCAGACCCACTACACAAACGCAGGCAATGAGGTTATCTGGCAATTTGAAATATAAGGGTCTGATTTTTGGTGTGCACAAATAACATAGACATGCGCATTCTATGCTAGAAGATACGAGGTTAAGTTAATTAGTAAGTCACAAATGGCTGTAGAAAAATAACTAACTATGATAATAATTTGAAAAAAGTTTATATTTATACATACATTGTCCCTTTATTTCTCAACATAATTTCCACTAACATTGATGCATTTATCCCATCGTTTTATCAGTCCTCCCAAACCGGCTCTATAGAACTGCGTGCTTTGTTTTCATTTACCTGCCATCACACAGAACTGTGTGAATTACTTATTTACTCGCCCTCGTAACTTTTTCTACCCAGCTATGCACCGCTTTATGGGAAATCGCTAGGGGCTAAGTCCCACTGAAAACCCGCCTTGGCGGGAGACATTTCGCAAGTGACGCCGAAGTTGAATGTGAAGTGAAAACGTGGTTTAGAAAACAGAGCACGCAGTTCTATGCAGCAGGTTTGGGAGGACTGATAAAACGATAGGATAGGTGCATCAATGTTGGTGGAAATTATGTTGAGAAATAAAGGGACAATGTATGTATAAAAATAAACTGGTTTCTAGTTGTTATCATAGTTATTTTTCTACAGCCATTTGTGACTTACTTATTAACTTACCCTCGTATATTGCCACAGTCGGCAACTCAGAAGCTCCGCTTTATGCAAAGTAAATACAGCACAGGACCCTTTTCGCGCCTTGAGGGGCGTTTGGTATATGGTGCTAGCCCCGCATGTTTAGACTCATGCGCACTCGATGTGTTATGTGTTCAATCGGCCGCCTTTACTTACTATGACAATTCCTGGTGCTCATTTTAGGCGAAGCCCAAAGTCACTGAAAAAAATCCCTCTAGAGCTTTGCTTATTCTTTGGCAATTCCAAAATCATCACTAGATCATTCAGTTCGCAATGGGCATTTTTATATTATCTTGTAGACACTTCGGTATGCACGAAATCAGGCGCTCTTGCATTCACGTGACGGATGTCCTCTGATATTACTATCTTCTACTTTCTCGAAAATATAAGATTCCGGTTTGGCTCGAAACAAGATCTTTCTTGTGGGGCATATTAGATGAAATTGATTCAACGTTTTCACTTCACATTCACCTTCGGCGTCACTTGCGAAATGTCTCCCGCTAAGGCGGGTTTCCAGTGGACTTAGCCCCTAGCGATTTCCCATAAAGCGGTGCATAGCTTGATTCAACGGGCAAGACGGCGTTTACCTGCAAAGCGTTGTGGAGCGTATTGAGCACGGCAAGGCACGTAGACGCCCTGGTCATCAACTGCACCTGTATTCGTCTCCAGTCGTCTCGACTTGTCTTGCCACTGGATTCAGATGGACTCAGGCGAGAGAGTGAGGTCGACGAATTGAGCAACTCTTCCTCACATTAATCCAAGTCATCGCGCAAGTCATTCTTCATCCAACGTCATATATCACCTTCAAGCCCTGTGGCGATGGGCGAGCGGCGAAGCGGCAGGCGTGGGTACGCTGGCAGCCGTAGTCGCAGACCTGCACACAGGCGGCTCAGGCCATATGGTCGTATTCTACTGATCGGAGCAGCAGTGGGATTCGGCAGCCCCCTGAGCGACTGAGCAGCCTTCTATAGGAACACACTGCTCACCTCCATAGCATGAGGAAGGGGCTAGAAAAGGTGCCCTAAACATTGTCTGCTCCATCACTACCTAACCAGCTAGCCGCGGTTGGTGGGTACCCTAACTGCGGTCGACATACAAACAAAGATAAAACAAGCAAAGCTTAAAGAGTAAACCATATTCCCTTAACAATTGGAACTTGGAATGTACGCACCCTACTTGACAGAGACGGCGCGTAGGGTCCAGAGAGACGAACAGCACTGATTGGGAGAGAGCTGGGCAGGTACAACATCGACATTGCAGCCTTGAGCGAGACACGACTTGCAGAAGAAGGCCAAATCTGGAAATAGGTGCCGGCTACACATTTTTCTGGAGTGGAAGGAAAAGCGAGGAGAGACGCCAATCCGGTGAGGGATTTGCGATTAAGTCGGCCCTGTTCGGCAAATTAGCTGGATTTCCAAAGGCTATAAACGACAGGCTCATGACCATTAAGTTGCCCCTGCTGAATGGAAGGAAGCATGCAACCATTGTGAGTGTCTACGCACCAACTATGACCAACGAAGATGATGTCAAGAACAAATTCTATGAGGACCTGCACAATGTACTACCATCTGTTCCCAAAGGTGGCAAACTTATACTCCTTGGGGATTTCAATGCCAGAGTAGGCACGGACACCACCTCTTGGAGTGGCATTATTGGAAAGCATGGAGTCGGAAACTGTAACAGCAATGGACTCCTCCTCCTTCAGACATGTGCCGAACATGATCTCCTGATTAAGAACACAATTTTCCGTCTCCCCATGAGAAATAGGACATCGTGGATGCACCCTCGCTCGAAACACTGGCACCTCATTGACTATGTCATCGTCAGGAGGAGTGACAGACAAGACGTTCGAGTGACAACATCCATGTGTGGTGCGGAATGTTGGACAGACCATCGTCTCATTGTCTGGAAAATAAACATTCACACCAGGCCACCGCGGTGTCCCAAGGGCTGAAAATGCCAAAAAAAAAGCTAAATGCACCCGCCTAAACAGCAAGAAAATGCAGCAGTCGTTTGAAAATATGCTGGAAGACCGCCTCAAGCCAAATGCTGCAGCTAAACAGGATACAGAAACAGAATGGAGAGCCCTAAAGGACATAATTTACAACACTGCTATGGAAATCCTGGGTCCAGCCCCCCGAAAGCATAAAGACTGGTTTGATGAAAATTCCGAAGACATCAACCAATTGCTGGCCGAGAAACATCTTCTCCTCAAGGCACATTTGAATGACCCGAAGTCAACATAAAAATAGATGCCTCCAAGAACATTTAGAGAGTAGTGCAGCAGAAACTTCGGCACATGCGGGACTCCTGGCTGAGCAGTAAAGCTGATGAAATTCAGGGCTTTGCTGACAGACATGATGTGAAAAACTTCTATGACTCACTGAAAGCGGTCTACGGTCCTACATCACCAAGCATAGTTCCCCTCCTCAGTGCAGATGGGGGAACATTGGTCACCGATAAGAAAGAAATCCTTCAACGTTGGGCAGAGCATTTCAGCAAAATCTTAAATGCAACCTCCTTCTTCGATGATGAAACCATCAACTGCTTTCCTCAAGTTCCCACCAATGAGACACTTGATGACCTGCCAACCATAGTGGAAGTAAACAAAGCCATCCAGCAACTCTCCAGCGTCAAGGCACCTGGTCCTGACTCCATCCCAGCAGAGATATACAAGGCAGGTGGGCCGTCCTAACAGAGCAGCTTCACCAAGTCTTTACAAGCATATGGGTGAACGAGACCATGCCACAAGATTTCAAGGACGCGGCAATAGTCCACCTTTACAAACGTAAAGGAAATCGCCAATCCTGTGACAGCCACCGAGGCATCTCTTTGCTTTCAATTGCAGGGAAGATACTCGCCAGAATTCTTCTCAATCGCCTCACAGCCCATCTCGATCAAAGTCTTCTTCCTGAGAGTCAATGTGGCTTCAGAAAAGAACGTGGAACTGTTGACATGATTTTCGCTGCAAGCTGCAAGAGAAATGTCAGGATCAGAACTACGAAATGTTCTCCACTTTCATTGACCTTACCAAGGCTTTTGATACAGTCAGCAGAGAAGGACTGTGGAAGATTACGGCAAAATATGGCTGTCCACGAAAGTTTGTCCAAGTAGTGCGGCTATTTCATGATGGCATGCAGGCAAGAGTACAGGAATATGGTGAACTGTCTGAACCCTTTCCTGTCACCAATGGAGTGAAGCAAGGATGTGTCCTGGCACCAACACTGTTCAGCCTCATGTTTTCAGCCATTTTGATGAATGCCTTCGAGAACGACGACATTGGAATAGACATCAACTACCGTATGGATGGAAAGTTATTCAATCTCAGAAGGCTGAAAGCTAAAACCAAAATTAACAGCGACACCGTCAGAGAGCTCCTGTTTGCTGATGATTGCGCTCTATACGCCAACTCAGAGGCGGACATGCAACATAATGTTTCAGCTTTCCCACATGCCTGTGTCAACTTTGGGCTCAATATCAACTTGGAGAAGACTTTAGTTATGTACCAGCCAGCTCCAGGGAATAATAACACTGTACCGAATACCAAAGTGAATGATCGTAGACTAAGTGTTGTGGACAAATTCACCTATCTTGGCAGCACTGTGTCACAAGCTGTCACAATTGATGACGAAGTGAATGCAAGAATCTCCAAGGCCAGTGCGGCCTTTGGCATACTGTACAAGAATGTATGGGACAGAACTGGAATAAGCCTGCAAACAAAGCTAAAAGTCTACAAAGCAGTTGTATTATCCACACTGCTATATGCTTGTGAAATCTGGACTGTTTATCAGCGACACGCTAGGAAATTAAACCACTTCCACACAGTCTGCTTAAGGAAGCTACTGAAGATTAAATGGCAAGACAAGATTCCAGATACTGAAGTCCTAGAAAGAGCGTCCATGCCCAGTATCCACACTCTACTGATGAAGAATCAGATTCGCTCGGCTGGTCACTTGACTCGCATGCCAGATCATAGGCTCCCTAAACGAATTTACAGCAAGGTGGCCAGAGGAAACGCTTTAAAGACACTCTGAAAATCTCACTGAATGCTTTTGGAATTCATCATGACACCTGGGAGGCTGCAGCCAGAGACCGAAATTCGTGGCGTGCATCATTACGCAAGGGTGCAGTCATATGTGAGGCAACCAGGACTGCAAGAGATGTGAAGAAACGGCAGGACAGAAAAACCACTGCAGGAAATCCTCCTCCAGAAACGTCAAGCATTCTTTGTCCACATTGTCAAAGAACATTTCGAGCCAAAAATAGGCATTATCAGCCATCTTAGAACCCACGGCTCCATACCTTCAACCCCACTGGATGAAATGAATGGTCATCATCATTCTTGATGGACAAACAACATTAGATGAAATATTTAGATAGATCACCAGCCACTCTTTCTTCTTAGAAATTACATGTACAGTAGGAGGAGGTTACAAAAGTTTCTACCATTAACATTACATTTTTGGCTTCCTTCATTTGTAAAATCCATGCATGGTTCTTTCCGGTTCAACAATCAGTGCAGATTCGATGCACAGGGTTGAACACATATGTTTGTGGCCCAAAACCGGTCCTTTTAACGAAGCTCACATCCAAAATAACAGTTGTAAGCTTTCTTGATCATCGATGTAAGGGGTCGTCTTTGAGATACCAAAGTAAGGTGTCTGTAAATAAGGCAAAAATAGTCCACACTGTTCACACATTCATGAAACAATATAGAATCCACAACACAAATGACAAGGAAGTCATGTGGCTGATATGCTTGCTGCAGTCTGTATCAACCAACTGAAGTTCAAGGCTATCATTCTCTTGTGGAATCACGTGCTTGTGGATCACGTGTTTTTCCTCCTGAAAACTGAAGCCACCAACCCATTGGACACCCTTCCCCTCCTCTCTCCCCTCCCTCCCTCTCCTCTTTCCCTGTATCTTGACAAAATAGAGTCAAAATAAATCTAATTTCATATTCGTAATCAACACGTGCAACTCTCTGTGGCCAAGGTCTTACGGACGCGATTCGTAAGCCCGCTTACCCGCGTTCGAAATACAGCTGCGACGGATTTGGCAGCAGACCGTGTTGCGCTGGGTTTTAACGAATTTGTATAGGAGCCGGTCATTCAGAAAGCAATGGCAAACTACTAAACGTAAGACAACAACAACAGCAGTAAAATGCTGGTGTTGACAGCGATGTCATGTAAAAAGGATATGCCAAAAAAAAAAAAAAAATCAACATGTCCAAATTCGTTAAAAATATACTCCTTTGTCTTAGATACAATTTAACTAGTGTTCAGTGTTATCTTCACCTTTAAACTGGTGTACCGTCTTTGCAATTTACATTTAACTTTAAAATAATAATAATAATAATAATAATAATAATAATAATACGGTTAGTGATTAGATTCATTTTCCAAAGCTTTTTACTGATTAACAAAACGATTTGTCCAACACCATCTCTGAAGAGTAGGGTGGGGGAAAAAATAACTCAATGTGTGATATTTTCAACTCACAATAGACGTAATCAGGGATGTGATTTAGGAAGCAATCGGTAGTTTGAGAACTGTTGTTGTAAATAAGCTGTCTAAGTTGATCTCCTGCTATCCACGAACCCTATTTTCTTAGGATACATAACTACTCAATAATGTTGCACCAAAGAAACAGTTTATGAACAACTTACTTCGAACTTGATGTTCACAGTTGCTCACAGTTAATTTTCATGAAACAGGAGCACCGCCTTGTCGATATTTTCCGTTCCTGCTATTTGCCAGCGAGAAATCGATCAACCGAAAATAAATCAAAACTCAAGTGAAAGTAATTGAATGTGATTAGAGGAGAACAAATCTAGTCATGCATGAAAGGTTTTCATGAGATCACAATTTACTAGTGTTCAGTTTTGACACCCGCTCGTGCTTGAGTGCGTAAGAAAGTTGATATTCCTTCAATTTCCAAAATTCTTAAAATATTTCGCTTTTGGTTTTTTCAAAACCCTAGGCGGTAGACAGACTGGAGGAGCTGTGGTTTCAACGTTTTGTCAATATGAATATGGTGGCGTCTTGCATGAACTCTAATTTTGGATTTACTTTGCTTGATAAAATGTTTAATTGACTCTAAGCCACTTGTCGCCTGTGTTGTGGTATTCACATCACCCACCGAGCTCCGAATGGTCTATAAAGATGGGTCTAGCACCGTATGTTCAATGCGCCTAAGGAGCGGGAAAGGGTTCTTTACTTTACTTATACAGTGTGTATTTTTAATGACTGTGCAGTGTGTGAAAATATTGCCGGTCCAAGTTTTGTATTTACCTATTTTGTTTCATGAACTTTATAGAGGGTGAATACACAATTTGGACCTGCAATATTTTCAAACACTGCACAGTCATTAAAAATACACCCTATATGTTTCCAACCAGACTTCTGAGTATATTAACATAAGAATGGCTGACAGCTGAAATGTGTTATATAAACCCAGGCAATTGTGGAAAATAGTTGGAGAAAACGTTAGACACAATGAATTATTTCATTATACTACCATCACATCGCTTGCATGTTGCCAACCATGTCTCAACTTATATTAACATAAGAATGGCTGACAGCTGAAATGTGTTATATAAACCCAGGCAATTGTAGAAAATAGCTGGAGAAAACGTTAGACACAATGAAGTATTTGATTATACTACCATCACATCGATTTCATGTTGCCAACCAAACCTCAGAGTATGTGTCAGTGTGCTGCGGAATGAACAGGCGGACAGATTGACTGGCTCTGCAAAACTTGGTGGAGTATTGATGCATGACAAGGCAGACGTGGCTGCGGCCTTGTGGGAGCACGTGTACACCTTGGAGGAGCAAATGGATTACCATGGTTTGGCAAGAATGAGACAGCCAGGAGTGACGAGAGGATCTGGCCGAAGCTCGACGCTCCGAGGAAAGGCGAGACGGACATATAATCAGATTGCTACTGGTACTATTGGTGTTGGAACTTTTAGCTGGCTGCTGAGGATGGGGACGGAGCGCTTATGGGAATGCCTAAAATACTGTCTTGTCGGTTGCTGAATCAATCAATCAATCAACCTCAGAGTATGTTAACATAAGAATGGCTTACAGTTGAAATGTGTGATATAAACCCAGGCAATTGTTGAAAATAGCTGGAGAAAGCGTTAGACACAATGAAGTATTTGATTATATTACCATCGCAACCCTTGCACGTTGCCAACCATGCCTCAACTTATATATTAACATAAGAATGGCTAACAGCTGTAATGTGTTATATAAACCCAGGCAATTGTTGAAAATTGTTAGGGAAAACGTTAGACACAATGAAGTATTTGATTATAATAACATCACAACCCTTGCATGTTGCCAACCATGCCTCAAGTTATATCAATACAGGAATGGCTAACAGCTGAAAAGTGTTATATAAACCCAGGCAATTCTGGAAAATAGTTGGAGAAAACGTTAGACACAGTGAAGTATTTAATTATACTAAAGTCACAACCCTTGCATATTGCCAACCATGTCTCAACTTACATTGACATAAGAATAGCTAACAGCTCAAATGTGTTATATAAGGGACGTACATTTGAAATCCGTTCATGCAGCACCACGCGTTATTGCGAATGTTAAACATGACCATGTCATAGTCATGTGATAAGTACTGACCAATGAATAAAAGAGCAGGTGCTTATCGTCCCATGATGCATAGGTTCTGTTTCTGACCGTTGAGAAAATGGCCGGGTTGAACCAAAATCCGTCCAAAGAAGCTCAAAGAGCGGTGATTCAGTTTCTTTCATTTGAAGGATGTCAACCAGTGGACATTCATCAACGAATGCAGGCAACGCACGGTAACAAATGTGTGTTTAAGACAACAGTGACAGAGTGAGCACGAATGTTTCGGAAAGGACGTCAGTTCACGACAGATCTTCGACGGCCGGGTCAAGCGCATATTGTTTGTAACAGAAAAAAAAACCACCGCCAAAACTGATGCAGCAGTACAGATGAACCGTTGTCGACGCATAAGTTCGCTAGCGAAAGAATTTGATGTGTCAATTGGGACAATTCGAAAGGTCGTTCGTAAGAAACTGCAATATCGGAAAGTGTGTTCACAGTGGGTACCACGGATGGTGACCAACCACCAAAAAGAGGAATGCATGGGATGGTGTTTGAACCACTTGCTGAGTTAAAGAGTGGAGGGTGATGCGTTTCTCTTCCGCATAGTGGCAGGTGATGAATCATGGTGTCACCACTTTGAGCCGAGCAGCAAAAAAAGAGAGAGAGAGAGAGAGAGAAAGAGAGAGAGAGAGAGAGAGAGAGAGAGAGAGAGAGAGAGAGAAAGAGAGAGAGAGAGAGAGAGAGAGAGAGAGAGAGAGAGAGAGAGAGAGAGAGAGAGAGAGACCATGCAATGGCAGCATGCTGGATCACCAAAAGTAATTAAAAAAAATTCAAGTTACAGGTTTCCGCTGGTAAGGTTATGCTGAGTTCATTGTGTGATCATTAAGGGCTATTGTTAGCCGACTTTAAAGAACCCGGTGTCAACATCAACTCTACCCACTACTTGCAAACACTAGACAAGCTGCAAAAACCATCAAGAATAAACGACCTGGCATGCTTTCTCGCGGTGTGATTTTGTTGCACGATAATGCTCGTCCGCATGTCGCAAAGATTGTGCAGGAAGAATTAGCAAGGAAGAAGTGGGAAATTCTGCTACATTCAGCCTATAGTCCTGATTTGTCACCATGTGATTTTCATTTGTTCGAACCTCTGAAAAAGCTCTCAATGGGCAACGATTTCGCACAGATGAAGACGTAATGAACGCGGTAAACACTTGTTTCAGCGAGCAATCACAATCCTTTTTTGCGGACAGCATTCGCCGCCTACCTAAGCAATGGGATACTTACCTGAATGCCTACGGCGACTTCTTCTGACCAACCCATGGTGTATAATTCATTCAAAATGAATGCTTTGTTTAATTCTACCACACTTGTTAAATTTTCTTTCATGCTTTTGTAATAAAACCATTGGAACGTGTTTCAATTGAACGTCCCTATATATAAACAAATGCGGCATCAGATGTAAAATAGAGCGTCCTTGGAGACCATGGAAGTGACTACCTCCCCTGTTCTGTGCTGATACCTAAGTCCAGCACAGTTAGAGCTATAAGAGCTCGCAGGGCATTCAGTTATGATCGCAACCACTCTTCACTCTTGGGGCGCCTTAGATTACAGGGAAGATCTAAACCAACAAGAAGAATCTTTACCAAACCACCATGGTGGACACCAGAGGCCGAGAATTCATGGAGGAAAAAGAGGGCGGTCATAAGGAATAGGCAGAGGGTGCAGAGAGCAACCAATTCAGTTGACACAGAATTGGAAGAGGCTGAAAGGTATAAAAACAGTAAAGGTGCAGGATTTTAAACTCAAGGCAGCAGAGGCAAAGAGGATTAAGTGGGAACAGTTTATCAATGAAGTCGGTGAGGATAAGACATTGGGAAAATTCTGGAGGCTGCACCGGCAGATGAAGAGACAGGTGATGCCTGGTACACATGGTACCGTTTATGATGATAAAAACCGACCTATGACAACTTACAAGGACAAAGGGGAGGCTTTTCTTGCGCGATTTTTAAAACAGACGGATCAGCAAGATAGGGCTATTAGAGATAACGTCAGAGAAGCCTTGTAACGGGTCACTAGGAAGGAGGACTGTGAGATTAAAGTGGAGGACATTAGACGGGTACTAAAGCGGGCTAAAGACACAACGCCAGGTCCGGATGGGGTGAGGTACTCCCATACGAGGAACATAAATGAAGGGGGCTTGGAGGAGATGGCTCTTTGTTTCAACCTAAGCATCAATACGGCGGAAATACCCCACGATTGGCTGCATAGCTGCTGGTCCCACTCTCAAAGCCAGGTAAGGATCACTCCAGACGTAATGGATACCGAATCATAACCCTGCAAAACACGTATGGCAAAGCCCTCGAAAAGATAGTAGCACGCAGGCTCCAGCGATATTTGGAAAGTCGGAATCTGCTTCCCCAAAGACTCGGGAGCTACCGGCCTGGAAAGGACACCTGGGCCAATGCTGCAACTTTTGCATTTGATGTCTACGAGGGCTTCCATGATAAATAGGAGACAGTGGCGGTAGCTCTTGACCTGGAGGATGCGCATAACAGGGTTATGCACACACTGTTGGACATGGAGGTCTGCCCTTGCCTTGTTAGATGGGTTGCGGCAGTCCTTTATGAGCGTAAGGTTGCACTGCGCATGGCTTCCTGGACTTCTGACCCCTGTACTGTTAAACCTGGGTTGCCGCAAGGATCTGCCTTGTCCCCAGTGCTCTTTAATGTCTACACCAGCAAAATCGCCGCTATTGAGACACCACGTGTGGGTAGAATCTTGACATTTGCAGATGATGTGCTAGTGTACAAACAGGGCAGAGACAGGGCCAGTTTGGCGAAAGAATTACAGGTGGCGGTAAACAGGGTGGCGGAGTGGTGCAGGGACGCAGGGGCCATTATACACCCAGACAAGGCATCGGTTGTGTGGTACTCCCTCGATAACCGGATCGTCAAGGCAGACGTCCCAGGTATTATGTTGAATGAATGTTCTCTTAGTTCAGAGAGTAAATTGAAGTACTTGGGTATCACCTTTGACATGTGTTTGTCTTTTAAGGATCACGTGGGGGATTTGGTGGTGAAGGCTGGTAGGGAACTTAATGCATTGAGGGCTATGGCAGCAACCGGGGTAGATCAGAGGACGCTGTACAGGCTCTATCAACAGTTAATAATTTCTGTCAATGAATATGGTTTGGGGCTGTTGACAGTATCAAAGAGCCAGCTTGACTGGTTGGAGCGCATACAAAATGCTGCCATGCAGTTAATCCTGGTATGCACAAAGGACACACCAATTATATGCATGAGGCATATCTTGGCGCTACAAACAATGACGGATAGGCATAGGGTCCTTCAGGCCAAATGGTATCTGAGAGTTGAAGCAGACGGATCACCCGCTGCATGCAGCAATGGATATGGTCATGGGTCATAGACCAAGACGAGGCAGGTCCCGAATGCACAGGCAGAACTTTCTATACGTCAGGTGTGTGATCTAGAGACCATCAATCGTGAAAGAGAGTGGGTTGAAGTTCCGGAAGACATGACGGACTGGCACAATGTAATAATAACACTGGGTCAGATAGCGGTGGGAACGATTAGTAGTATGACTCTTCGCTGGCTGTTGAACGAGGGGACGGAGCACGTATGGGAATGTCTGAGTGCAGTTATGTCGGTTCTTAACTCAACTCAACTCAACTCAACAGGCAATTCTGAAAATAGTTGGAGAAAACGTTAGACATAATGAAGTAGTTGATTATACCACCATCACAACCCTTGCATGTTGCCAGCCATGGCTCAGCTTATATTAACATAGGAATGGCTTTCCAAACAAGGATTCATTTTAAAAAAAAATAATCTGGGCTATCAGATTTAACCAGCCTGGAAGAGTACGACAAAATTTTATGGAAAGTAAAGGAGGTCGATGTTTTGTCGACCACATCACCTATCGAGGATCAGCTTGTTTAGAAATTTGGTGCTAGCACCACATATATATATAACATAACACGAAAAGGAGACTTTTACTCGGATCCTTAAAGTTAGTTTTATATCAATTACAGGATTCTGCAATCAAATCCGGCATCTATTGGCTTTTTGTGGCTTACTAGGCAATTTTACGTTCAGTAGTTTGTCATTAATTTCGGAACTGCCGACGCTTCATACCATCGAAATCAGCGCAAAGCTGTCTGCTTCCATATCACCCGCGGGTGATTTCTAACGCCGGCTCCGTATATCGGGAAATGTTGAAACTGCCTTTCACTATCCCGTCAGCCACAGACACCAGTACTCACTATTACTTACTACTTAATTGCTTCTCGTCCATTAAGGGACCATAAGGAGAATTATCATAATGTGATATTTATGAATACATTAACAAAGACAGAAACAAGTACTCGTACCTGTACAATCTACAAAACAGTCAACAATAAAGCGTTAAAAATGTTACTTTTCAGACACTATTCGTGTCATACTAAGTCTATTTACAAACTGTATTCTCCCCGACGATTGTGCTTTCTGTCAATGTCGCCAAATACATTATAAGAATTATTATCTATTGCAGACTATAAGTATATATGTAAAGATGTTCAGCAGATGTCGCCTGTAGCCCGTACTTCAGGGAGGCTATTTTCTGCGAAAAATATCGCAATGTCTAGTTTCAAATTATAGGGCTCCTTGTCTGCTTGATTTGCCAATCCATGTCAGATGGTAAGTGTTGGGCAAACCAGGCGTGCGACCGTCGTCTGGACAGTTTCATACATGGTCTTGGATTGGGCTCATGGGAGCACACGCATTGGAGTGAGTGCCATTCTCTGACAGATGGGGATAATTTGTGAATATTATTTATATTAAGTGATGATGATTGTATTAAATTAGTTCTGAGTTGTGGCCAGGAAGTTCACTGTGGCCTAAAGTGGTGTTCACGTTATGTTAGTTTATAACGTTATCATGAGAAACATTTACAAATATAAAATAGTCATTTTAGCTATCATCAAACGTTCTGCCTCTTTTGCTGTCATGCATAAATTATCTAACCGTTCTTGAGTCCATCTATATTGTGGTTTTCCACTTCTCCACTTTCTCGGTATACCTCACTCATTAGTTAATTTATCCATACATGCATGTCATATTACATGCCCAGAATATTTCATTTTCCTCAGTTTTATTTTGTCTCAATAACCAATCATCCCCAATACAAAGTCTTGTTGGATAGAAATTTTGGTGTCTTTTCTGTCAAATGAATGTTTACACTCTTCTGTAACACTAATATTAGAAGAAATATATCTACTTTTGCAACGTAGGTTTGTTTCCGGACCATACCATTCGGTTCAAGAGGCCATTACTTTTGAAAAACCTCGGGGAACGTCGCTGGAGCTACGGAGTTGTTCTCTTTGTTCGCTTTCGGAAGACCGAAATTAAATAATACCGAGACATATGGTATAGAGCCCGGTGCAATTATGTCGCTCAGATTGCCTTTAACCCCTTTATGTGATACTATTATAATAAATACAAAAGCTGATATAACGTTTTACGTTTGTTTTTTTCACTTGCGCTGGCGTTTCCAACGGCCTTGAGAAAGAACAAGACTGATTTCCCTAATTTCACGCGCATGTAAGAAAATTACTATGTAGATCATCTTTATAAAAGGCGTATTGTGCATATGGTGCTCAACAAATATTTGCACAAGCAATTGGCCCTCCAGGGGTGATGTGGTCAATGTCACGCCGGACACATTTATTTCCCACCTCATGTATTGTTACCCATTTTAGGCTGGGTGGTCACTACGCTACCACGGCTCCTATATTGCAGGAAATGTTCTAAATTTAAAAGCAAAATGTACATTAAGCACCCCAATTGCATTTTATATGTGCTTAACAAATTATCATGCTACAAAGATTAAGCCTCATTAAGTACATATAAATGCGCACTTGCTCAAATATGAGAATCCCATCTCGTGTCGTACAAGGACACTGTAACACCATCCAAACAAGTGACTTCTAGTCTTGAATAGGTGGTACATGATGTGTAGAAGCCGATAAATGTTTGCCATATATGTGTGAACGCATATATTGTATAATCATTTGTCCTGTGTGGATTTTCGGATGTTAGTTATTTACACCGCGAATCTTTAACTACTGGTTTATTTCATATGGAAATTCTATAATTATTTGTGTCTTCCATAATTAACTGTTAATATTAGTCGTTGTTGTTATTGTGTTTTTTTTTTCTTTTTCAGGGTGTATTATTAATGTATTCCATAATGAGATTTTTATGATTAGTTTATTCAATAGTGACATTTTTATGATTAGTTTCTTCTTTTGCTATCAGTTTCTTCCATAGTGAAATTTCTGTTGTTAGTTCTTCCGTAGTGGACTATTTGCTATTAGTATCTTACATGGTGAACTGTTTTTATTAATTTTATTTTTATGGTGAACTTATTAGTTTTTTCCATGGTGAACTTTCTATGATTAGGTGTCTATTAAAGAGAAGTTTTTATTATAAGTTTATTCTACAGCGAGTTTTCAATAATTGCACAGTGAGCTCAAATTCTTTTATACCAGACATTAACAACAAATTGTTAATGTCTGGTATGTGTTTGGCGAATGATTAAAGGCACTCAAACGAACCCACAGACAAAGTGTTTATCACTAAGCTTTAATAATCAAGTATTTCCAGAAGCATATGAGATACGTGTCTACACTGATGGCTCGACCATTAATATGTCTGAAAACTGTTGAGACAACGTTAAAATCAAATAATATAACTCTACCCGTTCTGCGTCAGTCGACAGAGATGCAATTTACAACACTTTCAGCTCTGAAGCAGACGTTTTAAAACCAACGACAAAAAAAAATGAATTCACAACAAAACATATTCTAAGAGACAATTAGAGATGTTTACTAACGCCCTTAAACAGTTTCAGGTCACGGAACCTTAAATATGGTGGACATGTTAAACATCACATTGGCATGGAAATAAGTCATG
>JACEFZ010005173.1:25000-67500 GCA_014155875.1 Cepaea nemoralis | reverse complement strand
ATGATGTTGACCCGGGGTCAGGGCCTGAAGAGGTCCATTAAAGCAACATTCTCGTCTCTGCGAGATCAACAAGCGCACTTCAGTGTCAGCATTACAACCTTTATGCACACGCTTCCGCAGCGATCATCTTGTGATCCGGTATTGATCTAATATTTTCAGTGGCGTATCCATCCTACCTCTCTAGCGCTCATTCTCTCCATTACCTCTCCCCCTCTCACTCTCTCTCTCACTCTCTCACTCTCTCTCTCTCTCTCTCTCTCTCTCGCTCTCTCTGTGGTTTGTGTTTTGATAAGAGTAGTTTAGTTTAGGTCGATGGATCAACATCACGGCACATGGGAAGTGCTCCGTTCTCCTCCTAACTGAAACCTGAGTCTGGAGAAACTCAGCTCAGTGCACGAACTCCGTAGCACCGGCGAGGATCCTGAAATACTTTGGGTAGATTTTTAACTCTAAAGATTTGACCGGGCAGCGCCGTTAGGCTACTCTTTTTCAATTTCCAACAGCCAAGGGATGTTTTACGTGCGCAACAATACACGCAGGCGTCCAATCTCACTACCCAGAGACCAGGAGAAATTTTATTGCTAGAAGTCCACGTGAAAAAAATCCCGGTCCTCACTGGGGCTTGAACGCGGGACCTCCAGCACTCGAGGCAGACACCATACCTCGAGACCACGCAGCGCCCTTTTTCTTTTGGATAAGAGTAGAAGGAGATCATGTTAAACCTGCCTGCGTGCCCAAGTCTCTTCGCTATGAAAATGAATTGCATTCATGTCTTCAGTCGCTTCCCTCTCCCTCCCAATCTCCTTTGTGCGCGCGCGCGTGTGTGTGTGTCTGTGTGTGTGTGCGTGTGTGGTTTTGTTTTTGTATTGAAGGGCGGTATCTTAAACGGGCTTGCGTGCCCAACTCTCACCTCTTTGATTTATTTATTTCTCTGCGCCCCCCCCCCCCCGGGATTTGAGATTTAAACATTGAGCACAACCCACTACTGGCAACGCTGATCGTATTCCGGTACGAACCTTAGGCATTATCAACGTCAGATAGAAGCACTAGACTCTCAGCTCTTTGAAAATAAGGTTCGTCAACGTTTTCATTCTCCCTACTCTCTCTTTCTCTCTCTCTCTCTCTCTCTCTCTCTCTCTCTCTCTCTCTCTCTCTCTCTCTCGTAATCTTCTCCTCTCCTACTCTCTGCCTGTCTGCCAGTCTCTCTCTGTCTCTCTGTGCGGCGTGCGTGCGTGCGTGTGCGTGTGTGCGTGTGTGTGTGTGTGTGTATTTTGATAATACTAGTAGGGCAGGATCTTAAAAGGGCCTATGTGCCCAACCCTCAGCTCTGAGAAAGTAAGATTCGTCTGTGCTTCGCTTCTCTCTCCCCTATCCCTTCTGTGTCTCCTCTCACCCTCTCGTCCTCTCTCCCTCTTCATAGCAGCTTAAAATATGATCTTCGGTTTCACATCCGCCTCGCCCTCCTCCAAGTAATCACTTAACATCTCTTGCACTGTGACTCCCTGTAGCGTTTGGTGCAAGTTGGAGTTTGATTACAACTTTATGTGAGACATTCGCCCAATACGCTCACGTCAACCACATCCCATCATAAACCTCCGCTTTCACCATCACGACCAACTTTCCTTCGTCCTATGTGCTTGTGCATGTGTTTCCATCTCGTTACGTTCAATTGATCTGCGAAGCATTATGTAAAGGGATTTCATGTTGGCGAGAAATCTAATTGTAAAGTGATATTATGTATAGCTTGGAAAATATCTATATAAGACTATATGTCTATGTTGTGTGCTTTCAAAGGAAATTACGTCAGATATTTCCATTGCTGTGAAATTTTGCTGAATTCCAGTATTCCTGAATTTATATTTCATACTTTAGGCACGTTGTTTTATTAATTTGTTTTAAGAAACAGTTTTTTCGGTAAAAGAGCTGTCACGTTTGTGAAATTTGTCTTCCCACTTGATAAATTCTGACTTGAGTTTATAGCCGGAATATTTAAAGGTCAACGACTTCCTACATTTGACATTTCTCTGTGGCAACGCTGCGCTTTGTATCTTTGTTGCTGCGCCATTACATTTGACATAAAGTCATGTTGTAGTTTTGTAAATGTTTGTGCATGTTTAAAAGGAATTAATTGCCCTTTTCTGTCCCATGCAATGCACCAGAACTGATCAGCTATTGTCCGCGTATATTTTATTATTATACCTTTCGCATTTGGCTTGATCTTACTGAATAAATCTGGCTAGATATTGAACGCCGGCTTCGTGGCTTAGAGGTTATGACTTTTCTCCGTAATCTCGTATACTCTCGTCGATGACGTGATGACGGTGAGAATAAGCAGTGGTTCGAATCGCAGCGGTAACTTACGGGGTATGTGAGCCGGCCGCTCAGAAAGCAATGGCAAACTACTGAACGTAATCTTGCCAAGAAATCAACAATCAGCGATGTCATGTAAAGGATATGCAAATAAAAAAAAACAAAAAAAAAAAAAACAACAAGATATTGAACATGCAGCATAGTTTATAGAAAGAGTTATTAAAATAAGAATACAAATATGCAAGAGAGACTTTCAATGACACTAGAAAATGTAAGGAAGTTTAAAGTAAATAACATTAGTACGAAACTTAAATTATTTAAGCCCGACGTTGAGTCAGTACTTTTGTGTGGATGGGAACGGTGAGAATAGAAACATACGAGGGCAACTTTACAAAATACAATTGCGGATAACAGAGAACGTTACGGCGGCAAGCCTTCATCGGTAAACTACAAAAAGAAAACACAACATTCAGATAATGGAGATGACACTATAGACGCCACCGCAACAGCAGCGTGGAGGAGGAGGAGGAGGAGGGATAGTAGTAGCAAGCGGAGGAGCAGGAGGAGGAGGAGGAACAGCAGCAGCAACAGCAGGAAGAGGAGCAGGAACATCAGTAATAGCATAAAGAGAAGCAACGGCTGGAAGAGGAGCAGGAACAGCAGGAGGAGGAGAATCAGCTGCAATAGCAGGAGGAGGAGTAGCAGAATTAGCAGGAGTAAGGGCAGCAACAGCATTAGCAGGAGGATGAGAAGTAGAAGGAGAACGAGGAGCAGCAGAAGCAGGAGAACAGCGAGGGAAACAGGATGAGCAGCAACAGGAGGAGAAGCAGCAGGAGTAGCAGTGGGAGCAGGAGCAGCACGGGGAGGAGAAGGGGAAAAAGGAGAAAAAGAGGTAGAAAATCCATAACTTTCAAATATATGTAGAATTCACACCCAGCTATTTGAAGAAAACAAACAGAAAAAAGTGTCTGAATTTTATCTAAGCTGTCAAATTCGATCGTCACTATTTCATATTCCTGTGTGCACACATATTTAATTTTTTTTTTTTCGGTCGTCTAGTGTGTCCTTTAATTTATACTTATTTCCTTGTTTTTTTTCTGCGAGTACCGATCGATGCCTGTGCATTTCAGTTCTCTCTTATATCATTTGTCCCAATGGTGCACTAACAACAGATGTTGAAGAGAAAGCGATGAAGTAGTGTTGATTTAGCAGATTATTATCATTAGAACGCCCACATAGTAAACTCCGTACCATCGTTACCGGGCAGTCGCCACTTCCCAAGTCCTTTACTCGATGCATTTTATCAACGCTTTTAATAACTCATAGTTCTGCCCACTCTCCACAGCGGCATGTTGCATTTAATTGTTCTTTTGTATCACATGTTATGTGAATTCTTCCTTCATTTCTTCGTCTAATATTAGTGCAAATCAATAGGTGTGACTTTATTTCTCAGGCTGCATCCAGGGTAAGCCTTACCATAACAGTGGAAATGCTACTAATCGTCAGTTTAATTTGCACCTATAAAAGTATCACATAACACGATATGACGTGTGACTTCATACGGGAGACAAGGAGTGCAGTTTGGTTTCAAGTTGTCGATAAAGTATTCACGACACGGACATTTCTGGAACTATTCCTGACGCGATTAAAATGCTTAGTTTGAACATGAAACGTGAAACTAGTCACCATCGAAACAAGACCGCAGAGACTGCCAGATATGTGACAATGTAAGCTTAAGTATCCGAGGGTGTTTACACTATCTTTATACTGAATATTGAATACTGAATTTAAGAATTGACATCACTGCTTTCGGGACATTTCCACACATACTCATTACCCCTCTTCTTTATACTGAATATTGGATACTACTTTAAGAATCGACATCACTGTCAGAAGTGGGAATGCCGCCGTCAAGTGAAATGTACTTATCACTGGCCGGCAACCCCAAATAGTCAGAAATTAACTTAGGACAAAATATATATGGCTGAAATAAATACTATGCCTATGAATATCCAAGCGTACATCTGAAAGTGTATCGTTAAATTATCTGGACTTGATATTCTCCCAGGAATGGGAAAAGGGAAAGTTAGATGACTAGGTTTACATCTCCGAAAGGATTCCTAGCCAGGGCAGATTATCCCCTCTGACTGCTTTCCCCTCCCTGGTACTTAAGTACGATGCCACCAATGTACACACACAAACACGTATGCACAATTGGAAAATAACAGATAACTATGAGTTTAAAACGAACTACACAAAAGAACAGCAAGAACAGCAGGACGGTGTTAGAAACCGTAGAGTTTTGTCCTGCCGCCACAAAGTCTTTCTCAATCATTGCATGCGAAGACGTCGGCTCCTATTGAGTGCTTGGAAACGATAATCAATAATATGCATTATCTAGTTCTACATCAGTACAATCCTAAGTAATATCTACATCCTATCACCTCCACACCATATACACACTCACATTGACAAATCTGGCTGTGTCTCTCTTCCAGCTTTACTGTGTTCACTCTCCTCTTTCTCCCTACATATCTCTCTCCTACTGCCTAGTCTGGGAAGGACTTTTCCAGTCTAACACGCCTGTAAGTATTACAATTCCTGCGATCCTTATAAGTCCGTCATGAGGAATGAAATGTCCTAAGTTCATGTCACTAATTCAGAAACCAGGTTCCTTACATCCGCTCCATTCAAACTTTGGTTGAACAGATCGAAGGGTCGATAGCAAGGATCATAAAGTATCTGATCTTCGGGCTTAATTACCATGACTAATCTTCGTGAAAAGCCTCCGTGAGTTACGATGTACGCTTGTGCGCCACACACTGGAGGGGCTAAGCACCATATACCCTATACAAATTGTGGGTAATATATGTACCATTACACCACTTCTTCAAATACAATCAGTAGGCCCTATGCCAATGCGCGCTGTTCATAAGAACAAAATCGCATAACCCCATTTATACTGGTAGGTTTGCATATGACAAATCAATATATCCAACATATACTTAAACGATATACATAAACAGATATTCCTACTTAAGTAGTATGGATGCAAATAAGTTAGTAATATAATTATCTACAACAAACTGGGAAACTAATAGTTTCCATAGACGTGACAGACAGCTGACAATACCCAATAAAGTCTGCCTAATGCTTGTCTAGAGTGTAACAAAAATGGTGCATATAAACATGATTAAAACATGCCTAGAAGCATAAGTTAAACATATGCATAACATGATGATCTTACTTGATAGTAATAATATTGTACATATACGAAATGAGACATAAATATTAAAAGAATATGTAAGGAGCATGGTCCTAGCCTCATATATTCCTACGGGTATAGTAAGAATAACACTTATAGCAATATGATATAGACAGTAACTGAAGAATACTAGTTAACAGATCTGTAACAAGAACTACTGATAGTCTCAAAGAACTAACCTGCCACAGGCCGACAGAAAGTCAGTCCTCTAAAAGACTCGCATAGTTACTCAGAAATAACTTTCCTAGGGAATTCTAGGCACCATAAGAATCATACATATGAATTACAGAACGTATACATTGAGATAGTTGCATACCTGTTTCGACTGATTGTCGTATCTAAAGTGAACAGGTCTAGTAAGCCTATTTATACTAAGTATGATCCACGCTCTAATCTCTGTGGCGCCTCCCTGTCTGGTTCAAGGTACACATTTCCAGTTTTAATTGCCTCTATCAGACACCAAACACTCTTAGGTATTCTTTATTCAACCTTTACCGATAGCGTCACAACTTTCCAGCCGCGGTCCGGTTCATGTCTGTATAATTACCTTATCATTTAGACACGTAACACCTTGACACTGGACTGGCTGGGTTGCTTCATTTCATCCCATCTCATCATGTTCCTCTTGTACCTTGCGGTGTCGAGGTGAAGTATAAACATCGTGAGAGTTCCCGATCATGGGCTTCATGTATCGATATTCCCATGGACTCTCGTGTTCCCTCCGTCCAACGTTTACGTGGTCGGCCTCTTCCTCTGTTTCCATGTAGTATGTACATCATTGCTTGTTGTGGTATACTGTTGACTAGTAACCTACTTGCATGGCCAAACCATTTAACTTGCTGCTTTCTAATAGAATCTAGTGCTGCTTTAACCCCCACTTTAGTCCTGATTTCTTCATTTCTGATCTTATCTCTTCTTGATACGTTGAGTATTCTTCTCAGGAATCTTATTTCCGTTGTTGTGTTTTTTCTTTTCTCTTTTTCTGTCATTGTCCAGGTTTGGCATTGGTAGCATAGAGTTGGTATGAAAATTGTATTGTAAAGTGCTGTCTTAGTAGTTATTGATACATGTTTGTTCTTCAGTATTGATGCCATTTGTCCAATGAGCTGGTTTGCCTTTTTGCATCTATTTTCGATCCCGTCTTCTGATCTGCCATTTGATGATATTATACTTCCTAGGTACTTGAAACTCTTTACTTGTTTCAAGCGATGTTCGTATAGGTGAATTGTTGTTGTTTTTTCTTCTTTAGTTATAGTCATTACCTCTGCTTTGCTTGTGCTAATTTTCATGTTATGTTCCCTACACATTTCGTGTAGACTATTCATGTGGTCTTGTAATTCAGCTTCTGATTTTGCTATTAGTGCTTGGTCGTCCCCAAAAAGGAGTTCTCTAATGGTTAGATATGCAGACGGTTCTTCTTCTGTGTTCTCGTCATGCGGTATTCTTGCGGCCTCTATTTGGCTGGTATCTTTACATATGTTGTCTATATATGTTATGAACAAGAGAGGGGACAGGACACAACCTTGTCGTACTCCAGATCTTATGGTCGAAGGGTTCTGAGTGTCCTCCAGTAGCTCTCACTATACATTCACTGTTGTTATATAAGCTTCTATATAGGTTTGTTAGATGTGTACTCACACCATATTGTTTAAGGATTTCCCACAGCTTGTTTCTATCTACTCTATCAAATGCCTTTTCTTGGTCGACAAAGGCTAAGTAGAGTGTTTCATTGAACTCGATTGATTGTCCTATAAGTTATCTAAGAGTAAAAATGGCATGTGTACATCCTTTGTTTTTCCTAAATCCAAGTTGTGTTTCGCTTAGCTGGGGTTCTATAGTTGTTCGCTTAACGGCCCCATTAGTCTGACTCTATTGATAACCCATGGTGTCTTATCAAGCAGAACCTTTCACCTGTATTCTGACAGATGAGCCCTGGCGTCAAATTGAAGAGGTTCCCATGTAGCAGCGGACCTTGGTGGTTTGTTTACTTGCAGGCTTTTGTGAGTAATTTTACGTCAAGGCTAGACGGTCTTGTACAATGATTGCAGAGAATGCAGTTCAATCTTCTGTACTTTCTCTAAGTGGTCCGTCAGATGTAGACCGAGAAAGTATTCTGGGATGGTAAAGCGGCATTCTGTGACAATCACTGCAATTGGGGCATTTTCACACATATTCATGCCCACTCTTCGTTGTACTTAATACTGAATTTAAGAATCAGCATCTCTGCAATCGGGACATTTTTTTACGCGAGCACAGCCCCTTTTTTATAGTTAATATTTACTATTGAATTTGTTCCTCTCCTTCTTCGTACCTCTTTCAAGGAGGACTGCGTCACATCTAGTTATGCACATCAGAGTGTGTCCATCTTCGGCATGCGTTTGTCTAAGGTTTACCTTCTCCAGACAGATTCCGTTCCAGGTAACGGGCTCTACCTCCATGTGGGGAGGTGTACTTTTCTAAACAATTTTGCCAGGACCGCAGAGTTTACGGCCTACTCTTTGGGATTTCCAGCTGCCGAGGGATTGTTAACGTGCACAACTTGCACATAGGACCTCTTGTTCTTCGCCATAATCCGAGAAGGCTAAAAATCCAATCCCAATTTCCAAGTCTGTGAGCAGACATGTGGTACCACACTACTTTATCATTCATTCTCATACAATCCACTATACCACCGGCAGCCTATATTTTAGGCGATATTTGTTGTAATTCTTCACTTTACGTGCCCAGAACGCCATTATTATCACTGATTCGTTGTCTGCTCTTCTGGTTTTAGAAGTCAGTGGGCAGCATGGGACCGAAATGGGAAAGATATGCAGATCACATGTCACAGATCACAAGACTCAAACATCAAGCAGTGAATCTCTCGTGATTCTATCATACTTGTGGAGGTCAGCATGGCCGAATGGATAAGACCGCTCGTTCTTAAACATCCTATATGCTAAGCTGGGGTAGCTGGTCCAACTCCTAAACCGGACAGTTGGACTAAAATGTTGACTTCTCGTCCTTGACTTGGGGGACGTAAATTACAAGTGCCTCTGAAGTCAGAGTGAGTAAACCTGAATGCGAGGGACACTGGTAATAGGGAAACCTAATCCACACGCAAAGATCAGTCAAGTGCACTAGAAGCAGTAGCAAGTATATGGACAACGCTTGAGTTGACATGGGAAAAAAAAATATCATACTTGGTAATAAAAGGCAAATACACCACACCAGCAAGAAACTGTTCACCAAATAGAATTCCGTACAACAAAGCAACACGCAACAACTATGAAGGAAGACAATTATTGAAAAACAACAATCCATTGGAGACACCGAAATTAAAGTATACAAATAATAACCCTGTCTCTTATTCCAAAGATATCAAGGAAAAACTAGCATATAAATTTCAGACGTAGAACACATGATATATCACTTAGCATGCACCTGAACATACCCCAATCAAACTCAATTTCGTAGTATCTACTTTGTAACTATCCCTACGAAACTATGAATCATCAATCACTTCTTACAGATATCCAGACCATTGCTGTTTCACCTCAGCCAGACAAAATGACTGCTTTATTTGTAACAACACAACATCTGATGAATACTTGCATGCATTGCTGCATGGCAGTAGTACGAAGAATGGAAGCCCTGGCGCCCATACATTAACAACAACAACTACTACATTATAATGTGTTTAAGACCTCTTTATTTGTCAATTCATTTGTCCAGCTTATTCGTCCCAGTTCTATATATATTCACAGAACACCCAACAATATATAAAATAGCCGTTGGTTGAATTTAAATCTACCTAACCTTACACTTCACTGGTTATTCGCCTTCTGATGAACGTGAGTAAATACCCTGGTAATTCTTTTTACCACATTGTCCTGCTGCATGAATGTACAGTTTTACATTTTCGCATATTCTATGTTACAACATAATATAAAGTAGCTGTAATCTCGTTTAATTCTCTGCCTTTCTAGTATAGACAATGTACAGACAATTCTGAAAATCATTCGGTAGCCATTTACGAGACCTTGTCGACCCCTAGGACTTCATTCTTTAAAAAATTATGACCACTAATGGTGATTAGTGAGTTGAGTTAAGAACTGACACTACAGCAATCGGGGCATTCCCATACACGCTCAGTTCCCAACTTCAACAGCCGGCGAAGAGTTACAATACTAATCGTACCAGTTGCAGTCTGATTATATATCCGCCTGGCCTTTCCTCAGAACATGGGTGTCTGCCAGATCATATGGTCACTCTCTGACGCACCATTCACTCCAGACCTTGATGATTTATCTTCCTTCCACATGTTCCCACAGGGCCATGGTCATGCCTGCCTTATTGTACACAAATACCCGGCTCAGCGGTGCAGACTCAACCAATCCGTCAGCCTGGCAATTAATGTTACAGATTTTAAGAGGTTCCAAGTTTTTGATTGCGGTGTTTTCCTGTTGTTGGGTTTTCCTTAACTGAACAGTTTTAAAGCCTGGTAATTATCACGATTGAGTCCCCAAACCGGTAGTCATCTTACACGTGTGTATAAATGGAATATTTAAAATCTATAACCATAAAAGTCGAAACAAATAGACTCATAAACATTCTTCTTCTTCTGCAGTGGAAGTCAGCCCTTCAACTTGCTCCCGCCAAGCCATCCTATCCTTATCTGTCTCATGTAACTCCTGTTTTCCCATATGAATCATCCCTGTCTTTTATTCTGTTATCTATGAGTTTTTGGGGTTTCTCTCTATTTCTGTTGTCCTGTGGGTTCAAGGGAAGAACCTTTTAGCTATACTATTAAAAGGATTTCTCAATGTGTGTGTGATCAATTGCGAATGTCTTTTTCTCAAATCTTTATTCACGAATGGGTTACTAATGCAATTCGTAATCCTACCTACCGCGTTCGAAACATAGATTCGAGCGATTTGGAAGCCGACCGCCTTGCGTTGGTTTCCATACAAACCGATAAATTAATACCCTTACAAGTATTAGGAATGCTTAACAGATTCAGTGCCAAACAAAATGAATGGCGGAAAATGGGAAGTAGGGATGTGTCACAGTTATGACTTAAAAGTTGTTAATATGGTAGCCAACATATGGTATTAGTTTCAAATGAAAAGATGTTGCATAGGAAAAACTGCTGTATTAATTTTTTAACCATAGTTTGATTTATAAGCCCATGGCAGTTACATGAAGTTTGAATAAGACGATTTATCATCCCATAGCAGTTAACCAGTTAATGACACAGTATAATCTTCAACTTTTATCGTCTCTCTCCCCCAGCCATGGTCGGCCGGCAATCATTACATCCCCGCACTCAGCTGCCACATTTGTATTCTTTCCCGGAAACGTCGAGGTTACCTCGTCTGACGGAAGTCGCTAAAGTCAACAAAGCGGATGGATCATCCATGGGTCGGTCGCTAAAAACCCTCAATACGCTATTAAGGATCAATACAGGGGCTTTAAATCCTTGCTAGCGTTATAATTGACTTGATTAGCGTCATGGAGGGTCGACCCTGAATGAAACTCTACCAACTTAGACACTGCCGATCCAGCTAATAAACCCCCTTTTCTTTCAATAAGAAACGAGTCACTGAGTTAAGAAAACAGTTGCTGTTTTTCCTAGAGAAAAGTTGGCTTCTTTTAGTTATTTTCTTTACTGGCGACTCAAACGTCTGGATGTATCGATCCCCAGCTTTCAAGGTTTAGTATCGTGTTTTGATTGCCTGATTTGAATGCATTAGAGATATTGACATTGTCGTTTGCTTTCTACCGAGTGTGTTTCCAGCCTGCAAATTAATACGAGATATGATATCAACTTCTAGAATCGATTTCCATATCATGAAGTGAAAAAGGCGAAAATTGCTGGAAATATATAGATTGGATTTAGCACACATATGATAGCTCTTAGGGTATTCACACACAGACACACACATACACAGACACACAGACACACACACACACGTATATATATATATATATATATATATATATATATATATATATATATATATATATATATATATACATACACACACACACAGAGAAACACACACAAATGTCATCATCATCCAGTGCCTTGCCGGCTGGCGTGGGCGATCATGCTTCTCCACAAATTACGATCGCCCACGTCTGAATCAATTCGTGTGTTGACTACCTTCCATGCACTGACACAAAACTGTCAGTAATGTTTTCACGCTGTCTTCCTCTCTTTCCCCATATCATTCCGGTTGCCACAACATGTTTCAGTTTTTGTCTTCTCATAACATGGCCACACAAAAAACGCAAAAAACAATGACTGTCTCTTTTTTGATGTTTGTGATAAGTTGTCTTTGCTACTCAGCTTCCTTTAAAACGTCCAGATTGCTCTTTTTGGCTGTCTAATAAATTTCAGCATTCTTCTATAAAACCACATCTACAGGGATTTTTTTCACCACTTTACTGATTGTCCAGGACTCGCAGTCTAATGTTAAAACTAGTTATATGTAACATGCAAGAACTCTTTTTCTGACTTTCAAGGACGGTGATTTATTGCACCAAACATTCCTCATTTAATAGAATGCAGGTTTTGCTGGTACTATTCTGCTCTTTGTCTCAGTGACGCATCTTCCACCTTATGTTATCCATGTGCCTAGATATCTGAATATTTTGTACTTGCCCCAAAATAACGTACTGTACTTTAATTACACATTTAGGCACAATCTGTTTCTCTGATATTACCATGACTTCTGTCTTTCTATTATTCAAATTAAGGCCCATTCTTTCACTCTTCTCAACTACTGTGTCTATAATTTCCATATATATCACACACACACACACACACACACACACACACACACACATATATATATATATATATATATATATATATATATATATATATATATATATATATATATGTGTGTGTGTGTGTGTGTGTGTGTGTGTTTGCCTGTGTCTGTGTGTGCGTGTGTATGTATGTGTATGTAATCGTGTGTATTACAGAACACACACACACACACACACACACACACGAGAGAGCGAGTCAATAAGTAAGTCACACAATTCCGTGGGATGGCAGGTAGCTGAAGTTGGTGTTTTCTACAGGTGTCATTGGGTGACAGCAACATCGAACTTTATATTCCCGTTCGTCGGGTGGCGCTAGGTGTCTCATGTACATGCGCAGCGCATAAACAAAATGGCGACTGTACTTACGGAGTGTAAAACCAAAGAGAAACGTGCTGTTGTGCGTTCTTTATAGGCAAAAGGACTGCCTGCAAAGGACAGTTATAAGGAAATGCTTCCTGTTTATGCTGACAAATGTTTGTCCCGTAAAGCAGTGCATAGCTGGGTAGAAAAACTGTCTCAAGGGCGCTCTAAAATTTTTGATGAAATCCGATCTGTTCGTCCTGTTGAGATTGCAACAGAAGCATCTATGCAACGGATGGAGGCGATACTTAGAGGTGACAGGCGAGTAACGATAGACTCTGTAGCAACTGCAATAGGGTGCTCACATGGTTCACCATACAGCATAATGCATGATCGATTGAAATTTCCAGGACTGCTGACTAAAGGAGTGTTGCTTCTTCATGACAATGCCAGACCACATACGGCTCTATTAACTCAGGAGAAAATTAACCAGTTCTGGAACATCCACTTTACAGCCCCGACTTAGCCCTTAGCGATTTCCACCTTTTTGGGTCACTAAAAACACATCTTGGCGGGAGAAATTTCGCGAATGACGCAGACGTTGTACATGAAGTGAAAACATGGTTTAGAAAACAGAGCACGCAGTTCTATGCAGCCGGTTTAGGAGGACTGATAAAACGATCGGATAAGTGCATCAATGTTGGTGGAAATTATGTTGAGAAATAAAGGGACAATGTATGTATACAAATAAACTCGTTTCAAGTTGTTATCATATTTAGTTATTGTTCTACTGCCATTTGTGACTTACTTATTGACTTTCTCTCTCTCTCTCGCGCGCGCGCGCGTGTGTGTGTGTGAAAATTTATACATTTTTTAATTGGAACACCATGAAAGACGACAGCTGAAATTTATATTGACAACAGCGGAGTTTGAGGGGAAGAGCGACAGGGGAAGACCAAGATAAAATATGTTGGATAGTTTAACATTACTCCATGGAGGTGCGTCTTTATCAGAAATGCATGATATGACAAGAAGGCCGTGGACGGACATCACGCCTAATGCCATGCGGCATGGAATTCAAGAAGATAGACGCTAGGGTACTGTGTGCGCTTCTTGAGAAATAATCACTCATTAACTGGCTGGCATCTTGCCGTCTTGATAGACGACAGATTGTAAAATGGAATTATACCTCTCCACAGCCTAAAGCCTGGACTGAAATTAGAGACCATGTGTTTGCCATGCAGCATGATCCTTCTCTCGGCCTGGCTGGTTTACCCCCAGAGGAAAGGTAACACCGATACATCGGGAACTCACTATATTAAATATCGTTCTGCTACACAAATATTTTATACATATTTTCTGTTAGAAAAGTGTCACCTTGTTGTCTATTCTTAATGTATCCTTGTCCTGTGATATTGGAAACATGTGAATAATTTCCTGTTTATATTCACATGTTAAGTATAAAAATAAAATAAAATAAAATGGTATGTTAAAATCCTGTAGAGAAACAACAAGCACACATTTGTGTATATTACTTGCAAGGGCCCCAGCGTCCTTGTTAAGTATTATATGAGATTGTATGTGTGGTTTTTTGTTTTTCTTAATATGAAATTAACATACCATGTTTGTTTCATTGTAAGTTGTCATATCCTGCTGCGCCTGTTTTGCCGCATAGCAGCGAACCATGGAACGTTAATGAACAAATTAGATAAACCTTGGAAGAGACGGAGATGTGGTTCCTGAGACGAATTTGGCGAATACCTTGGACTGCCAGAGTAATAACTAACTGTGATTGCCTGGAAGAGGCTAATAAAAGTAGAACATTATATGTTGTTTGTCCATCAAGAATGATGATGAACATTCATTTCATCCAGTGGGGTTGAAAGTATGGAGCCGTGAGTTCTAAGATGGCTGATAAGGCCTATTTTGGCTCGAAATGTTCTTTGACAATGTGGACAAAGAGTGCTTGACGTTTCTGGAGGATTTCCTGCAGTGATTTTTCTGTCCTGCCTTTTCTTCACGGCTCTTGCAGTCCTGGTTGCCTCACACGTGACTGCACCCTTGCGTAATGATGCACGCCACCAATTTCGGTCTCTGGCTGCAGTAACCCGGTGTCAAGATGAATTCCAAAAGCATTCAGTGAGATTTTCAGAGTGTCTTTAAAGTGTTTCCCCTGGCCGCCTAGGGAGCGTTTACCACAACGTAACTCCCCGTAAAAAATTCGTTTAAGGAGCCTGTGATCTGGCATGGGAGTTAAGTGACCAGCCCAGCGAATCTGATTCTTCATTAGTAGAGTGTGGATACTGGGCATGGACGCTCTTTCTAGGACTTCAGTGTCTGGGATCTTGTCTTGCCATGTAATCTTCAGTAGCTTCCTAAGGCAGACTGTGTGGAAGTGGTCTAATTTCCTAGCGTGTCGCTGATAAACAGTCCAGGTTTCACAAGCATATAACAGTGTGGATAATACAACTCTTCTGTAGACTTTCAACTTTGTTTGCAGACTTATTCCATTTCTGTCCCATACATTCTTGTACAGTCTGCCAAAGGCCGCTCTGGCCTTGGAGATTCTTGCATTCACTTCGTCATCAATTGTGGCAGCTTATGACACAGTGCTGCCAAGATAGGTGAATTTGTCCACAACACTTAGTCTATGACCATTCACTTCGATATTCGGTACGGTGTGATTATTCCCTGGAACTGGCTGGTACATATCTACAGTCTTCTCCAAGTTGATATTGAGACCTAAGTAGGCACAGACATGTTAGAAAGCTGACACATTGTGTTGCATGTCTGCCTCTGAGTTGGCATATAGAGCGCAATAATCAGCAAACAGGAGCTCTCTGACCGTGTCGCTGTTAATGTTTGTTTTAGCTTTCAGCCTTCTGAGATTGAATAACTTTCCATCCATGCGGTAGCTGATGTCTATTCCAATGTCGTTGTTCTCGAAGGTATTCGACAACATAGCTGAAAACATGAGACTGAACAGTGTTGGTGCCAGGACACATTCTTGCTTTACCCCATTGGCGACAGAAAAGGGCTCAGACAGTTCACCATTTTCCTGTACTCTTGCCTGCATACCATCATGAAATAGCCGCACTATTTGGACAAACTTTCGTGGACAGCCATATTTTGCCGTAATCTTCCACAGTCCTTCTCTGCTGACTGTATCAAAAGGTCAATGAAAGTGGAGAACATTTCGCAGTTCTGTTCCTGACATTTCTCTTGCAGCTGCCTTGCAGCGAAAATCATGTCAACAGTTCCTCGTTCTTTTCTGAAGCCACATTGAATCTCGGGAAGAGATGGGCCGTGAGGCGTTTGAGAAGAATACTGGCGAGTATCTTCCCTGCAATTGAAAGCACGGAGATGCCTCGGTGGTTGTCTCAGGATTGGCGGTTTCCTTTACGTTTGTAAAGGTGGACTATTGACGCATCCTTGAAATCTTGTGGCATGGTCTCGTTCACCCATATGTTTGTAAAGACTTGGTGAAGCTGCTCTATTAGGACCGGCCCACCTGCCTTGTATATCTCTGCCGCGATGGAGTCAGGACCAGGTGTCTTGCCGCTGGAGAGTTGCTGGATGGCTTTGTTTACTTCGACTATGGTTGGCAGGTCATCAAGTGTATAATTTGTGGGAACTTGGGGTAGGCAGTTGATGGTTTCATCATCGAAGAAGTCATCATCACTGCATTTAAGATGTTGCTGAAATGCTCTGCCCAGCGTTGAAGGATTTCTTTCTTATCAGTGATCAATGTTCCCCCATCTGTACTGAGGAGGGGAACTATGCTTGGTGATGGAGGACCGTAGACCGCTTTCAGTGAGTCGTAGAAGTTTTTCATATCATGTCTGCCAGCAAAGCCTTGAATCTCATCAGCTTTGCTGGTCAGCCAGGATTCCCGCATGTGCCAAAGTTACTCTCTAAATGTTCTTGAACGCATTTTTTTTTTAAATGTTGACTTCGGGTCATTCAAATTTGCCTTGAGGAGAAGATGTTTCACGGCCAGCAATTGGTTGATGTCTTGGGAATTTTCATCAAACTAGTCTTTGTGCTTTCGGGGGGCTGTACCCAGGATTTCCATAGCGGTGTTGAGAACATTATATACAACTATAAGAAAGAGACGAACATCATTAGTGGATAAAAGGATAAAATCATGACAACTGGAAAGATCAGCTGGGAAAGAGGCACTGACCAAGAGAAGTCTTGCTGGGTGGACTGAGAGTGTGGCGTGAGGGAATATCAGCAGAGTTGATCCAGAGTACCGAGGAGCGAGATCTGTGGAAAGACATGAATGCCTGCGCCAGCTGGCAAGGCACACGGTGATGATATCCTGTTACAGTCAAGATCTGCCTTATACATAAAGTATGGCTCGGTCAGCGGATGATGTCCTGCTGCAGTCAAGATCTGTCTTGTACATAAAGTATGGCTCGGCCAGAGGATGATATGCATAAAATATGGCTAGGTCAGCGGATGATGTCCTGCTGCAGTCAAGATCTGTCATATACATAAAGTATGGCTCGGTCAGCGGATGATATGCATAAAGTATGGCTAGGTCAGCGGATGATATACATAAAGTATGGCTCGGTCAGCGGATGATATACATAAAGTATGGCTAGGTCAGCGGATGATATACATAAAGTATGGCTAGGTCAGCGGATGATATACATAAAATATGGCTCGGTCAGCGGATGATATACATAAAGTATGGTTAGGTCAGCGGATGATATACATAAAGTATGCCTCGGTCAGCGGATGATATGCATAAAGTATGGCTAGGTCAGCGGATGATATACATAAAGTATGGCTCGGTCAGCGGATGATATACATAAAGTATGGCTAGATCAGCGGATGATATACATAAAGTATGGCTAGGTCAGCGGATGATATACATAAAGTATGGCTAGGTCAGTGGATGATATACATAAAGTATGGTTAGGTCAGCGGATGATATACATAAAGTATGGTTAGGTCAGCGGATGATATACATAAAGTATGGCTCGGTCAGCGGATGATATACATAAAGTATGGCTCGGTCAGCGGATGATATACATAAAGTATGGCTAGGTCAGCGGATTATATACATAAAGTATGGTTAGGTCAGCGGATGATATACATAAAGTATGGCTCGGTCAGTGGATGATATACATAAAGTATGGTTAGGTCAGCAGATGATATACATAAAGTATGGCTCGGCCAGCGGATGATATACATAAAGTATGGCTCGGTCAGCGGATTATATACATAAAGTATGGCTAGGTCAGCGGATGATATACATAAAGTATAGCTAGGTCAGCGGATGATATCAATAAAATATGGCTCGGTCAGCGGATGATATACATAAAGTATGGTTAGGTCAGCGGATGATATACATAAAGTATGGCTAGGTCAGCGGATGATATACATAAAGTATGGCTCGGTCAGTGGATGATATACATAAAGTATGGCTAGGTCAGCGGATGATATACATAAAGTATGGTTAGGTCAGCGGATGATATACATAAAGTATGGCTCGGTCAGCGGATGATATACATAAAGTATGGCTAGGTCAGCGGATGATATACATAAAGTATGGCTAGGCCAGCGGATGATATACATAAAGTATGGCTCGGTCAGCGGATGATATACATAAAGTATAGCTAGGTCAGCGGATGATATACATAAAGTATGGTTAGGTCAGCGGATGATATACATAAAGTATGGTTAGGTCAGCGGATGATATACATAAAGTATGGCTCGGCCAGCGGATGATATACATAAAGTATGGCTCGGTCAGCGGATAATATACATAAAGTATAGCTAGGTCAGCGGATGATATACATAAAATATAGCTAGGTCAGCGAATGATATACATAAAGTATAGCTAGGTCAGCGGATGGTATACATAAAGTATGGTTAGGTCAGCGGATGATATACATAAAGTATGGCTCGGTCAGCGGATGATATACATAAAGTATAGCTAGGTCAGCGGATGATATACATTAAGTATAGCTAGGTCAGCGGATGATATACATAAAGTATAGCTAGGTCAGCGGATGATATACATAAAGTATAGCTAGGTCAGCGGATCATGGAACTTTGTTTTTCGTTCGCTCGCTTTGAACTCAAGCTTAGTCCACACACGATTTTATTTCGTGAGGATTAGCTTTTCCTTTTACCAATGTCCCTCGCCATCAGGAGAACTCACTCCGACTTCTCAGGTACTTGTAATCTACTCCCCTAAGTCAAGGACGAGAAGTCAACATTTTAGTTAAGCTGTAATTAAGTTGTCTTCTGTTTCTTTTGCCGCTGTGACTCCTACAGGAACATAAACCCACAATCACGCATGCCATGCCCTTTGTAGGCCAGGTCATGTTTGGTTGGAGTTGGGTTTATACACTGTGAGATGGCCGGTCTCCTGGGTGGCCTTTAACGACATGCACATGAGGTCTGCGGTGTTGTATTCTTTACTTCCCCGTTGGGGTCCCTGTAACATACCGGCGAAAGAGTTCAGTACCTCAAACAGCCGACTTTTAGGCATTCTATTGAATTTACAGAATATAATGAGAGAATCTGGGTTAATTTCACTAATTTATTGTGTATCACGTGAGCGTTTACATTAGCCAGTTATTGGTGTGTTGTGTATATTTGCATAAGTTATATCTAGACCTTTGTGGGATTTCATAGACAGTGATGTGTCAGATCTCACACAGGGCCATTTCCAATCAATTGTGTTTTGTAATAAACCATGCACAAGATGATGACGATTATGATGATGATCAGTCTTCTGTTTTGAGCATTGCATCGAGAATGCAATCGGTATTATCAATGTGAACGTGACATAATACGTCGAACATCTTGTGAACTTTAAAAGTACATTAATTGAATTATCTTGTATGAGTGACAGATTGAGTTTAAAAGTATTAATTGTCATGAGACAAAGCTACTAAAAGGACATTAACATTCTTAACATATTCCCTAATGTGTAAAGAAGCCAATTTCAACAGGACGTGGCCTACTTGCCATAGGGCGAGCTGACATTCGGGCCTGTCCACCACCGCCTTGTATAACTTCACATACGTTTTAATTCAATATCCTTTTAATTCTCCATAGATAACGGATCATACATTAATGTATGTATTTTCCCTTACTCTAACCTTCTCATAATCGCAAGACTCGCCACACAACACGTAGCAGTGACCACTTAGTTTTGTCCACAAAGAGTTTACTTAACTTTTGTCTCTACCACACCCACTGTCGTGTGTTTCCATCTGATTGGCCGCCAAGAGCCAGAATGCGAGGCTCACGCGCTTAATCTATTTACTTGCTCCGTTTGGGTAGCGCGCGGGCCCATTTTTCCACAAAGATCAACAGCATTCCTTGTGAAATGTCCTCCGATGTATTATTGATTGCGCATTGTCAAAGACAGGAGGCGAAACCCATTGTTGAATATACTTGTGTTTTCAGGAGTGGTGAAGAAATCTGCTTATTTTGGAACTGCTGTATGGCGTGCATTTTGTATTCTTATTTTCCGTTTTAAACGTTAAATATTTAGACAGGATTATTAACGGGACGCTTTTCTTGCTGTGAAAAAAAGTTTTCCGACAACTTTCCGTAACAAAAATATAATAATAAATACTATTATTGTAAAATAATGTAAGTAGTATTTTGCTCTTATTATAACCCGTATCAAAAGAGGAAAATACTTAGAAGACACTGTCCACGCAGACCGAATTGTAGAAAGTAGAGACAATTTGTTGTTTTTTTTGTTTTTGTTTTTTCGTTCGCTTATATCTGCAATGTTGTCTCTTGTATGAATCAGGGAGCATAAAGATGATTATTCTTGCTTTCGGTTACCACGGGTCGTTTGAAGTGGTAGGCATTTCTGTGTAGAATATTGAAAATCATCCGAGTTATTTCTGAAATACAAATCATTATCTCATTCTCGTGGGAAAAAATTATACGCGTTTTGTTCAGTCAACATACTTAAGTTCTATATAACTCTTGATATTACGAGGGTAAGTTATTAAGTAAGTCACAAATGGCTGTAGAATAATAACTAACTATGGTAACAACGTGAAACCAGTTTATTTTTATACATACATTGTACCTTTATTTCTCAACATAATTTCCCCAACATTGATGCACTTATCCCATCTTTTTATCAGTCTTCCCAAACTGGCTGCATAGAACTGCGTGCTCTGTTTTCTAAACCACGTTTTCACTTCACATTCAACTTCGGCGTCACTCGCGAAATGTCTCCCGGCAAGGTGGGTTTTCAGTGGACTTAGCCCCTCGCGATTTCCCGTAATGCAGTGAATAATTGGGTAGAAAATAGTTACGACGGCTAGTCAATTAAGTAAGTCACACAGTTCTGTGGGATGGCAGGTAAATGAAAACAAAGCACGCAGTTCTATGCAGCCGGTTTGGGAGGACTGATAAATCGATGGGATAAATGCATCAGTGTTGGTGGAAATTATGTTGAGAAATAAAGGTGCAATGCATGTATAAAAATAAACTGGTTTCAAGTTGTTATCATATTTAGTTATATTTTCTACAGCCATTTGTGACTTACTTATTATCTTACCCTCGTATTAATGTATATTAGCCTATGCGTGTAAAAGAAGGCTAAAGTCAGTTGTATGCCCTTTTACAGGACGCTGCAATCAACCCCAGCATGTATTGGCTTCTTGTGATTTACTAGGCAATTTTTACACGCAGTCGTTTCTGAACGGCCGACACTCATACCATAATGTGTTTCTGAAATAGAAAACATTTTCTGAAAATTGTAGCAGTAATTACTAAATGTTACTCATTGCAGATAACTAAGATTTGTTTAACTCCTGATATTGTTTTTTTTTTTTTTTTCATGTTGCAAATCCCTTACAGGACGTTGCAGTCAAAACCAACATTTTTCAGTTGCTGTTGATGTACTAGGCAAGATTACGTTCAGTAGTTTGCCATTGCTTTCAGAGCGACCGGCTCACATACCCTTAAGTTACCGACGCGGCGAGAACCGCTACCAATTCTCGCGCACATCACGTCACTCACGAGAGCACACGGGATCACGGAGAAAGACGCCAACCCCCATTGTTAATATATATATGAGCTTATATGTGACCGAATGTTAAAGTTAGTGATATGTCCTCTTACAGAACGTTACAATCAGTCCCAATATTTACACGCTGTTCGTGATTTACAGGACAGTTTTTACATTCAGTAGTTTGTCATTCTACATGGTAAAGGCGTTGCTGGTCGCAGTTCGTAATTCCGTTTACCTGCGTTCGAAACACGGCTTTGACCGATTTGGCAGCAGACCGCGTCGCGCTTGGTCTTAACGTGTTGGTAAGAGATCCGGTCGTTCAGAAAGCAACGGCAAACTACTGAACGTAAATCTTGCCAAGACATCAACAACAGCTATAAAATGCTGGAGCTTGACAGCGACGTCCTGTAAATAGGATATGGAACCAAAAACAAAAAGGTTTGTCATTGCTATCCGAACGGTCGTCCCTCGTACCATTATTTTCTTATTTATCTCGTGTTCATTTGTATCAGTTTATGTTAGTTTGTATGTGGCAGTAAATGGTTAGTTCGCTCGCCTGCCGGCCCGGTGATGATGGGTTCGAATTCGCATCGAGGAGGTTTGTGAAAACAAAGTGACTCGCGCTCGCAAATTGACCGGGCGTAAATGTGTAGCTAAGGTGGGCGGTGTGATGTCACCCATTGAGTGCCGAGTGTTCTATACAAATATGGAGGTTAGCACCATATGCCCATTACGCTCCCTGGGTGTGTAAAAAGGTCCCTGTCTCTAGTGCTTAATGTGACAGGGGGCCACAGCTGCGCAGGTCACCCATGCTTGCCGGCCCCGTGATCATGTGTTCGAATCACCATTGAAGAGGGGGTATTTTTTTTTTTCTTCCAAAAAGGACTTGGGCTCTTTTCCACGCTACGTGGTTTATTGAGTATACGATGTAACGCCCGTATTTTCATAGTTAGTTAGTTGCATATCTTTGACAGGACGTATCAGTCAACCCCAGTACGTTGTTTTTTTGTTCGTGATTCTTGGGCAAGTTTACGTTCAGTAGTGTGCCATTGCTTTCTGAACGACCGGCACTCATACAATCTCACTTAAAAAAAAACACATCAACAACAACAATAATAACAACAACAACAACAACAACGTAAGGCGGTCTGCTGCCAAATCACCCAAAGACGTGTTTCTAACGCGGCATGCGGGATTACGAATTGCGTCTGTAACACCTTCGCCACGGAATTCGATGGTTGATGTGACTTATATGTGGTAAAATTTAGTTTACATGGTTATCTTGGTTTATTTTCATTAATTTATACTAACGTATATGTGTATATTTATCTGGATATCATGGTTTATTTTCATTAATGTATAATAACTTATATATGTATAGTTACCTGGCTATCTTGGTTTATTTTAAATAATTTATACTAAATTATATGTGTATATTTATCTGGCTATCTTGGTTTACTTTAATTAATTTATACCAACTTTTATGTGTATAGTTGCCAGGCTATCTTGGTTTATTTTCATTAATTTATACTAACATTATATATGTATATTTATCTGGCTATCTTGGTTTACCTTCATTAATTTATACTAACTTATATGTTTATAGTTACCTGGATATCTTGGTTTACTTTCCTTAGTTTATACTATCTTTAATATGTCTATTTACTTGGGTGTCTTGGTTTATTTTCATTAATTTATACTAATTTATATTGAATATTTACCTGACTATCTTGGTTTACTTTCATTAATTTATAATAATTTTATATGTCTATTTACTTAGCTATCTTGGCTATTTTCCACAATTTATATTAACTTGTATGCGGAATAATGTATATTGATTGGCTATTGAGGTTGATTAATGTATATTAATTTATATACAAGCGAAGTCAAAGGAACGGACACTTGTCCATACCACGAAATGTATTCGGTATATGGTGCTAGCGCCAATTGTTAAAATACCCAAGTGGCCCTCGATGGGTGATACAACATTAGACGTTGTCATGGCCGAAAGGATAAGAGCGCACGCAATAAACTTCCGGTGCGCTGATACCTTGGTAGGAGGTTCAAGTCCTACACCGGCATTAATTTGGACTTAAACGGTGATTTCTTGTACATAAAGGAATGGCAAACTACTGAAAACCAATTTGGGATTGACCGCAGCTTTCTACAAAGGACATACAACATTTATATTAGAGAGATCTGCTCCGTGGCGAAGATTTACGGGCGCAGTTCGAAATCCAGTATACCGTGTTCGAAACACAGCTGTGGGCGATTTAGCAGCAGACCGACTTACTTGGGTTTTTTTAATGAAGTGGTATGGGTGCCGGTCGTTCAGAAAGCAATGGCAAACTAATTAACTTAAACTTACCCAGGAATCGCGAACAACCAAAAAATGCTGGGGTTGACTGCTACGTCTTGTAAAGGACATGCAACTAATTATATGTGAGAAATGGCCATTTGCCGGGTTATTTTCAGTTAGCGTTTATAGCTCGACTTGCTAACGAATGATCTACTACACGATTGTTTTGTATTCCATGAACTAACCTGTACAACAAGCGCAATTACTGCTGTACTATACCGGCTCCACTGCGTCGTTGCCAAGCGCATGAACAGCGCGTTCGTTGCAAATGCATATGTAAACTAAATGTGTTCGCGCAGGTTTGTTTAATGCTTTGTATCAACTTGGAGGTTGCTTACAGAATTGAAAATCTGCAACCGCTGTTTTGAATGCCACGTTTAAGAATTCGTGTTTACATGGAGCTGGATGTTTTATTTATTCTCGTCTGCGTTTTCATTTTGCGTGCAGACATGAACGTTATTGGTAATTTAATTTCGGCGCCAATGTTGAAATAATTGTGCTGGTGTGAAATAATAGTGTGCAACCGATTTATAAACGGATCTTAGAGACAGGAAATTTCCCCTAATGTGGTTTTCTTCCTTAAATAAATTAGAGATCTAATGGAACAGACATCTGACTAGTGAGGACACGTTGCCCAGTTTACGGTGCACACAGCGTGTTTTCTTAGATATAATTAGTTAGTTGCATATCCTTTTCCAGGATGTCGAAGTATATTTTAGCTGTCTGTGATCTCTTGGCAAGTTTACTTTCAGTAGTTTGCCATTGATTTCTGAACGACCGGCTGCCATACCAACACGTTACAACCAGCCAGACACGGTCTGCTGCCAAATCGATCACCGCTGAGTTTCGAATGCAGGTAAGCGGCATTACGAATCGCGTCCGCAACGCCATCGCTACGGAGTTCGGCCGCATACCTATAGTGGGTTCTTATTCGGTGCATGTTTAAGTACGGAAGTAATTATTTTACAGTCCGGATTTCAAATCTTGACTGTTCTGATGGCTGCAGAAATGTGGTTTCTGAGGAAAATGCAAAGAATACCATGGACAGATAGAAAAACCAATGACTAAGTACTACAGGAGACAAATGAAACTCGTAAATTGATTAGAGAAATTAGACGTAGACAGTCAACAATTTTTGGACATGTTATGAGAAGAAATGGATTGGAGAACTGTGTGACAACTGGCAAGATCGAAGGGAACAGACCAAGAGGAAGACCGAGAGGAAAATACCTGGATGGTTTGGCCACATGGCATGGACGAGACAAGAACACTGAGCTGATCCACGACTCTGGTTATTGAGTGTAATGGGGAGTCATGACATCCCACGCTTTCCGGCATGGTACATGATTGATTGATTTCAAATCTTGGAAAAACCTATTCCTTGTATATAGTATGTTCTCTCATAGTTCCTTCATCGGGGAGTGTTGTTTGTTTTTGTTTCTTTGTTTGTTCTCTAGCTGTGAACTCAGTGTAGTCCACACTAGACTGATTTTTGTATGTGAGCCAACCTTCCCTATGACCAGTGCCCTTCGCCAACAGGCGACACCTACCCCGACTTCTGGGGTACTTTAATTAACGTCGCCAAGTCAAGGATGAAAAGTCAACTGACTGGTGTAGGGAGAGAACCCGCTATCAGCGCACTGGACGTTTTAGAACGACCGCTCTTTTTTATGAATTTTCTTCTCAATATGTGTTTATGTCATCCTCTGTTTCTTTTGCCCTGAGTACATCACCCACCGTGTGCCGATTGTATAAATAAACTATTTACATACCACTCTATGACCAACGTGCTTTAAGGCATGTTAACAGAGTCATTTACTAAATACCCCCGGGAAGGTTAACCCGGTCAGCAAATGCCCGCAGAAGTCGGATGTGTCGGCCTAACGGCGCAAGAACGCAGCTCTGCTGTAAACAGGCACAACCCAATCACGTCCGGAAAAAAAAACTCCGGATGAACGCAGAAGAAGAAGATTTACTAAATACTGTGCCGCAACATCGCATGCACCGACAACTACGCAATCATTGCACTTGGGATTATAGATAGCAAAATGCAATATATAAGCTGCTGCAAATGTTAGTTATGGCAAAAGCGTTGTTTGAAATTATACTTGGTTACTCGCTATCTTTTCTGTGCATCATTAACCTTCAAAGGACGGAAATCAGTTATTTGTTTCCAGTATGCTGAAGGTGTTAGTTAGTTTGTTAATCCAACTTCACAGCAATGAGTCGCCCCATTATGCTCCGTTCCTGTTCCAGTAAATATCACATATGCTCAAGGTGTTCGGGATGGTAGACCAGCATTAAAATAAACGCCTACAGACGAATTTGTATATAGAGCTAGCTCGATATTGTTACAAACAAATCGGTCCCCTATGGGCTATGTGGTCAATATCAAGCCGGCCGCCTTTCTTCCCGTGACATTTCCTGGTACCCAATTTAGGCTGGATCGACCTGGGAGCCCTGGTTAATATACAAGAAAAAATCGGCCTCGGTTGAATTCGAACTCATGCCCACTGGGCCGGCAGGCATGCGTGCTCACCACTGCGCTACAGCGGCTCCCTTGAATAGCATTAGTAGCTGGTCATCATCATCATCATGTGCCATGCCGATAAGCATAGGCGGTCATGTTTTGCCATCTCACACGATCACCAGAGTCGTGGATCAGCTCAGTGTTCTTGTCTCGACCATACCACGTGGCCAAGTCATCCAGATATTTACTTCTCTGCCTTCCCCTTGTTCTTTTCCCTTCAATCTTGCTAGTTGTCACAAAGATCTCCAATTTATTTCTTCTCATAACGTGTTCAAACAAATGTGACTGTCTACGTCTAATTTATCTAATCAGTTTACGGTTTTCATTTGTTTCTTGTAGGAATTGGTCATTGGTTTTTTTTTTTCTCTGTCCATGTTATTCTCTGCATTTTCCACAGAAACTACATTTCCACAACCATCAGATGTTTTTCAGCCTATCTGCTCACTGTTCACGCTTCACATCCATACAAAAATGCAGGTTCTTTATAGCACTTCAACACTCTTTGTCTCGATGCAAATGTCATCTGTTTTTTGGTCAGTTTGTTTTCCATCTTGCAAAAGGCTACCTTCGCAATGACGATTTTTGTTCTAATTTCTTCAAGACATCTCCCATCAGATGTTATGATTGTTTCGAGATAACTGTACTGATTCACTTGTTTAAGAATATTCCCAGTTACTTGTATATTACATTCTGGTATTTCCTTCTTCCTAGTGACGACCATAATCTGTGTCTTCTTAGAATTTAATTGTAACCACTAGTTGTTCCAATCGGACTTTTAATAGTGTGCTATGCTTTTTGTCTATAGCTATTTTCATATTAATTGTAGCTACGAATATGCTCTGCTTACCTGCCGACTCGGTGGTCTTTTGTTCGAATTCCCATCGATGTGATGATTTTTTTTTTTTTAATTGTGATGAAAATCGTCCGAAAAAAAAGAAACAAAACATATATGGGGAAAACGTTTAATACTACTGAAGTTTGAAGTCAAATTTACGACTGCTTAATATGACAACAATAAGCATACATATCTAATGCTGAGGGACACTGAGCATCTATAAATTCATCAGGACAGCCGTCTATGCCTTTCAATAATAAATACAGAATCTTTCTTAGAAGTTAACAGAAGGGCTTCCTCAGTAAAAGAATAACTTCTGTAACTTTTTCAGTAAACGAATAACAGTAAGCATACACACCTAAAGCCATTTGCTGACGGACACTGAGCACCTATACATTCGTCAGGAGAGCAGTCTATCCCTTTCAACAACAAATACCGAATTCCTCCTGGAAGTTAACAGAAAGGCTTCCTCAGTAAAAGAATAACTTCTGCGGGTAATTAATCATTAGAAAAACACTGCATTGTAACGGCTAATGCTTCATTTGTTTTCCAAGCAACTAGTTTTATTTGTGTTTGCTCAATTCTTCGCGTCACTGATTATTCTCCTAGTTCTTCGGTCAATTTTAGAATTATTCTGAGTTTTTGTCCCCTTATATTGTTTCAGTAAACAGTTATTGTGTAGTGTTTATGGGGACAATTTGACATGTGTGTTATCTGTTACGATATAATCTAATGTCTGATAGAGGTATGCTAGTGTTAAGTTAGTTATGTCACTACAGGGGGGTCTTCACAGTGAAGTAATAAATACATCTCCCTCGCGTTCTGACGGTAGTGGGTTCATTCCCAGGACGGTGTCCTTCAGACCACGAGTGCGATTTTCTGGAGGCTCTTGAGGGGTGGGGGGTCATCACTGGAGCTGGTGTTTGTCCATCAAGCACGGTGATGACCATTTATTTCATTCAGTGAGGCTTGAAAGTTTTGAACTATTGGATCAACAATGACTTGCGCGATGAATTATTTTAAAGTGAGGAAGAGTTACACAGTTCGTCGACCACACCTCTCGCCTGAGTCAACCCGAATCCAGTGGCAAGACACGCCAAGACGACTGGAGACGAATACAGGCGCAGTGGATGACCAGTACGCTCTACGTTCCTTGCCGTGTTCATTACGTTCCGCAACGCTTTGCAGGTAAACACCGTCTTGCCCTGTTGAACCAACAATGATTTCTTCCGCGCAGTCTGCTAAATCCTAACTTCATATGCTGGGTAGGCATACCATAGTTCACCGATTGGTTTCACTGGAGCTACGCAACTTCGTGAGATGCTCTAGGCAAGTGGCTTGCCGTTCTGACGAGACAGACCAAGCCAGGTGGAGTAAACCAGGTGTAATGAAGTCGATCTACTCGACTTTAATACTTTTAAATATTTGGGTACTTTATATTACCACCAATTCCTTGCGTTTGTTGGGTTAGAGTCAGTTGACAATTCAGTGATTTAAACTTGTGAAGGAAACATTAGCAGCTGAAGTCTCATCCCAGCTTGTCAGTGTTGAATTATGACCCGGTTACATCCTGCTATGCCTCTCGGCAGATGTGAATATTCAGCACTGGTCGTGTACACCCTGCTGGTCTTTGAGCTTGGAGAGAGGGATGCTAGCTCTGCGACACAATCCTCGTAGAGACGTGCAGATGGTCTTTTGGTACAGGAATGGGAGACACGTTTCTATACCAACCTCGTTACGATAGATGCATGTCTATATTACACTATATTACAGTGTTGACTTGATAAGGCGAACCCACTGGGACCCAAGAAATAGTTCTTCTTATCAGAAATTCCTGATAATGCCACACACACACACACACACACACACACACACACACACACACACACACACACACACACACACACACACACACACAAACACACACACACACAAACAAACACACACACACACACACACACCACACACGCGCACACACACGCACACACACACACACACACACACACACACACACACACACACACACACACTTTGTAGATATACACATAAATAAAGCAAGAATTCTGATTGTCAGCATAGACCGTATCAAGCTAATTTTGAAAAGGCATTCAAACAAGAGAATAGTTTGTGTTTTCCTTTCAAAAATTGACATAAATAATAGAGAGAATAGGGAATTCCTAAAATAACATTCAAGAATATGAAATAGCTTATCACATTTAAATTACAAAGTAACGAGCTGATGTTAAGAGTGATCAAGTGTTACATTTACTGTCCGTTATTGTAGGGTCCAGATACTTGTATCATATAGACTGCGGTAATATGAGGAAAGACATGTTTGTGTTAAAATATGTAATGGACGGAAGTTCAGAAGGCTAGCGATTTGAGGAAGACAAAGTTGTGTATCATGAGACAGCACATCATGATGTGGACAGGAGAAATCCTGATGGACTGTACTATGACTTTCAAGGACGTGTTGAAAACGCAAGCTCAGCATCGTTGTGAATATAGTACCATCCATCCATCCATCATGTGCCATGCCGGTAAGCGTGGGCGGTCATGTTTTGCCATCTCACTCGATCACCAGAGTCGTGGATCAGCTCCGTGTTTCTGTCTCGACCATGCCACGAGGCCAAGCCATCCAGGTATTTGCTTCTAGGTCTTCCCCTTGGTCTGTTCCCTTCGATCTTGCCAGTTGTCACCAAGTTCTCCAATTCATTTCTTCTCATAACATGCCCAAAAAATTTTGACTGTCTACGTCTAATGTCTCTAATCAGTTTACGATCTTCGTTTGTTTCTTGAAGGACTTGTTCATTGGTCTTTCTGGCTGTCCATGGTATTCTTTGCATTTTCCTCAGAAACCACATTTCTACAGCCATCAGATGTTTTTCAGCTTGACTGCTCATTGTCCAAGCTTCACATCCATATAAAAGTACAGGTTCTATGTAGCACCTCAACACTCTTTTTCTCGTTTCAATTGACATCTTTTTATTGGTCAGTATGTTTTTCATCTTGCTAAAGGCTACCTTAGACATGGCGATTCTTGTTCTAATCTCTTCAAGGCATCTCCCATCAGATGTTATTACTGTTCCGAGATAATTGTACCTATTCACTTGTTGAAGAATATTCCCATTTACTTGTATATTACATTGTGGTATTTCGTTCTTCCTAGTAACGACCATAATCTGTGTCTTTTTACAATTTAATTCTAACCCTCGTTGTTCACTGTGTGTAACAACTGCATTTACTAAATATTGCAGGTCCTGTTCATTGTCTGCAATCAAGACTGTATCGTCTGCATATCTAATGTTATTGATGCATCGTCCCCCAATGTTGATTCCTTCCATATCTTCAATATTTCTGAAATACTTTCACTGTACAGGGAAAACAGATCTGGAGACATTACACATCCCTGTCTCACACCTCTCTTAATAGGCTGATACTGGCCTACTTCATTATCAACTCTTATGGCAGCTTGTTGTTTCCAATATATGTTTTTTACAAGTCTAAGGTCTTTTCCATCAATTTGTAGATCTTCAAGCATCCTTATCATGTCGACATGTCTCACTTTATCGAAAGCCTTTGTGTAGTCAATAAAGCAAAGGTGTAGATCTTTGTTTACTTCTATAGATCGTTCAATTACGGTTCTCAGTAAATACACAGCATTTACTGTACCCTTTCCTTCTACAAACCCACATTGTTCTTCTCCTATTTCAGGTTGTATTTTCCTCCTAATTCTTTGCATGATAATTCTTAGCAAAATCTTCGTGATGTGACTCATTATACTAATTGTTCGATGTTGATCACATTCCAAGGCTCCTGATTTCTTTGGGATTGCAATAAATACAGAATTACATAATTCATGAGGTATATTTCCAGTATCATATATTGTATTAAGCAGACTGGTAACTTTATCTATTCCATATTCTTCTAAAGCATTAATCATTTCTGTTGTGACGCTGTCTGAACCGGGGGTCTTGCCAGATTTCATATGGTTAAGAGCATTCTGAACCTCCATCTTCAAAATTGCTGGTCCTTCATTATTATTTTGAACATCGTAGTGTTCGTCTCTGTTGTCGTCATAAAGGTTTTTCACGTAATCTGACCATACATGTAAGATCTGATCTTTTTCTATTATGACTCTTCCATCTTTTGTCTTTAGGCAGCCTGCTGATGTACGTGTTCTTTGATTAGTAAGCTCCTGGATTCTTTTGTGCATTAGTTTCGCATTTTTACTGTTGTGTTGTTTTTCAATTTCTTCCGCAGTTTTTCTCAAGCCATGTTTCTTTTGCCTCCCTACATTAGGTTCTGACTTTTCTGTGAATTTCTTCATATTTGGCAGGATTATTTTTGTTCTGTCTTCTTGTTTCCATTAGTTGTAAAATTTCTTCAGTCATCCATGTCTTACGGCCCACTTTCTTTAATTTTGGAATAGTTTTTTCTGCTGCACAACTGATTGAATTATTCAGCATTTCCCATTGATCATCTACATCCTGAAATAGGATCTCTAGATCAGACAATAAATAAAATTTGTTCTTTACTTCTATGTTAAAATTATCTTGTATTTCTTTGTTAGTTTTCAATTTGCACAAGTCATATTTAGGGTTTCCTGCTATATACTTGACTTTCTTTAACTTTACCCTCAATGTGCCTGTAATTATTCTGTGATCATAGTACATCACTAAATAATGATTACTTGATTAAATTATCTATGTGGTTAGTTAAGTCAATCTACAATTAGGGAGCCGCGATAGCCTAGGGGCTAGGCACTTGCCAGTCGGCCTGGTGGTTATGGGTTCGATCCGCATCAGGGTGGTTCGGAGTTTTAAAAGCTATCTGGGCTCACAGGTGGAGCCAGCCTAAAATGGGTAAGGAAATATGTCTTTGATAGTAAAGGCGACCGGTGTGGTATAGATCACACCGCTAACATCTTGGGGGCGTCAATTACAAGCAACTCAGAAGTTTGAGTCGCCTGATGGTGAAGGACACTAGTAATAGGGAAAACTAACCCTCGACCAAACTAAATCCGTTAGCAGCACGTGTGCAGATTATGCTTGAATTCAAAGCGAGTAAGCATTCCCCCCCCCCCCCCCCCAAAAAAAAAAAAAAAAAAAACGATTGTATTCATTTGTGAGTTCTCATGAAGACAGAGTTTTAATTCTTACGTTCAATGCATTTATGTTCAGGTTCCCTGCGGTGAATTAAAAGTTGCATCTATGGGAGAGAGGTTGCTGTAGAGACATTCCTTCCGACCCGGTACACAAGTGCCATCTCTACGGCGACAGTGTTACAGTTCCCTTTCCCCTCTGAAACTCGTTCGTATTAGGCAATGCAAATTGGATTGTGTATCATTAGACAGCACATCATGATGTGGACTGGAGACAATGGAAGCAACTGGAAGCAATGCGGATTGTACACGAGATACCCTCATCAGAACAGTGAGATGTATGCTTGGGCTAACATCGGTGGAGTCGATAATCGCACTGGCACAGACCAAGATCTACATCCGAGTTACCAAAGTCGACAGACATCCACTGCACGGTAACCTGAATTACCCCAAAGGAAGCTCTTTAAAGAGAGAGTGGTTTCTGATGGCACGAGCTGAAGCCACCATCCAGCAAATGAGCTCAGTCCAGCAGATACACAGGGGACAGAATGGAACGACAACAGCCAAAGACTCCAAAGTAGCTTTCGTCAGGTAATCATTGCATAATGCAACGAATGCAGAGTGTGATGTAAAGACCCGGCAGAATTGGAAGTACAATAACCGATAGGTGAAAATGCCTGGCAAAATGACGCAATAATAAACGATGATGGTTCTGTACATGGCGGTGTGAAACCTGGATGGGATTTCTCAGCTAGGGTACACGGTAAAGCTGTTGCTGAGAGAAATGGAGCCTACAGTTCTACAACCTCATGTGTGAGGATGGCGCTGGATGCGATCACGGGTGCTTTGAGGCGGATAGCTTGTAATAATCATACCAGAGAAATCACAGTTTCTGATTATCATTATCAGTCTGTATTGCATGCAGTTCAAAATTAATAATTGTGGCATAAGTGGATACCCATCATTGACCCGCCTATTTGACAGGGACTTCTGCTGTCTGGATCCTGCACGAGCACAAAGTAAGGAGCAAGCAGATATACCAGCCACTTGAGCTCTAGAAGTTGGGACGTTCACAATGGATACGGAAACATTTGAAAGACTACCTATGAACGAACTGCTGGTTGAAGATACGGTGACACATGAAATATATTAAAGCATATGTGAATTTGGATTCGAGTGTGGGTCTGGCAATGCGGAGGAAGAATACGACGTGTTCCCCAACCAAATACCAGAATACCAGAATACCTTACATTTGCTTCGAGGTGCTGTGATTTAGTTTCTTAAATCAGTCAATCTATCTTCTTCTTCTTCTTTCGTTCGCTTGAAATATGTCTATAACTGCAATGTTGTCTCCTGTATGAATCTAACAGTCATTTTTAGTTCACTCAGCGGTCCTATCAATATTAACTCTCTCTCTCTCTCTCTCTCTCTCTCTCTCTCTCTCTCTCTCTCTCTCTCTCTCTCTCTCTCTCTCTCTCAGCGGTCCTATCAATTTTAACTCTCTCTTTCTTCCGAAGCCGGAGAGTATCTGCCTGCATGGCGAGGAACCACCAGTCTGCACACCAATAAGCCAGACATGGGACAACGGATACTCACGCAAACCTCAGGTCCCGTATGACATCACATTGATGGTGGACAACACGGTGTATTCATCCAACATACAGGATTTCACGCTGGAGTTCACAGCCAGCGAACACAAGCAAGCAAGCAAGCAACTCTCTCTAAATTCAGAGGCTGGCAAAATGTGCTAGCCGGGTTCTGGAACTTAACATCTCTTATAGTATGAAGTAACCAGGTCAAGATGGCTGGTCATGATTCAGAACAGTACATACGGACAGCTGGGATAAGGTCTTGGTTGGTCATGATTCAGCACAGCACATACGGACAGCTGGGATATGGTCTTAGTTGGTCATGATTCAGCACATACGGACAGCTGGGATTAGGTCTTGGTTGGTCATGATTCAGCACATACGGACAGCCGGGATTAGGTCTTGGTTGTTCATGATTCAGCACATACGGACAGCTGGGATTAGGTCTTGGTTGTTCATGATTCAGCACAGCACATACGGACAGCTGGGATATGGTCTTAGTTGGTCATGATTCAGCACAGCACATACGGACAGCTGGGATATGGTCTTAGTTGGTCATGATTCGGCACATACGGACAGCTGGGATATGGTCTTAGTTGGTCATGATTCAGCACAGCACATACGGACAGCTGGGATATGGTCTTAGTTGGTCATGATTCAGCACATACGGACAGCTGGGCTTAGGTCTTGGTTGTTCATGATTCAGCACATACGGACAGCTGGGATATGGTCTTAGTTGGTCATGATTCAGCACATACGGACAGCTGGGATTAGGTCTTGGTTGTTCATGATTCAGCACACACGGACAGCCGGGATTAGGTCTTGGTTGTTCATGATTCAGCACATACGGACAGCTGGGATTAGGTCTTGGTTGTTCGTGATTCAGCACATACGGACAGCTGGGATATGGTCTTAGTTGGTCATGATTCAGCACATACGGACAGCTGGGATTAGGTCTTGGTTGTTCATGATTCAGCACATACGGACAGCTGGGATATGGTCTTAGTTGGTCATGATTCAGCACATACGGACAGCTGGGATTAGGTCTTGGTTGTTCATGATTCAGCACATACGGACAGCCGGGATTAGGTCTTGGTTGTTCGTGATTCAGCACAGCACATACGGACAGCTGGGATATGGTCTTAGTTGGTCATGATTCAGCACATACGGACAGCTGTGATTAGGTCTTGGTTGTTCATGATTCAGCACAGCACATACGGACAGCTGGGATTAGGTCTTGGTTGTTCATGATTCAGCACATACGGACAGCGGGGATTAGGTCTTGGTTGTTCATGATTCAGCACAGCACATACGGACAGCTGGGATATGGTCTTAGTTGGTCATGATTCAGCACATACGGACAGCTGGGATTAGGTCTTGGTTGTTCATGATTCAGCACAGCACATACGGACAGCTGGGAGTAGGTCTTGGTTGTTCATGATTCAGTACATACGGACAGCTGGGATTAGGTCTTGGTTGTTCATGATTCAGCACAGCACATACGGACAGCTGGGATTAGGTCTTGGTTGTTCATGATTCAGCACAGCACATACGGACAGCTGGGATTAGGTCTTAGTTGGTCATTATTCAGCACATACGGAGAGTTGGGATAAGGTCTTGGTTGGTCATGATTCAGCACATACGGACAGCTGGTATTAGGTCTTTGTTGGTCATGATTCAGCACAGCACGTACGGACATCTAGGATTAGGTCTTTGTTGGCCATGATGGTCATGATTCAGCACAGCACATACGGACAGCTGGGATTATGTCTTGGTTGGTCATGACTCAGCACAGCACATACGGACAGTTGGGATAAGGTCTTGGTTGGTCATGATTTGGCACATACGGACAGATGGTATTAAGTCTTGGTTGGTCGTGATTCAGCGCAGCACATACGAACAGCCGGGATTAGGTCTTGGTTGGCCATGATCCAGCACAGCACATACGGACAGTTGGGATAAGGTCTTGGTTGGTCATTATTAGCACATACGGACAGCTGGTATTAGGTCGTGGTTGGTCATGATTCAGCACAGCACATACGGACATCTAGGATAAGGTCTTGGTTGGTCATTATTCAGCACATACGGACAGCTGGTATTAGGTCTTTGTTGTTCATGATTCAGCACAGCACATACGGACAGCTGGTATTAGGTCTTGGTTGTTCATGATTCAGCACAGCACATACGGACATACGGACAGCTGGTATTAGGTCTTGGTTGTTCATGATTCAGCACAGCACATACGGACAGCTGGTATTAAGTCTTGGTTGTTCATGATTCAGCACAGCACATACGGACAGCTGGTATTAGGTCTTGGTTGTTCATGATTCGGCACAGCACATACGGACAGCTGGTATTAGGTCTTGGTTGTTCATGATTCAGCACAGCACATACGGACAGCTGGTATTAGGTCTTGGTTGTTCATGATTCAGCACAGCACATACGGACAGCTGGTATTAGGTCTTGGTTGTTCATGATTCAGCACAGCACATACGGACAGCTGGTATTAGGTCTTAGTTGTTCATGATTCAGCACAGCACATACGGACATCTAGGATTAGGTATTGGTTGGTCATTATTAAGCACATACGGACAGTTGGGATAAGGTCTTGGTTGGTCATTATTCAGCACATACGGACAGTTGGGATAAGGTCTTGGTTGGTCATGATTCAGCACATACGGACAGCTGGTATTAGGTCTTTGTTGGTCATGATTCAGCACAGCACATACGGACATCTAGGATTAGGTCTTGGTTGGTCATTATTCAGCACATACGGACAGCTGGTATTAGGTCTTTGTTGGGCATGACTCAGCACAGCACATACGGACATCTAGGATTAGGTCTTGGTTGGTCATGATTCAGCACAGCACATACGGACATCTACGATTAGGCCTTTGTTGGTCATGATTCAGCACATACGGACAGCTGGTATTAGGTCTTGGTTGTTCATGATTCAGCACAGCACATACGGACAGCTGGTATTAAGTCTTGGTTGTTCATGATTCAGCACAGCACATACGGACAGCTGGTATTAGGTCTTGGTTGTTCATGATTCGGCACAGCACATACGGACAGCTGGTATTAGGTCTTGGTTGTTCATGATTCAGCACAGCACATACGGACAGCTGGTATTAGGTCTTGGTTGTTCATGATTCAGCACAGCACATACGGACAGCTGGTATTAATTAGGTCTTGGTTGTTCATGATTCAGCACAGCACATACGGACAGCTGGTATTAGGTCTTGGTTGTTCATGATTCAGCACAGCACATACGGACATCTAGGATTAGGTATTGGTTGGTCATTATTCAGCACATACGGACAGTTGGGATAAGGTCTTGGTTGGTCATTATTCAGCACATACGGACAGTTGGGATAAGGTCTTGGTTGGTCATGATTCAGCACATACGGACAGCTGGTAGTAGGTCTTTGTTGGTCATGATTCAGCACAGCACATACGGACATCTAGGATTAGGTCTTGGTTGGTCATTATTCAGCACATACGGACAGCTGGTATTAGGTCTTTGTTGGGCATGATTCAGCACAGCACATACGGACATCTAGGATTAGGCCTTTGTTGGTCATGATTCAGCACATACGGACAGCTGGTATTAGGTCTTGGTTGTCCATGATTCAGCACAGCACATACGGACAGCTGGTATTAGGTCTTGGTTGTTCGTGATTCAGCACAGCACATAAGGACAGCTGGTAGTAAGTCTTGGTTGTTCATGATTCGGCACAGCACATACGGACAGCTGGTATTAGGTCTTGGTTGTTCATGATTCAGCACAGCACATAAGGACAGCTGGTATTAGGTCTTGGTTGTTCATGATTCAGCACAGCACATACGGACAGCTGGTATTAGGTCTTGGTTGTTCATGATTCAGCACATACGGACAGCTGGTATTAGGTCTTTGTTGGTCATGATTCAGCACAGCACATACGGACATCTAGGATTAGGTCTTGGTTGGTCATTATTCAGCACATACGGACAGCTGGTATTAGGTCTTTGTTGGTCATGATTCAGCACAGCACATACGGACATATAGGATTAGGTCTTGGTTGGTTATGATTCAGCACAGCACATACGGACATCTAGGATTAGGTCTTTGTTGGTCATGATTCAGCACAGCACATACGGACATCTAGGATTAGGTCTTTGTTGGTTATGATTCAGCACAGCACATACGGACATCTAGGATTAGGCCTTTGTTGGTCATGATTCAGCACATACGGACAGCTGGTATTTGGTCTTTGTTGGTCATGATTCAGCACAGCACATACGGACATCTAGGATTAGGTCTTGGTTGATCATGATTCAGCACAGCACATACGGACATCTAGGATTAGGCCTTTGTTGGTCATGATTCAGCACATACGGACAGCTGGTATTAGGTCTTTGTTGGTCATGATTCAGCACAGCACACACGGACATCTAGGATTAGGTCTTTGTTGGTCATGATTCAGCACAGCACATACGGACAGTTGGTATTAGGTCTTGATTGGTCATGACTTAGCACAGCACATACGGACAGTTGGTATTAGGTCTTGGTTGGTCGTGATTCAGCACAGTACATACGGACATCTAGGATTAGGTCTTTGTTGGTCATGATTCAGCGCAGCATAAATGGACAGCTGGGAATAAGTCTTGGTTGGTCATGGATTTAGGTATTTCGTTGTTGACAGACTTCAACCCAGTGGACAACATAGGTTAAGGTGATTAGAAGCTTATTCTCCTGATATTTAAAACCCTTACGCCAAACCACAGGTAGACAATACCTCTTAATATTGGGTTTAACGGGTCTAACTTTTCCCACACTCCAAAGACGCAAATGTATAAACTGAACAGCATTTTCAATAATTTAAGATACCAAAAATATCTTTAATTACGCCTTTTTAAGCTTATAATTGATGTTCATATCTATTCTACATGTCATATTCCAAATGTATTCAAGTTTGAAAAGATATCATGCACAAGCATTCATGAATATTTAAACCAGTTTTTAAAGCCAGGTTTGCGTCGGTTAGGGAATTAAGCTGACAAATATCCAGGGATATTGTTTTGTTGATAATCGTGATCTTCCTGTCAGGTTGCCGGTTGACACAGATCGTTAATTAAATTGATACTGCGTCCTTTTTGGGCTTCAGGCACCGGTTTCTTGTTAAATTTACAGCGCATGGAAACCAAAATGTCAATATTGATGACGCCTACGTTTTGCGAGCCTGTATTAAACTTATCACCCGAACACCATCAACATGTAACAAGCCCCGTGGAAAATGTCACTCTCATTACAATCTGCGGAGGTAAGCATGGCCGAATGAATAAGATCGCTCGCTCGTAAGACATTCGGTGTGCGGATGCCGAGGTAGCGGTTTCAACCCTTTTATCGATCAGTTGGATTAAAATATTGAATTCTCGTCCTTCACGTATGGACGTAAATTATTAATACCTCTGAATTCGGAGTGGGTTCACCTGATGGCAATGGACACTGTTAAATAGGGAAAGATAATCCACACGCAAAACTCAGTACAGTTCAGTAGAAGTAGTAAGTAGCGCGTGTATGAACTACGCTTGTATTCAAAGCTAGAGGGCGCAACAAGCAAACCAACATTACAATCTGCAGAAAAGATATTGATCATCCACCGCTTCTCTTATTTCGTGCATTTACCTGCCCCTTGGTGACCTTAGTGGCCTGTGTCTACCATCGTGTTCGTCAACCCCTTCCTCTTCTTCCGAGAAGCATGCCTCCCATAACTCTTCCTAAAGCACTGTGGCGTTTAATCCGGCCTAAATTTTTATTTCTGAAACATGATGCTGTTACCCGAGCCAGTTTTCTTCCATTGTAAGATTGTGTAGAATTTCAACAACATTTTTCTTCTTACTCTATTGCGTTCTAAGCATCTTTCTAAAACTTTTAAGTTCAAAAGCCTCGACAGTCTTCTTCGGTGACTGTGAAATGATCTATCCGTTGTTGCCACAGAAAAGATACATCTTCTCAAAGTTGATTAACTCGTACTTTTATTTATTTATTGGTTCTGTGCCATAGAACCTCAATGCTGTTTACTCTATGCATTGCAAGGACCAGCCTCCGTGTCACTTCTTTTGAACAGCCTGTTGCTCTGCTCATTCTGGTAAACATTGAGCTCTCGTACACTCTCTCTAGAGGCTACTGCATGGCAGCTTTGATGATGGTATCTGGGTCCCTTCTGAGGACGTATCCAATACAATCTCACTATCTGCCTGTTACGATAGTGTTTAGTGTTTATCTCTTTCTGCTTGATTGCAATTCTATCTTATCATGATGTAATAATATATAACGGATCACATTTTTGAATGGTGTCGTACTTTTTATGTTGTATCCATTGCTAACTAACGACGAATGTCTTAAAGAGGCTGGCGAAAATAGAACATTATATACAACAATAAGAAAGAGACAAACAGCTTTTTTGGTCATGTGATGAGAAGAGAGGCGCTGGAGAACATCGTGACAACTGGAAAGATCGAGGGGAAGAGAGGCAGAGGCAGACCAAGAGAAATGATGCTGGATGGATTGAGACGGTGGCATGGAGGAATATCAACAGCAGAGTTGATCCAGAAAACCAAAGACAGAGATCCGTGGAGACTCATGAACGCCTACGCCAGTCGGCACGGCACATGATGATGATGATCCATTGTTACTGTGTATTGTATACTCTCACAACAAATGGTCTTTATTTCATTGTAAATAGATAGTCTTTATGTTATTATTTTAATTGTAGGACCAGCCGTATAAAAACTGCATTGGACTGAATGGAAAACAAACAGATCTATCTAGTAAGAATTCAATGTTGATGCAAATTGGTCATTAAGACAAACAAAACATGAGAACAACTAAACGTTTTGGAATTAAAACGACAAAAGAGTCTAGATAAGATAATTGTCGAAGAAAATACACCATGACGGCGGATAAGTGGAAAACCACAGCGTAGATAAATTTAGAATGTGATAGATAATTTACACTGGGCAGAAACAGAGGCGGGACTTGCGGATAATGTTATAGTGAAACTGAAACACTGGTATGACCGCATAATCCTGCACAACTGGATGATGATGATAATCTAGCATGTGCTGTTTGAACATTCAAGAGTGGACACATAGAACAGTAGATGTTTCCTGAAACCCCGTCTTCTTCTGTCTTTCATCTCTCGGTGACGCATAGGCACTCAGCCAACTCAGTCAAGCACATTGTAGACTTGTTCATGATATATAGGGTGTATTTTTAATGACTGTGCAGTGTTTGAAAATATTGCCTGTCCAAGTTTAATATTCACCTTCTGTAAAGTTCATGCAACATAATAGGTAAATTCAAAACTTGGACCGGCAATATTTTCAAACACTGCACAGTCATTAATAATACACCCTGTACAACTCTGCAGTAAGCACTATACGAGATGCAGCGAAATATTCTAGGCAATAAATTGTGCAACATATTGTTTGTGGCTTCTCTATTTAAATTGTTCATGATTGGTTGGATTTTCCTACTAAAGTTTTCTATAGGAATAAAGTAGTCAGTCTCACACCAATCCACTTTAATAGCTCCTTGGGACATGCATGGTAGGTTAGAGTGTTACTATTCTTTGCTTATCATGTGGACCGGGGTAACACATGGGCGTAAAACCCTGTCATAACTCGTATACCTGTTTTCCCCATTTTTGTCCCTATTTGGACACTACCAAAGACGGCAAGGGCTCTAATTTGGGCCGGGACGTGACGTTAGTTGTCACTGTTTTAGATAATCTTCATCACCCAGTGGCCTGTCCCTCGTTGAGGGCATATGCCCCAGCGCAAATAAGGGATCCAGGGTGAAAGAAAAGAAATGGCCTGTCCGTGCAGAACTTCGCGGGCCTTCTTTCCCATAACAATCTAGAAATTTCTTTCTATCGCAAGCCAGATGTTCTGTCTTTTTTGCTGTCATGTGTAAATTATCTGTCACATCTTGAATCCGTCTGCGCTGTTTTCTTGCTCATCTCCGCCTTCCCGGTAGACTTTGTCTCCATAATTATCTTTTCTAGTGTTTCATGTTTTTTTTTGTTTTTACATATCCAAAATATTTTTTACATGTCCAGGCTGCATATTACTGAGAGCTAGAATTCATCATAACATCGTCATCATCATCATCATCATCATCATCATCATCATCATCATCATGCTCATCATCATCATCATCATCATCATCATCATCATCATCATCATCATCATCATCATCAAGGGTATCAGCCCTAGTCTTGCCCTGAAACTCTGTGATCATTTAATTCTGCGCAGGTTTGTCTTTTGACACCCAGTTTAACTTCTGTTATGTCTTCATTTATACATCTATGCAATACCATCGTTATTTGT
>JACEFZ010005173.1:0-20000 GCA_014155875.1 Cepaea nemoralis | reverse complement strand
TTTCTTGAGGTGCCAGGGTGCTATCGCTGGAACTACGGAGTTCTTTTTCTGTTTCGGCAAGCCATTGTAGTCGCTACGGAGTGAGGCAGAGTTATATGGGACGGTTGGGGGTGGGGTGCAGGCATGTTTAATGAAGTCAATCTGCTTGCTTTATATTCTATAACAACCACAATCTTGCACTGAAATACTTTAACTGGCGCGATAACAAGGCAGTATTTATTTTGTTTTGTGCCTTCTGTAAGCTCTATTTTATCGGCATCTTGAACGGTACAGTGTAGTCGATCTTCTTGCTGTATACTCTAGTATAACGCCATCTGGCACCGACATGAGTTAACTGACATGATAACAACGGTATTATGACTTCCGTTTTGTGCCTTCTCTAAACTCTATTTTAGCGCCATCTTGAACGGTACAATGTAGTCGATCTTCTTGCTGTATACTCTAGTATAACGCCATCTAGCATCGACATGAGTTAACTGACATGACAAAAACGGTATTATGACTTCCGTTTTGTGCCTTCTCTAAACTCTATTTTGGCGGCATCTTGAACGGTACAATGTAGTCGATCTTCTTGCTGTATGCTCTATTTTAACGCCATCTAGCATCGACATGAGTTAACTGACATGACAACAACGGTATTATGACTTCCGTTGTGTGCCTTATCTAAACTCTATTTTGGCGGCATCTTGAACGGTACAGTGTAGTCGATCTTCTTGATGTATACTCTAGTATAACGCCATCTGGCACCGACATGAGTTAACTGACATGACAACAACGGTATTATGACTTCCGTTTTGTGCCTTCTCAAAACTCTATTTTAGCGCCATCTTGAACGGTACAATGTAGTGCTGTATACTCGATTATAAAATTTTGCATCGAAGTGCGAGCAAGTTAATTGACATGACAACTTGACCAACATAAAGTACAATGTCTTCATAGAAATGTTAAAAAGACTGAGTAAACACCGATATTAATGCAAACATTATTGAACAATTCATGTTAATTTCTCTTTTGGTTTGTTCTAGGTATTTAGCAATAAATTACTGATATTTGAGAACAGCACAGGAAAATATGTGCTAATTGATTGACATTCACGGAAATTTGTGCATGAGCACACAAGACTTTTCTTGTGTTAGAAGGTTGTCAATCTCGCCAAAAAATATACTTTTCAACCCGTTGTTTCATAATTGCATACCTTGCGGCTTACTTCAAACATAGATGTTTTAATACCTGTGTACAAAAGATTCGCCTTGAGTTTGTGATTCTGACTCAAAAATTGCAAGCAAGACATATATTTGTTTTGCGTGGAGCGAGTCTGTTATTGACGAATTTCTCTGCATTATTCCACAATTTAGTGTAACTATGCTGGCTTGAAAACACTTTGGATCAATGAAGAAATACTAAACTACTCAAGAATGATCTTCCAACTCTTCGCCTATTGGTCGGCGTTCGTCACCGTGAAAGGTAAATCACTGTTTTTAAAATTGTTTCCCAAAATGCCAACAACTAGCTTAGGTTTGTTGAAGTCACGGGAATTTAACTTGTAGTCGTTTATAAGATTCAAGACTTTCTGGTGTTAACGATTTCTGACGGAATCACGTTGTTATTCTCATGAGGAGAATTTATAGTCTTTGATGTAAAGGGAAAGAGTATTTTAAATACAGAAGAGCTAGAATATTGCAAGCAATCATCCCATTTTCTCAGAATAAAATGTTGGTACACTTTGGGAACACAATTTTCTGTATTTTCTTGGTATTTTCATTGTGTTTTATGTGACTGTTCAAGAGTATTGAAAATAAATGTAAATCTGCTTTGATCATCAATGACAGAATGCCACAATAACCATTAAAATAAACATATACACAAAAAGATACGAAAATTTTTAAAGGGATCTTATCATTGTCATGCGATCACTGGGGAAAATATTTTCTGTCAATGTTATTATGTTTGTATATAAATGTTTAAGAGTTATGAATGTAATCATACACTTATTTCATGCATTTGAGGTAGCAACAAAAACAAAATCAAGAAACGACCACAATAAGAGATTATTGTTTTTCAGAGAGAGAGAGAGAGAGAGAGAGAGAGAGAGAGAGAGAGAGAGAGAGAGAGAGAGAGAGAGAGAGAGAGAGAGAGAGAGAGAGAGAGAGAGAGAGAGAGAGAGAGAGAGATGATGTTGATGATGATTATGATGAAGATGATGATTCTGTCGTCCTTATTATAAGATACCATTCTCTATATGAACATTGGAGCATACGAACATATTTCAATATCCTCGTTTTTTTTTTTAAAAAGTGTTATGAATATAATCATAAAGTATCTTCAAACATTACGAGCGACTAATAGAAAACACTAACAAAAAACAACAACAAAAACAACAACAACAACAACAACCAGTATTAAATAAGAGACTGTGACATGCTTGAAAGATCATATGACTGTCATCTTTAATACGAGATACAATTTTCTATAGGAAAATTGGACACCATATTTGAATATACTCTGTTTGATCATGTTGGTTTATGGTTGTTAAAAATGTTGAATATAATCACACATTTCCACTACCCATTGCGATATACTGATAGGAAACAAACACTACGGTCAAAATAATAGATTCATTCATTCTGAAAGGGTGGCATTGGGGGAGGGGGGATTTAGTATTTAAGTATGTTCTCTGTTGTGTCAATCAATCAGGTGCCGTCTCCACAATGGAGGTTGGCTGCAATGGATCTCCAACACTTGTCTATCGCCTTGATTGAATATTCTGTCAGACTGCTGATCGCCCATCTATTGATGTTATCGTCCCACTAGTATCTCTGTCTACCTCTTGCTCGTTTGCCATCATATTTACTTTCCAGTATAGTTTTTTAAAGATTGATATGTCTTTTAATGTAGCCGAAATATTAAACTTTTTTAAAAATTAATTTTATTATCTCTCTTTTCATTTCCAGTTTTTTCTAGAGCCTCTGTATTTGATTGTTTTTTTTTTTTTTCTTCATGAAATACGACATATTCTTCTGTATCCCCACATCTCCGGGACCTATATTCGACTTTCCTTTTACCATGGTTTTTTTAACCTGATCAAAAGTTACGAATATTTTCATAAATTTGTCTCCGTGAGACTGACAGTCACAACAAGCGACCACCATAGTAGATTACGATGTCAGACCGTCTTGCGTTGGTTGTTTTTTTTACTAAAATGGTATGGGTGCCAGTCGTTCAGAAAGTAATGGCAAACTACTGAACGTAAACTTGCCAAGAGATCACAACAGGAAGAAAAAAAGTGCTAGTGTTGACTGCGACGTCCTGTAAAGAATATGCAACTAACTTTAACAATCGCACATACAGCTTTCACAAAACAACAACGTAAGATATAAAGACATAGACGATAACAAAGGTTTAAGTTTAAACAGGAGGTGATTGAAGATTAGTGGTTTTTATTATAAATGCATCAAGGTTACCAAGTGTTTATTAACCTCCAGCTTCCCGTTTTTCACGTGCCAATCGCACACACGAGACTAGTGCATTAGCATGTCACAATATGACCTTTAATTCGTTACCATTTGTCTTTGCTTCTCCATAAACCTGCTCTCTCTCTCTCTCTCTCTCTCTCTCTCTCTCTCTCTCTCTCTCTCTCTCTCTCTCTCTCTCTCTCTCTCTCTCTTGGGTGCCTAATTCTTAACACTTTGAAAACTGTTTGTTCGTTCGTTCTCTCTCTCTCTCTCTTTTTCTATCTCTCTTCCTCTCTCTCTCTCTCTCTCTCTCTTCTCTCTCTCTCTCTTCTCTCTCTCCAACAAGATCGCAGCGAACAACTGCAATAAATTTGCCATGTATCCCTGGTACCAGCAATGTCAGCCGGGGACAAAGTGCATATTAATATTCTTCTCCGTTGATAATAAGCATAAACTTGGCTATCCCATTAATCCGCGTGTCTTGTTCAGCCACGCACAAGGACGAGCTGCTGTGTCAGGACCCAATCCCCTAAATGTCAGTAGGCTCCTGTTCAAGTGTTATTGTTTATTTAGTCAACGCGCAAACGTATCAGAGATAACCCAGAGTGAGTAGAAATTGGAGGATGGGGGTCATTTATATAAATGTACATTAAAGGCGGGGTTGGGGTCTAGCATGAAGCGTCGTGGCTGTCTGGGTGCCATGTTTAATCCTCGCAGCATATTAATAGTATTGTCCAATGATTTATCTCTTAGCTTCTGCTATTGGACGCACAACTATGGATGTCTGTTTGTTTGGCGATTCATTACTGTTGAAAATAAGGCTATTTGACTGTGATCTTACATGTCCGAACAAATGCATTAGTAGACGGGTGACACGTACAAGCGAAGTATTATTTCTAGAAGATTTATGGGGAATGGTGGTTTTGCATAACATCTAGAACAGATGGTTCTCAACCGGTGGGGAATTCCCCCCTAGGGGGGAATTTTAGGGTTTCCCGGGGGGGAATGAAGATTATTTCAAGATCGGGTTAATACAAGAAACGATTACTTGATATTGTTTTTCCCTCCATAATTTACGGTTCTGTACCCCTCGCCCTTCTGATATTCGTCTAATAACGTAAGTAGACTCACAAATCATATTTTATTTAGACGTGTAAACTTGTTCTAGTATGTGTTATTAATGTTAGCTTCCATTTTTACGTATACTATGTAGGGGCAGGGTGGGGGAGGAAGGAATTTATAGGGAGGAAATACGAAAGGAGAGGAATGACATTCTCAACATATGGTGAAAGGGGGGGGGGGGGGCATAGGCCAAAGAAGGTTGAGAACCACTGATCTAGAATAAAGTCTGGCAACAGTTTTGAGCCGCCTAAATTCTTAATGAATGGTTTTGGGCGGGTCTCTCTCTCTCTCTCTCTCTCTCTCTCTCTCTCTCTCTCTCTCTCTCTCTCCTCTCTCTCTCTCTCTCTCTCTCTCCTCTCTTTCTGTGTGTGTGTGTGTGTGTGTGTTCATACATATATGTATGTATGTGCGGGGCTGCGGTTGCGGGTGTGTTTTGTTTTTTACCTGTGCCCGAACCTCTCTCCCTCGTTCTCTATCCTTCTTCTTCTTCTTCTTCTTCTTCTTCTTCTTCTTCTTCTCCTTCTCCTTCTTCTTCTTCTTCTTCTTCTTCTTCTTCTTCTTCTTCTTCTTCTTCTTCTTCTTCTTCTTCTTCTTCTTCTTCTTCTTCTCTCGCTCTCTTTATCTCAAACTAGATAGCTCTATGCATATATACCGTCTTCTTCATTTGAATCAGCACACGATGGGTTACTGGCCCTCAACCAGCTTGCGCCAAGCTCTTCGTGGACTTCTTCGCGATTGCTTGGTTTGTGCAGGTAACGTTTTGTAATGGACGAGTTGGAGAGTGTCACTACAACCCTTCTTGTCGCCTTTTACGACATGCATAGGTTACCGCGTCCCTGCTTCCCTTATGGGCTCTGGCGACACACGAGAAATGTCTGTTTGCTTACCTTCCTTCCTTCCTACTTATATACCTACATAACTGCCTATCTGCTTACTTACCTGCCTACCTACCTGCCTACCTACCTAACTAGCTGCCTGCCTGTCTACCTAAGAGTATGTCTGTCCTGCCTGCCTGCATATCTGTCTGTCTGTCTCCGAGTCTGTCTTAAATACTGATGAGCATAATATTTACACACGCGCACACTTATGTATATATATATATATATATATATATATATATATATATATATATATATATATATATATATATATATATATATATATATATTATATATATATATCTTCTTCAGCATTCCGAGCATTTGAGCTTCTTTGCTGCAGATAAAAACCGTCTCTATTCGTCTCTCTGGTTGACCTACTCTTGCCAGTCGCTGATTCCAAGTGCTTGTAGGTCTGTATGTATATTATCTCTCCACCGTCCTTCTTGGTCTATCCTCGGGGTCTACGGTCATTTATTTCCTGAGTGTAAGCGAGTTTTGTTTCCCTATTATCTTCCATTCTTTCTATATTCCCCAGCCACTGCAGTCTATTAGCCTCCATGATACCAGTGATTAGCGGGGACTTAAACAGATCATAAATGTCTTTGTTGCTTCTTCTTTTCCACTCTCCACTTTGTGTTTCCCTAATGGGCCCAAAGATGCGTCTTAAGACTTTGTTCTCAAAGGTTTGTGACAAGGCTTCGTCTCCTTTAGTTGTACTCCAGGTTTCAGAGCCATAATAATAACACTAAAATGTTGACTTCTCGTCCTTGACGTAAATTACAAGTACCTCAGAAGTCGGAGTGGATTAGCCTAATCCACACGCAACTACTAATAGTAGTAGCACGTGTATGTAATACGCTTGAGTTAAAAGATATCGAACACACCTAAGTACACAACATACATTTATGTATGCAAAATAAAGTTTAAAATGAGAATGTATTCAAATAATGGTAACAGGAAAATGAGAATGTATTCAAATAAAGATGAGAGTAAAATGAGAATGTATTCAAATAATGGTAACAGGAAAATGAGAATGTATTCAAATAAAGATGAGAGTTAAACAAGAATATATTCAAATAAAGATGAGAGTAATATAAACATGTATTCAAATAAAGATGAGAGTAAAACGAGAATATATTCAAATAAAGATGAGAGTAATATAAATATGTATTCAAATAAAGATTAACCGGAAACTGGTATGCTACGTTCAAGTGAAATGAGAATGCGGATGCATAACGAAATAATACATAAGAAAATCAGAAAAGCAGTGCAAGCATACAGCTATGTTTACGTGCTAAAGGAATATAGTCAGGTCAAATCTTTGTTTCCATGACGTCTATATTTATCTTTATTTCATGAAACAGTATTTTTATCTTTAATGTGCACATATTTGTATATATGTTGTACGTATGTTTTTAACAATACGTAATATTAGTTTTTAAAATGTTACATTATTATTTGTTAATATATTTAATATTTGCACTCAGCTCATTAGACGCTGCACATCCATTCTTGTCCTCATTTTTGTCACTAGATGTTGATCTACATTTTATGTTCAGTTGACAAGACCTGCAGGTTGAAATAGTAATACTGTGTTGTGTTTGTGTATGTATTGCAGGATGAATAACTTGCCATTATTGATAAAAATCTCTCAAGGGATATTGGATTGTGTCAGACAGAATATTACTGGTGATTAGGGGGCTGAGTGGTCTCGAGGTATGGTGCCCGCCTCGAGTGCTGGAGGTTCTGCGTTCAAGCCCCGGTGAGGGCCAGAATTATTTTTTCACGTGGACCTCTAGTAACAAAATTTCCCCTGGTTTCGGTCTAGTAAGATCTGACGCCCGTGCGTATTGTTGCGCACGTAACAAATTTCTTGGCAATTGAAAATCGAAAAAGAGTAGCCTAACGGCGCTGCCCGGGCAAAATTTTGAGTTGAAAATCTACCCAAAAGTATTTCAGGATCCTCGCCGGTGCTACGGAGTTCGTGCACTAAGCTGAGATTCTCCGAACTCAGGCTTGAGTTAGGAGTAGAACGAAGCACTTATAGGCACCCGTGTGCCGTGATGTTGATCTGTCGACTAAATTAAAACTAAACTAAACATTACTGGTGAAGTTAAGTAGGCATTTGTTTTGATCTCAGCATCATTCAAGTTTATGCACCAACATCGCACAGCAGTGATGACAGCATCGATTAATTGTATTAGTAATTTGGATAATGCCTTCAGGAAATGACAAGTATTCAGAATGAAATATCATAATGGGTGACTTTAATGCTGAAGTTGGAAATCAACAGGACGGATGCATAGTAGGAAGGTATGGACTAGAGTAACAGAGTGAAAGAGGTCGCAGACTTGTACAGTGGGCAAAACAGCATGATATGATTATTGAAAACACCTGGTATCAACTACATCTAAGGAGATTATGGACACGGAGGAGTCCTGATAATAAGACCAGAAACCATATTGATTGCGTCCTCATGAACAGAAGATTTCGAAATGTCTTAAAAGTCGAATAAACTTTACCACATGCAGACTGCTACAGCAATATGCATGCACAATTAAAGCTCAAATATATACCAAGAAACTCAAATTGTAATCTATGTGTGTTGAAGAGTGAAGAAGCAAAAAAATGAATTCAACGTAGAGTTACAGAAAAGATTTTATGCATTGTCAGATCTGGAAATTCTTTTTCAAGATATCAGTGACCAAAAGAAATATTGAAGAACTCAATGAGCCAAGCTGCTGAAACTACTATCCTAAAAATGAAGATGAAGGGACGTAATATGGATGACGGGAGACATCTTAAAACGCATAAAAATAAGAATAAATAACAACAATAACCCTGAAAAATATGAAGATATTCACAAGGAAAATTAGGAAATTGTGCAAAGAAGCAAATGAATCATGACTTGAAGAACATTGCAGGGAAATTAACAACCAACACACAATCTGGTATACCAAATTAATGCACAAATCAATTAATGACGTTACTAAGAAAAGCACACACAGGCACACGCAGACGCGCACGCACGCACGCACGCACACACACACACACACACACACACACACACACACTGTTTGCCTAAAAACCAAAGATGGCAAGATCATAATAGAAAAATGTTAGATTTCAAGCGTAAGGTCAGATTATTGAAAGACCTTTATAGCAATAAAAGAGGGGAACAGTATGATATGCTTAATAATAGTCAAGGACCGTACATTTTGAACACAGAAGAACAAAATGCTCTTAACCACATGAAAACTAGCAAGACACCGGGGTCTAGACAACATCACAGACCTAGACAACATCACACAGAAATGATCAATGCACTAGAACACATGTGACAAACTCAAGGCCCGCTGGCCACATCCGGCCCGCCGTACAATCATATCAGGCCCAAAGGCCTCAACCGACGTACACATATATTCGGTCCAAGAGAGAATTTTAGGAAAACAATTTTATTTTATAGTCACGATGTAAAGTCCTAAATCAAATTTCCTAATTAGCAGCCTTCCGAATGATAGGCTACCCGAGGCTTCGATCAGAATAAGCGAAAATAAAAGTTGTATAGTGAGTTAGTGGTCGTCTTTATAGTTACCTAGCAACGTTCAGATGCTCGTTTTGGATTGGCGCATAAAAAAATGAAAGTATTGTAATGCCCGGATATTACATTACCTTTCACCGCTACGGCTAACCTGATTATGATTACTGCACTACGTGGTAGACCATTTGTTCTGGCGGCAATCACTTTTCACACACAAATACACACATTCATTCATTCAGTAGCATGCCCCCTGCAGAAACCTCGCTCCCATAACAACAGTCCGGAAAACTTCTTGGTCATAAGCAAGATGTCCTGCGTCCGATACACCCATATGGAGATCATCTATCACAGCCTGCACCCATCTTCTTTTTGGCCTTCCTCATCTTCTCTTACCGGGTATATATCCCTCTATGATTAGTTCTCTCCAAACTCTCATAACGTGTCAATTGACCAAAATATTTCAATTTTGTTTGTTTTATCGTCTTTAGTAGCCAAACTTCTTTAATATTCAGCTCTTGTCGTATGGATGCATCTGTTCCTCTCTGTATCCAAGATATTCTTAGAACTCGTCTATAACATTTATATTCAAAGACATTTATCCGCTGTTCAGCTTGTTTAGTAAGTGTCCAGGTCTCACAGGCGCATGTTGCAATGGTAAAGATGCATGCTCTTAAAAATCTAATTTTTGTAGTTCTATCTGTCCCACTCCACAATTTATCCAGTTGTTTTAGTTTCTGAAGAGCAATAGATATTCGTCTTTTAATATTCTTCATTGTGGCACCATTCTTGGTAATCAATGATCCAAGATATTCTAAATTTTCCACCACCTCCATTTTTTAAATGTATTTTTCGAATCGTTAATTTAGTAGCAGTCATACGGTTCTAAGTCCATAACAATGGGTTGCCTCATAATTACCCAACACCAGTGCTAGCGAAAACCACATCAAATGTTCTTCATTGTCCCATATGAAATCGTAAAAACAACAGTAGCTTCGACAAGACTAAATGACTATAGCACCGAAAGGCAGAAAGGAAGGGAATCGGCCATTCCATCTCATTATGTAGTAACCTAGAATATGTTAAGGCCTTATTCTTCACATTCCGAAGATACAATTTTTATCCTGGGGCTAGTGATACCTTTACTATTTCTGCAGTAACTACACACACACTACGTCAGCAATTTGTTGCTATTTAGAGTGACGGCAGATTGTTGGGTGCGCAGCTTTTTACTAACTGTGGGGATCTTTATAAAATAAAGATCATATTTTTGAGCTTGTGCACATGGCCAAAAGGCCAATAGCAACGTTCCTTTAACGGCCTGCAGCTGATATATATAACTTGATTCTTATCAGTTAAGTTATATCTGTACATTTCTTTAATTTTCTTCCATTCCTTCTCTGATTTCTCTGTCCCCATTGGGTCACGTGTGCTCAACCAGTTCACTCCATTCCCCCAGTAAAAGCTGAGGTTGATTGCAATGTTGTGTAATAGACGTACAATTAAATGTAAAAAAATTGTATTGTGCCATGGAGCAGACAAACTGCACTAATTGTTGTTCTGCCTGTATCAGGCTCATAGAATCTCTACTAAACTGTCCTCTTTGCTTGTCGCCTGTGTTTCTAATGGGTGTACATAGAATCACATCTTGCCATATTGCCCCTGATATCACATTTCATAGAAACGTCACAGATTGTATGTCATTACGTTATATCACATTGAGGCGTGTCTTGGCACACATCTCCTCTCATTATATAGCGGTTTTTGAGTTTGTGAAGTTTGTCAGGCAAGGCCGGATTCAGACCTTTGGATTCCTTAGCACTTGAAAGATTTTGGCGCCCTAATATATATATATATATATATATATAGAGAGAGAGAGAGATAGATAGATTGAGAGAGAGAGAGAGAGAGAGAGAGAGAGAGAGAGAGAGAGAGAGAGAGAGAGAGAGAGAGAGAGAGAGAGAGAGAGAGAGAGAGAGAGAATAAACAATAATAAACCATAAAAATAAAGTTTTTCTTCGAAACGCAACACAATTTCAGCAGGATAGAAGATAATTTTATTGTGTATGATTTTAAAGTCTCATAGCTAGAACCTTCTGTAGAAAAGTGAAGTGATAGGACCACTACATTGTGTAACCTGAGTGCACGGAGACATAGATGGCCATTCTTGCCGCCAGTAGCGGACAATGAGAGCAGACATAGGATCCTCACCCACTGCTCTCATGTCAGGGTAACGTCAATATCGTTGCACCATCTCGCCCTCTTTTTTGTGTAGCATCATCATGCGCCATGCCGATAAGCGTAGGCGGTCATGGGTTACCATCTCACCTGACTACTAGCGTCTTGGTCAGCTCTGTTATCTTATCTGTGTTACGCAAAGTGGTCCAGCCATCCAGATACTTATCTCTTTCCTTTCCCATTTCACCTTTCCTATCGTTATTCACCTGTGAAAAGTTCCTATTATGAAAACTCCTGTTTGTAAAGCCTGGTTCAGCATCTGTAATTTTGCATCATATGGTCCATGATCAATCCGGCAGTGGGAAATGTATGTGGTGTGTTCTTTTCCTTGACCCACAGAGTGCGTGCTTATTTTGCTTAATGGTTAATCCAGCCCTGATTATCAGTGACCACTTCGGTTGTACAGATACCATCCAAATCAGCCGCGGGCAATATGGAAGCAGACCGCTTGCCATTGATTGTTGTGGTACGAGGCGTCGACCGTTCAGACATCAATGACAGACTAGAAAATGTCCTAGTATAAGCTATATCACAAACAAAGAATACATTCTGGGGTTGATGGCTACGTCCTGAAAATGACTTTTGTGTGTGTCAGGGATGTCTTTCGGCTTACACAAATATATTCCCTTGGCTCCTCCCAAGAATCGTATACGACGGTTCTCATCACAGAGGACAAACCCTGCCGCACGGGGAGGATCCCGGTAGTACCACACATTGGCAGGGCACATCTTGGGATATTTTCTGTTGCTGTTTATACATGGACACACATCTTGTCGCATATTGTTCGTCTTTATAATACTCCGAAATACATATTTTACATAATGTCGGTAATTATTATATATCAAATCACATCTTATCATAGATTGTTTGTCGTTATAATATCCCCAAACAAGTCTTGTCACACATTGTTTGTCGTTGTAACACACGGAAATACTTATTTTACATTTCGCCTCTCGTTATAATACGGCTCGTACATCGGTACATGTCTTATCACATATAGTTTGTAGTTATAATACCTTGAAATACGTCTTGTCACATATTGTCTGTCATTATATTATAATGAAACAGTCTTGTCACATATTGTCTGTCTTATAATCCTTTGAAAGATGTCTTGTCATATATTATCGATCGTTCTAATAATAAGACGGAGCAGCGGTAACGTAGCCGGCTTCCTGGCCTAGAGGTTAACGACTTTCTCCGTAATCTCGTATACTCTCGTAAGTAACGTGACGACGGTGAGAATCAGCAGTGGTTCGAATCGCATCGGTAGCTTACGGGGTATGTAAGCCGGCCGCTCAGAAAGCAATGGCAAACTACTGAGCGTAATCTTGCCAAGAAATCAACATACAGCTGAAAGATGCTGATGTTGACAGCAATGTCCTGTAAAGGATACGCAAGCAATTTTAAGCGGTTACGTAGGTGTTAACACGCTTTGCTTGCGGGCCCTGTGCTTATGTATAACGTAGGTGTTAACACGCTTGCTGGCGGGCCCTGTGCTTATGTATAACGTAGGTGATAGCACGCTTGCTTGTGTATTCGAATCCCCATCGAACAAAGAATTGTTTTTTTTTTAAAAGTCGATCTTTGCTCCAAGTGGTCTATAAAACTACGGGTCTAGGACTGCTTGTCCAGTGTGCCCTGAAGAGTGTATAATGGGTCCTTTGCTGTTACTTCATTATGTTTTAAATCTTGCATAATGGTAGCTTTGCCACGGCGACTCTTGTTCCAATCTCTGCACGGTTTCTTCAATCATATGTCTTAATTGTTGGGACTTTACGTTGGCAGTGGCATGAATGCGGTCAGACAAGGGTTTGATGTCAGCCCTCGTTGTTTGCTACGGGAGGGACAAATTGGCCACCTAATCCTTCGTGCACTGAGGCCTTCAAAATTGTGAGGATGATAGGAACCTGTCACATATCCACAGTATGTTCCTGACGTAGAATGGAAAGATTAGCCACCTATTCCCCGTACGATCAGGCCTTGAAAATGTGAGGAAGGTCCTAAAACTTCACATAAAGCAGTGTGATTATAATCAGACTACATTAGTACCATTAGTGTGGGGACTCTTCGCTAGTTCTAGGAGATGCAAACGGAGCGCGTATGCGAAGCCCCGAGTGCTGTGATGTCGGTTCAACTCAGCTCAACTCATACCCACATTAGGTTTCTGATGCAGAAGTTAAAGACTGATCAACCTATTCCTTCGTGCATCTTTCAGCTGTATGTTGATCTCTTGGCAAGATTACGCTCAGTAGTTTGCCATTGTTTCTGAGCGGCCGGCTCAGTATCCCGCAAGTCACGAGCGGGGGTCGAACCGCCTCAGCTCTCGCTCCGCTACGAGACTCTGCGTGATAAACGGGATTACAGAGAGAAAGTGTTGTAACCCCACAGCCAGAGATACCGGCTCTAATATTGTTAGTACTATTATTATTATTATTATTTTCTTTTTATCATTTATATTTATTCGTATATATTTTTTTTAACCGGCTGCTGTTGAGGCGGAAGTACAAGCGTTGATTTTCGAGAATTCGTTAGACGGTGATGCTGTCATTTACACGGTCGTCCGACATGTGAGAAGCTCATGGGCCTTTACGGCGAGGGCTGGAGGGAGAGCTGTGAAAGAGGACTCTGATACTTTTTTTGAGACCACAAGTATCCTGACTATGGAAGTCATGGCAGTAAGTAAAGCAATAACATGGCTCGAGACACAGACATTTAATAGGGCATGTTTCCTTAGCTACTCAATGAGCACGCTCAAGAGGATAGAGACGGGGTGGATCCGAAGAGAGTGACTGCTGTCTCTGGAGCGGTCTCGGCTGACAAATATTAGCTTCATCTTCGTGCCAGGGCATGCAGGAGTACAAGGAAATGAGCGGGCTGACAAGCTCTCGGGTAAGGCTACGGTGGAGGGCGGACGCGTCATGGACCAGGCTGACATTCTGAATGCTCTACGAGAAGTAAGTCGTTTCCGAGAACCAAGTGATTACTGCGAATCTACAACCATGATCAGACTGCGAAAACAGCAAATTAAAAGAGGTGTGACCAAACAAGAACACTACGCAAGAAGCCAAAGAAGATTGATAAACCAACACAGAACTGGCGTCGTTAGCCGCTACACGCTGCGGGATTTGCTGAGGAGGGGATCCGAGCACTTATGGACTGAATGGTTCGATGTGCAATGAGGATGATTTGTCGACTAACTAACTAACTAACTATTATTATTATTTTCACTACCATCGCCACTAATACTACGATTGCTGCTACACTAAAGCAACTACTACTATCACCAATAACAATTATTATTATTATTTTATTGTCTGCAATATTTTAAGGACAAGAAAGTAATCAATGCAAGCAGAAATAATTTTTAAGAAGAATGAATAGACAGGCCTAACGTAAACCAGAATAACAAAACACACACATTGTCTCTGTCTTCTGTTCACACTGAACTATTTATAAATTTAAAGGAACGAATTGGCGTCCGGTATCACGGGTTTAACAGCAATTGCCAATTCTCCGTTTAACTCGGGATCGCCAAAATCGGTCACATTCTCCGAGGCTGCCCACACAATCATCGGAGGTATCGATAACACTGGTGACTACTTCAGAATAAGCTGCGTGTAATTATCGCCTGCCACCAAAGCTCCTAGATTAAGCAGAAGATTTAAGTTGAACTCCCCTGTTTGTCCCTTAAATGATTTAGTGGTGAGGTGTAACCGCGGCGACCCAATTTACTGTTTGAAACTGTTTAGTTTGATAAAACTGCGCTGGTATAGTGGTTAGTGTCCATGTCTGCCAAGACTTAAGTAAAGGATACCTTTACACGCTCTAAGGCAAATTGGGCATACGGTGCTAGACCCTGGTTAGTGCCGTTGTCTACCAAAATTAACTACAGTAAAAGGATCCCTTTACAGGCTCTAACATGCATTGGACATACAGAGTTAGATCCATATTTTTAAAGACAGTCATCTCGGTGGGTGATGTCAGTACCACGCCGACCATCTCTATTCCCAAACATTTCCTGGTACCCATTTCAGGCTGCATAAATTCCTCAATGAAGGGATTAAACCATGGCCATCAGGCCGGCTACACGACGCCTGCTAGGACTGTAGTTGGAGTTAAATACCAAGCTGTGGCAAGATTATTTTTCCCAACCTGGTTCAAGGGGTCGTTCCACGATTAAATGAGTACCATAATATTCTGAGAAATGTTAAGAATGAAAACGCGTCGAGGGAGCGAATAGGTCCATCCCGATTCATTCATCATTATCTGTGACCTAGAACACGTGAAGTCCTAACACTTAGCTCCAAGACTCTGGTAATCGTGTGAGATGGTGAACCATGACCTCTCATACATACCGCATGGCACATGATGATGATGGTGAAATATTTAGCAACCAAACGGCAGGTATATGTCATGGCACTACTTTTACCTTTCAGTCTTATGAGACTTTTTTTTTTTTTTTAGCATATCCTTTACAGGACTTAGCTGTCAACACCAGCATCTTTCAGCTGTATGTTGATCTCTTGGCAAGATTACGCTCAGTAGTTTGCCATTGATTTCTGAGCGGCCGGCTCAGTATCCCGCAAGTCACGAGCGGGGGTCGAACCGCCTCAGCTCTCGCTCCGCTACGAGACTCTGCGTGATAAACGGGATTACAGAGAGAAAGTGTTGTAACCCCACAGCCAGAGAGACCGGCGAGACGTTGGTTATACTCTTAAATTTATGGGGAAAGAGTATTGCCGGGTGGTTTTGGTTTCTATATCGGGCTCGAAAGTTGCCTGGTTCCATTCTCGGTGAAGGGCTGGACATTTGTATAAAAACAATACATGCCCTGATCTCTTGATTAGTCAGCTTTGAGAACCAGGCTTCTCGGTTATAGCGAAAAACCGGAGGCTCCATGGGCAAATTGTCCACAATTCTACAGTTGTTATAAATCGCATAGGGTAACTAGATCACAAGGCCGTCGCTCTGTTAAAATTATTAGAAAGAGAAAGATCTAAGAGCAGGTTGATAGAGCCTGTTATTATAGATGTAATCTGTCTAGAGGTAGTGGTGCAAATTGAAGACGAACACGCTGATCTCTGAGCTCTAGATGTGCGTAACTCTGAGTTCACCCTTGTGTTACAAGGGAGTGAATGAAGCAAACATTAGTAACATTGTTACAAACCATGCATGGCGTATGAGGTGACTATGGAGGGGTGACGTGGGTCTGGCTACTCCATTCCGTAGAAAACTTTAGCTACAAGTCCAATCAGCCATGAATAAGTCTGCAGATAAGGAAACAAGAATAACATAACCAATGATGTTGACAGGATGCTCTGCAAGAAGAGGTGTCACGCGATGCTGAGAACACTCAAGGAGTCCGGATCGCTGACTTACCTCCTTTCACCAAGGAAAATGGCCACTATTGACACCTACCGAAGATAGCAAATGATAGGACGACTTGGCATGATCTAGTTCCCATCTCCTATAATGGGAGATTAAGAACAGAAGAACTTTGAGTTTAAAGTACTTCCTTTGAAAGAGGAGCGAAAAAGACACTGAAGAAGATACTGAAATTATGAATAAGCGTGGGCGGTCATGTTCTGCCATCTCACTTGATCACCAGAGTAGTGGATCAGCTCCGTGTTTCTGTCTCGACCATGCCACGTGGCCAAGCCATCCAGGTATTTAATTCTTGGTCTTCCCCTTCGATCTTGCCAGTTTTCACCAAGTTCTCCAATTAATTTCTACTCATAACATGTCCAAAAATTTTTGACTGTCTACATCTAATGTCTCTAATCAGTTTACGATCTTCATTTGTTTCTTTAAGGACTTGTTCATTGGTATTTCTATCTGTCCATGGTATTCTTTGCATTTTCCTCAGAAACCACATTTCTACAGCCATCCGCTGTTTTTCAGCTTGTCTGCTCATTGTCCACGCCTCACATCCATATAAAAATACAGGTTCCATGACACGTACTATTGTTGTTTCTTACTGCTTAGACATGAAAGATGGCGATGAATGCGACTGCTGTTACAACTTATTAGCCTATGTCTTGCTATACTATATGTGAAGACTCACACCTGTTTTCCCTAAGGAAATATTTACAGTGGAGTCTTTACCTTTAACATTAATCACAGAATTCCCACTGAATTTAGTTGTGTCTAATTTTCAGCTTCCATAATTGTGTTTTATTTGAGATAGATCGATCGTAACGTTAAGGCTGCAGCTATTCGGATTGTCTCTTTCCCTTTATTTCAATCATCTTCCTCATCTCCCCTCTTTGTTATCTATCACTCTTCAACGTCATTACCATTGCTTCAGTTAGTCCGTTGGTTTAACACACAGGCAACGGTTCCACGGTCAGATAAGACGTTTGAAACTAACGACGCAGTTTAGCCTAATGAACTTGTGTCTCTTCAGCCGGCAGCTTGTTGGAGATAACACCTCGCTAGAATTCTAGCCTCCCCTTGCAGGAAGTCTGATTCTAGGGGCCTCGATTGATATCGCCCACCGGAGACACTTTTGGAGTCCTTTAGTGTGACATCTGGCTGGATTCTTTTCCAGTCTGTGACAACTTATTCAGGAGTGGCGAGTCATTATAGCGGTCCTGGAGCTTTGGGCCTGTAGTTAGAAAGCTAACCATTTGGCGGCATTCTTTACCAGTCAGTGACAATTTATTCACTTGTGGCGAGTGATTATAATAGTCCTAGAGTTCTCGAGTCCGTGGGTATAGGTGGCAGTTAGATGGAATTGTTTGTGTCTGTGACTCCGTGTTCAACAATGGCAAGTCATTATAATAGCCATGGTAACACCATGCTAGTATATACTTAGAGAAGATCACCGCTTTAGAGGTCAGCCATAAGAGTGCATGTGTTACCGAGTCCCATAATGGAAGCAAACAGCAGTTACACTATCACCTACCATGTATGTCGCAGGAGGCAACATGGGCGGGTTGGCGCGAGACTTAATCCCGTAGGGAGTTTTAGCTGCAGAATTCAACCAATCGTGAAAAAGTCGACAAAAGGCTATGAATATGCCTGAATTGGTTGAGGATCTGTGCTCTATTGGAAGACGAAAAGCAGAAGCAGAGGACGGAGGAGAAGGGGGTAGAGATGGAGGAGGGGGAGGTGGATGAGAAGAGAGAGCAGGAGGAGAAGAAGAATGAAAAAAAAGGGGGGGGGGGGAGACCAACATTATTTTGTACATTAAAAGATTGTCCTAGTTATAGCAATAACTAGTTCCATACTAGATTACGTTGCACATAAAACTCTATTCAAGTTATAATAACTTGTTTAACTTTTACTTGATAGTTAATTAACTAAAGTTAGTTGCATGTTATTTACAAGGCGTCTTAATCAAACCCAGCATTACAGACGGTTTGTGATTATTTTCTAGACAATTTTAAGTTCTGTGGTTTCTCATTGCTTTCTGAACAACCCTCGACCATGCCATTGTGAAAATCAACACACTGCGATCTGATTCCAAATGAACTTGCTGGATACTTGTGGGGCATGACGTTCGATGAACTGCATTATGTGAAACATCAGCAGCTGAAGGACATATAATACCGTATAGATGACAGGAATCTTAACACCAGCTTGGAGCTTGCTCAAAAGCTTTACGTCAATAAATAATAGGCTAATAATGTCAAATGAGTGTATAACTCGAATAGATTTGCATGTGCCCCAGTTATTTAGGATAGAACAAGTTATACGTGTTACAGCACATCTTAAGAATATCGAATTATTTAGGTGTATGCCCTTTCCTTGAAAATAACAATGATGCAATAGAAAATCTATTTTATTTTAAAATTATGAAATTCTAGACGAAACAGTTCAAATGGCAATCTCACCGACATATCTGCTCATTGTGCTGAGCGAATGGAATGTATAAGTTTTACCAGATGAAAATGATCAATCATCTGGAACAATGGGCAATTTCGAACAGTAGACACTCATGAGCTTAGAGCTAGACTACAAGAACATGCAAGCAACTATAAATGGTCATTGCAAATACAAAATTCCCACATAAATGATCTACAACAACGTTGGCATAATTACTGACTTCATCAACATCAATATGTGTCCTGCCAATTGGCTTAAGCCAAGCGTTCATGTCTCTCCACAGATCACGGTCTTTGGTATTTGTCGATCAACTCTGCTGATGATATTCCTTCTTGCCACCGTTTTAATTCATCCGGCATCATTTCTCTTGATCTGCCTTTACATCTTTCCCCACTAATCTTCCCATTGGTCACAATGTTCTCCGATGCCTCTTTTCCCATCACAAGACTAAAGAATGATGTTTGTCTCTTTCATATAATTGTATACAATATTCTAGTTTCATAAACCCCACCCAGGCAGTCGTGAATACTGTGACACATGGCTAAATTGTCTTTATTCTTTGATCCAGAAGATTAAAGTCAGTATCAATAAAGCCAAAACTAGGACTTTTTCTGGCGCTGAGATAAAGACCAAAACATGGTATTGATGTCATTTAAGCGTAAACTCAAAAAGAATGCAACCAGAACAAATGTCCTAAAATCAGATTTAATTTCGATAAACAAAAGATCACGGAACAGCAGAAATGTTTGAAGCACAACAATCGTGGTTAAATTTGCAGATCTAAACTTTCTTGAGAAAAATATTAATTTCATCGCAGAGAAATTGAAAGAAGTAGTAAAAGAAAGCAAATAAACCACAATGGGTTACATAATAACAAAAAAAAGGCCTTGAATTTAATGCAAAAAAAAAAACAAAAAAGTGGGAAAAATTGGGCAAAAC
>JACEFZ010005172.1:0-107058 GCA_014155875.1 Cepaea nemoralis | reverse complement strand
TTTTTAGCTCAGCCTACGGGGGTGACGAAATATTCGTTGTGATAATTTGGGCTGTGACCAGCATGTGCCTGGGGTCTAGTGGTTACACACACCTTCACACCCCAAATAACCCAGGGTTTGTTTCCAGGTCCGGTCAAAGATATGCACTCGACGACTCAACGGAGCAAAACTCGAGTCCTGCTTCCAGATTGACTTTGATAGACCTTAGGTTATACGCGTTGCCAGTAGGGGGGTTGCTCAATATTTTTATTATTTGGTCTTTGAACAAAAAAAAAGAAGCTTTTGTGAGGTAATCAAAATGTTTAAATGTTTGCGAATATGTCACCATCAGTTGTATTACGGAGTTGTGTATTTTCTTTCCTCAGCCTTTCCAAAACTTGGGGTTTGGCGGTGATGGGAATTTTCAGTTTTCTTTCGGCATAGGTGCATTCCCGTTTGGAATATTTGCATCCACGTTTAATTTTAATGACGGCAGGCCAGGTCCTCGTAAGTATTTATGAGAAGTTCTTGTTGCATTTATTAGGTCATAAATTGATGATCAGCCCATAAGCGGGCACTCTCCCGCTGTTTTTACTTCACCTCGACACCGCAAGGTACAAGAGGAACATGATGAGATGAGAAATTTATGATCTGGTGAACATTGTCACAGAAAACACTCTCCGGGGTCAAGGTGTCATGGAGTCCACACCAAGCTCGAAAAGTGCTGGGTTCACATCCCGTTCACGGATGATTGTTCTGGGCCTCAGAAGAGGACACAATTTATTACACTGTCACGTGTATACAGATTCTAACATTGGTACATCAGCCAACTGCACATGTGGATTGTAGCCGCAGTTAGCAGATCACAGCCTTCAAGATTCCTAGATAGTGGATTTGATTCCTAGCTTTCTCAGATAAAGGCAAAACATAGTGTATGTTGTATGAGCTAGAGGTCTTTGGAAATCATAAACAGTTGTCTACAGAAGCCACTACCGGGACAGATTTCTTGGCTTTCTTGATGGGCCCTGGTAACACACTGAAAAAAAAACCCAAAATAATAATAATCTCAAGTGACAACTAGTATAATAAACATTCCTATATGTATGGTACATTACACCTACCTCAGGTAATTATAATGGCCATGTTAAAAGTTGCTTTAGTGAATCATGTATTGATTATTTTCCATGAGTTTTAATGCATATTGTTTTGTTGTTGTCTAAGATGAGCTTCATAAATGATGTATGAATGAACTAGCGTATGAGAGGAAAGAGATAAGAAAGGCCCAATTCTTAACTCTTTGAATATAAAGATTGTTCTTTTGTTCGTTAGTCGCAAGGCATAAATGTACGAGGGGTGTCAAGTGAAAACCTTAAAGGTGCAATAGAAATTACAATAACCATGCCATTGTCTTGTAACCTGTCAATGTTGGTGTTCATGATGTCAAGAGTGTTCAGCATGTGACATCACATGCAGACAAACATTGTGACGTCATACGGACAGTTTAAAGATGGCCGTCACTCTTTTGACTTGCACCAAAGAGGAGCAGGGTTTTGTTATCCGTTTTGTTTTAATCAGTGAAGGGTTGAAACCTATAGAAATTCATCGGCGAATAAAGGTCCAGTATGGTGATGCATGTCTGTCAGTCCAGCAAGTGTGTGAGTGGAGTAGGAAGGTCCAGTATGGTGATGCATGTCTGTCAGTCCAGCAAGTGTGTGAGTGGAGTAGGAAGGTCCAGTATGGTGATGCATGTCTGTGAGTCCAGCAAGTGTTTGAGTGAAGTAGGAAGGTCCAGTATGGTGATGCATGTCTGTGAGTCCAGCAAGTGTTTGAGTGAAGTAGGAAGGTCCAGTATGGTGATGCATGTCTGTGAGTCCAGCAAGTGTTGAGTGAAGTAGGAAGGTCCAGTATGGTGATTGCCATGTCTGTGAGTCCAGCAAGTGTGTGAGTGAAGTAGGAAGGTGCAGTATGGTGATGCATGTCTGTGAGTCCAGCAAGTGTGTGAGTGAAGTAGGAAGGTCCAGTATGGTGATGCATGTCTGTGAGTCCAGCAAGTGTGTGAGTGGAGTAGGAAGTTTTAAAACTGCATAACTTCTATGAAGAGGTACAGCAGATGGTGCATGAGTGGTTATACACGTGATGAAGAGAATTTGTTTCTACAGGAATTCAAGAACTTTATCGGCTCAGGAGGACTTGCATTGAATGCAGTGGAGGCTACATGGAGAAATTATGCATTTATGTTTTACTTTTTCAAAATATATTCCCCCCCCCCCCCCCCCCCCCCCCCCCCCCCCCCCCCCCAAAAAAAAATTTCAGGTTTTTATTTGAATCCCCCTCGTAGTACAGCTCTGTTGTAAACAGACAAAGCACAACTCAATGATCTTTTGAGGATGAATGAGGCAGAAATAAGGCCTATCCTACATGTCACTGTGGCCTTAACTTTCTCTCATGGCTGTGGTCACCACACCATATCAGGTCATCATATTTATGTTGCAGATAGGACACAACAGATTCAATTATCATCTATATGAAAAGTTTAAGATACATATCTGTGTGTGTGTGTGTGTGGTAGTTGTTAAATGACGGCCTTCTAGTCCTGCCCATCTTAAAACATTGAATTTAAACAAGTATGTCACCAGCCAGCTTCATTCCATCATTACGCTGAAACTAACTATTGCCTTAATTAGAGATATTGACAGGCAGAAGATCAAAAGGTCCGGCCATCTCGTTAGAATGCCATCAACTACCAGCACTGGTTTTACATCACAGAAGATCTGATACAAGAGCAAGAGAATTCGAGGGAAGAAAATGGATTGACGACATCAAAGACATTATACAATCACCTGGAATGTAACTATCCACTGCCACCCATTGGGCGCTGGAACGACAACTATTCCTCCCCACGATGCTTGACGGGAGAAGTGGACGATGATGATGATGACATGGGGGGGTGTCTGAATGCTAACAATAGAGAAAAAATGACAGTTGTTAAGTGTAACTTATAGGCATGGAGAGAACCAAATACATGCCAGTGATCCAAAAGGTGAGAGAAAACCGCTGGCACTGGTCACACATTGAGAAAACTTGAGGACAATATAACTAGACATTCCTTTATTCGGATCCCAGAGGTGAATAATGTTGAGAGGACATGAATGGAGCTACAGGAGATAGCAAAAGCTTGGCGTGAGTTGGTTGGGGGTCAGCACGGGATACAGGGCAAAACAAGAAGATAACTTATAGGACCACATTGTCAGATAGCAAGGTTGATATCTACATCTGGATTACAGAAACATACAAACACTATCTGAGGTACATACATACACTATCTGAGGTATATACTGTATCTGAGGTACATACATACACTATCTGAGGTACATACTGTATCTGAGGTACATACATACACTATCTGAGGTACATACATACACTATCTGAAGTACATACTGTATCTGAGGTACATACATACACTATCTGAGGTACATACATACACTATCTGAAGTACATACTGTATCTGAGGTACATACATACACTATCTGAGGTACATACATACACTATCTGAGGTACATACTGTATCTGAGGTACATACATACACTATCTGAGGTACATACATACACTATCTGAAGTACATACTGTATCTGAGGTACATACATACACTATCTGAGGTACATACATACACTATCTGAGGTACATACATACACTTTCTTGGGTACATATATACATTATCTAAGGTACATACATACACTATCTAAGGTACATACATACACTATCTGAGGTACATACATACACTATCTGAGGTACATACATACACTATCTGAGGTACATACATACACTATCTGAGGTACATACATACACTATCTGAGGTACATACATACACTATCTGAGGTACATACATACACTATCTGAGGTACATACATACACTATCTGAGGTACATACATACACTATCTGAGGTACATACATACACTATCTTAGGTACATACATACACTATCTGAGGTACATACATACACTATCTGAGGTACATACATACACTATCTGAGGTACATACATACATTTTCTTGGTTACATATATACACTATCTTGGGTACATACACACACTATAATGAGGTACATACTGTATTTGAGGTACATATATACACTATCTGAGGTACATACTGTATTTGAGGTACATACATACATTATCTGAGGTACATACATACACTATCTGAGGTACATATATACACTTTCTGGGGTACATACTGTATTTGAGGTACATACATACACTATCTGAGGTACATACATACACTATCTGAGGTACATACATACACTATCTGAGGTACATACATACACTATCTGAGGTACATACATACACTATTTGAGGTACATACATACACTATCTGAGGTACATACATACACTATCTGAGATACATACATACACTATCTGAGGTACATACATACACTATCTGAGGTACATACATACACTATCTTGGGTACATACATACACTATCTTGGGTACATACATACACTATCTGAGGTACATACTGTATTTGAGGTACATACATACACTATCTGAGATACATACATACACTATCTTGGGTACACACATACACTATCTGAGATACATACATAAACTATCTTGGGTACACACATACACTATCTGAGATACATACATACACTATCTGAGATACATACATACACTGTCTTGGATACATACATACACTATCTGAGATACATACATACACTATCTTGGGTACACACTTACACTATCTGAGGTACATACATACACTATCTGAGGTACATACATACACTATTTGAGGTACATACATACACTATCTGAGGTACATACTGTATTTGAGGTACATACATACACTATCTTGGGTACATACACTATTTGAGGTACATACATACACTATCTGAGGTACATACATACACTATCTGAGGTACATACATACACTATCTGAGGTACATACTGTATTTGAGGTACATACATACACTATCTTGGGTACATACACTATTTGAGGTACATACATACACTATCTGAGGTACATACATACACTATCTGAGGTACATACATACACTATCTGAGGTACATACATACACTATTTGAGGTACATACATACACTATCTGAGGTACATACATACACTATCTGAGGTACATACATACACTATCTGAGGTACATACATACACTATCTGAGGTACATACATACACTATCTGAGGTACATACATACACTATCTAAGGTACATATGTACACTATCTAAGGTACATACATACACTATCTGAGGTACATACATGCACTAACTGAGGTGCATACATACACTATCTGAGGTACATACATACACTATCTGAGGTACATACTGTATTTGAGGTACGTACATACACTATCTGAGGTACATACATACACTATCTGAGGTACATACATACACTATCTGAGGTACATACATACACTATCTGAGGTACATATATACACTATCTGAGGTACATACTGTATTTGAGGTACATACATACACTGTCTGAGGTACATACATACACTGTCTGAGGTACATACATACACTAGCTGAGGTACATACACTATCTGAGGTACATACATGCACTATCTGAGGTACATACACTATCTGAGGTACATACATACACTATCTGAGGTACATACATACACTATCTGAGGTACATACATACACTATCTGAGGTACATACATACACTGTCTGAGGTACATACATATACTATCTGAGGTACATACATATACTATCTGAGGTACATACACTATCTGAGGTACATATACTATCTGAGGTACATACATATACTATCTGAGGTACATATACTATCTGAGGTACATACATATACTATCTGAGGTACATATACTATCTGAGGTACATACATATACTATCTGAGGTACATACATACAGTATCTGAGGTACATACATATACTATCAGAGGTACATACATATACTATCTGAGGTACATACATATACTATCTGAGGTACATATACTATCTGAGGTACATACATATACTATCTGAGGTACATACATACACTATCTGAGGTACATACATACACTGTCTGAGGTACATACATATACTATCTGAGGTACATATACTATCTGAGGTACATACACTATCTGAGGTACATACATACACTATCTGAGGTACATACATACACTATCTGAGGTACATATACTATCTGAGGTACATACATACACTATCTGAGGTACATACACTATCTGAGGTACATACACTCTGAGGTACATACACTATCTGAGGTACATACATACACTATCTGAGGTGCATACATACACTATCTGAGGTGCATACACACTATCTGAGGTGCATACACTATCTGAGGTGCATACATACACTATCTGAGGTGCATACATACACTATCTGAAGTGCATACATACACTATCTGAGGTGCATACATACACTATCTGAGGTGCATACATACACTATCTGAGGTGCATACACACTATCTGAGGTGCATACATACACTATCTGAGGTGCATACATACACTATCTGAGGTGCATACATACACTATCTGAGGTGCATACATACACTATCTGAGGTGCATACATACACTATCTGAGGTGCATACACACTATCTGAGGTACATACATACACTATCTGAGGTGCATACATACACTATCTGAGGTGCATACATACACTATCTGAGGTGCATACACACTATCTGAGGTACATACACACTATCTGAGGTACATACATTATCTGAGGTACATACATACACTATCTGAGGTACATACATACACTATCTGAGGTACATACACTATCTGAGGTACATACACTATCTGAGGTACATACATACACTATCTGAGGTACATACATACACTATCTGAGGTACATACACTATCTGAGGTACATACACTATCTGAGGTACATACACTATCTGAGGTACATACACACTATCTAAGGTACATACACACTATCTGAGGTACATACACACTATCTGAGGTGCATACATACACTATCTGAGGTACATACACTATCTGAGGTGCATACATACACTATCTGAGGTACATACACTATCTGAGGTACATACATACACTATCTGAGGTACATACACTATCTGAGGTACATACACACTATCTGAGGTACATACACTATCTGAGGTACATACACTGTCTGAGGTACATACACTATCTGAGGTACATACATACACTATCTGAGGTACATACACTATCTGAGGTACATACATACACTATCTGAGGTACATACATACACTATCTGAGGTACATACATACACTATCTGAGGTACATATATACACTATCTGAGGTACATATATACACTATCTGAGGTACATATATACACTATCTGAGGTACATATATACACTATCTGAGGTACATATATACACTATCTGAGGTACATATATACACTATCTGAGGTACATACACTATCTGAGGTACATACACTATCTGAGGTACATACATACACTATCTGAGGTACATACATACACTATCTGAGGTACATACATACACTATCTGAGGTACATACATACACTATCTGAGGTACATACATACACTATCTGAGGTACATACATACACTATCTGAGGTACATACATACACTATCTGAGGTACATACACTATCTGAGGTACATACACTATCTGAGGTACATATATACACTATCTGAGGTACATATATACACTATCTGAGGTACATATATACACTATCTGAGGTACATATATACACTATCTGAGGTACATACACTATCTGAGGTACATACACTATCTGAGGTACATACACACTATCTGAGGTACATACATACACTATCTGAGGTACATACATACACTATCTGAGGTACATACATACACTATCTGAGGTACATACATACACTATCTGAGGTACATACATACACTATCTGAGGTACATACACTATCTAAGGTACATACATACACTATCTGAGGTACATACATACACTATCTGAGGTACAAACATACACTATCTGAGGTACATACATACACTATCTGAGGTACATACATACACTATCTGAGGTACATACATACACTATCTGAGGTACATACACTATCTGAGGTACATACATACACTATCTGAGGTACATACATACACTATCTGAGGTACATACATACACTATCTGAGGTACATACATACACTATCTAAGGTACATACATACACTATGTGAGGTACATACACTATCTGAGGTACATACACTATCTGAGGTACATACACTATCTGAGGCACATACATACACTATCTAAGGTACATACATACACTATCTGAGGTACATACACTATCTGAGGTACATACATACACTATCTGAGGTACATACATACACTATCTGAGGTACATACACTATCTGAGGTACATACACTATCTGAGGTACATACACTATCTGAGGTACATACATACACTATCTTGGGTACATACACTATCTGAGGTACATACATACACTATCTTGGGTACATACATTATCTGAGGTACATACATACACTTTCTGAGGTACATACATAACTATCTGAGGTACATACATAACTATCTGAGGTACATACATACACTATTTGAGGTACATACATACACTATCTGAGGTACATGCACTATCTGAGGTACATACATACACTATCTGAGGTACTTACATACACTATCTGAGGTACATACATACACTATCTGAGGTACATACATACACTATCTGAGGTACATACATACACTATCTGAGGTACATACATACACTATCTGAGGTACATACATACACTATCTGAGGTACATACATACACTATTTGAGGTACATACATACACTATCTGAGGTACATACATACACTATCTGAGGTACATACATACACTATCTGAGGTACATACACTATCTGAGGTACATACATACACTATCTGAGGTACATACATACACTATCTGAGGTACATACATACACTATCTGAGGTACATACATACACTATCTGAGGTACATACATATCTGAGGTACATACATACACTATCCTGAGGTACATACATACACTATCTGAGGTACATACATACACTAATCTGAGGTACATACATACACTATCTGAGGTACATACATACACTATCTGAGGTACATACATACACTATCTGAGGTACATACACTATCTGAGGTACATACATACACTATCTGAGGTACATACATACACTATCTGAGGTACATACATACACTATCTGAGGTACATACATACACTATCTGAAGGTACATACATACACTATCTGAGGTACATACATACACTATCTGAGGTACATACATACACTATCTGAGGTACATACATACACTATCTGAGGTACATACATACACTATCTAAGGTACATACATACACTATCTGAGGTACATACACTATCTGAGGTACATACATACACTATCTGAGGTACATACATACACTATCTAAGGTACATACATACACTATCTAAGGTACATACATACACTATCTAAGGTACATACATACACTATTTGAGGTACATACATACACTATCTGAGGTACATACTGTATTTGAGGTACATACATACACTATCTGTGGTATGGTAGGTAGGTAGGTAGCGAAGAATGAGTGTGCCATGAACATATGGAGTAATGAAGATGATATCTTGAAAGAAGTTAACTAAAAAAGAGAAGTGGTTACTTACATCATCCTGAAGACCGTCCCATTATTTGGACATATCATGAGAAAGGAAAAGCTGGAGTGTGTCGTCACATCGGGAAAGTGATATGAGTTTTATAAGCATAATGCTATTTAGTTTAATTACCTTCTTTGATACATTTCTTTTCACTAATTCCAGCGCCCCCCAACTCCCTCACAGCAAGCACAAGATCGGTTTATCAGGCAAGTGTATTTCTGTTGGTGGCCATCATATTCATTTTCTGGCTCCTCATAGCGTGACGAGATCCAGCATGCAGGCACACAGCACCCAGATTCACACGTGGATGTTTCCGATCTTCAGCTTGCTGTTTGTGTAACGAGACAACAGATCTTTAGATTTGTCTTGAATGTTTATCTTCCAGATGATTTTCCAATACCCAGCTTTGTTTGAACTGTCTACATTAGCAGATATTGCATTATAAATATTCATATTCTGGGTTTTGATTGGTTTATGGGTCTGATTGTAAAGATTCACTTCTACATCACAGCGTAGACTAGGAATGACTTAGTAGGTGTCTATGAAACTATCATACAGAGGGTTGTTGCTATATCAAGTGTTTGTACAAAACTATCGTACAGAGGGTTGTTGCTATAGCAAGTGTTTGTATGAAACTATCATACAGAGGGTTGTTGCTATATTAAGTGTTTGTATGAAACTATCATCCAGTTGCTATATCAAGTGTTTGTATGAAACTATCATACAGAGGGTTGTTGCTATATCAAGTGTTTGTATGAAACTATCGTACAGAGGGTTGTTGCTATAGCAAGTGTTTGTATGAAACTATCATACAGAGGGTTGTTGCTATATCAAGTGTTTGTATGAAACTATCATGCAGAGGGTTGTTGCTATATCAAATTTTTGTACAAAACTATCGTACAGAGGGTATTTGCTATATCAAGTGTTTGTATGAAACTATCATAAAGAGGATTGTTGCTATATCAAGTGTTTGCACGAAACTATTGTATAGAGGGTTGTTGCTATAGAAAGTGTTTGTACGAAACTATCGTACAGTTGCTATAGAAAGTGTTTGTACAAAACTAGCGTACAGTTGCTATATAAAAGTGTTTGTACGAAACTATCGTACAGTTGCTATAGAAAGTGTTTGTATGAAACTATCGCCCAGTTGCTGTAGAAAGTGTTTGTATGAAGCTATCGTACAGTTGCTATAGAAAGTGTTTGTACAGAACTATTATACTGAGGGTGTTTGCTATTGTTGTGATATTAATAAAATTAGTTAAACTGCAGTAAAGCTGCAGACATGTAAACTATATAAGAACAAGTATAGAGCAGCTTTACAAATCTACATTAAGGATAATAATGAAATGAGAAGAATAGAAAAAAGAAAAAAACAAAACTTTAAGCTGCTCATCGCAGACTTCCAGGATGTGAAACAACGGGTGGATGATAGACGGTGGTCGTCTTATATAGCTGGCTGTGTGAGGATGCACGGCTGGTTGATGTAGCCACTGTAGTGTCGCTTATATGTTGTATTTCTTGTGATTGTTTGCTGATGAAGGCTTGTCACTTTTGTTTCCTTAATTACATTTTGTAAAGATGCTCCATACTTCATATTCTTATATTTGCTATAGTTGTGGGTTGTAGGTTTAAATTATTATATTGCCATAGTTGTGGGTTGTAGGTGTACAGTACAGTATTGCCATAGTTGAGGGTTGTAGGTTTACAGTATTATATTGCCATAGTTGTGGGTTGTAGGTTTGCAGTATTATATTGCCATCAGTCTAGATGACTTAGATTGAGCTGATACAGAAGTGAAATGAACATTAAATTGACAAACAGAAGAGGCATACAAAATGAATATTTTGACCGGTCGTTTTCAGCAACCAAAAATTGGGAAACAAATAGGTTGCTGTTGAAGTATTTTTGTTTTACTCGTTGAACAAAAGGCTGGTTGAATTTTTCAGTTTGGATGTGTATTTGTTTGCTGGGCTATCGTCTCACATTTTACATTTGTCTACTATACTTTTTATTGTTAATTTATGCTGCAGTTTATGCACCATGAGAATTACACTGCAGTTATCGGTTTATGTTGGGTTTAGATTCCTTCTGGGCCAGGTACAAGTTTAATTCTGCATCATGAAGGCAGCCACAAGAATAGAATCTTCCGGAACGACCTACTTTGTTCAGTATTGGAATATTTCAAGCTTAGAAATAATTTGCTCTTGTTGAAATAGAGATTTATTTATAACCCTCATAAATATCATCATCATGAGGTTGTAATGACCTTGAATTAGTTTTGTAGTTTCCTAATTGTGGTGTCTGTTGACTTCATTGTTGCATATATTCCCAAGGACATTCTCCACAGCGATTATGTTCCTCAGTCCATCTCTTCATCAGCTCCACATGGGTTTGGCCTTTCTTTGATTTATCTTAAAGCTCTTATCTTAATCGCAGCAGACCAGTGCTATGGGCTGTTATTTTCAAGTGCAGTCTGTGCTTGTTATTAAATGTTTTGTTCCGTTATCACCATGGTTACATTTTTAATCATACCACATGTAACCATGAATAACATCAATTCATTTGTCCAAATAAAACTGCCCCTTAAACTTTAACAATATATCAACAACCAAAGAGTGGAAAATCCTCCGCTATACGCGGGTAACACTCACGACTTTTAAGAGTTGACTCTGAAAGATTGCAAGACTGGTGAAGATTTTTCTCTCTGTTTTAATTTACTATTAAAGATGATCATGTCTACACAAGAGCCAAGCATAGATCACTATCAACAATAAGGGATGGAAAGTGTCACAATCTTTGAATACTTTGGCTTCATAATCAGCAGCAGTGGGGACCGTTTAAGAGAAGACAGAAGCAGGCCGGCCGTATCAATGCAGAATTTAAACAATGTTAAACATCTGTCTCACAAGGCCAGCAAACAGGTTACGTAAGTTGTAAGTAGGTTGTAAGTAAAAGCAGCAAAGTGGAACTACAAGAAAGCAGACTGGGCAATGTACAAGAATCGCACCAGCATGCTGGTTAGAAACCTGAACACTGAGAAAGACATAAATAAAGTAGTTGAAGAGTTTGGGAAATGCATACTACAGGCAGCGCGAGAAACAGTACTAAGAGGAGCCCGTAAACAATATAAACCCTACTGGAGTAGTGAACTGGAACAGTTGCATAATGATGTGGAAGTGTGTAGAAAGCAAGCAGAGGCCACACTCAACCAAGAGCACCACAATAAATTCCAGCACGCAAAAGCCAAATTTCAAAGGGCCAAGCTGCAGGCTAGACGGAAAAGCTAACAGGAAAAAAACAAGAGTCTCTGAACTTTGAAAGAGACACAAGGAAATTGTGGAAGCTAATAAAACAACTTAACGATGAGGGCACAGGGAGAAACTCAAAAATTGCACTACATAATGATGGAAACATCTTACAAGAAAGCAAGCAGCTGACCATTTTGCGGACTCATTCGCACAAGATAGCAATATCAAAATTAGTCCAGAGAAACAACAAGAGATTAGAGAGAAACGGCAACATACAGGACAGAAGGAAATAGTACATGAGGTTCTGGAGGCACCCATCACAATCAGCGAACTGGAGCTAGCCATATCAAAACTGAAAATGAGAAAGTCACCAGGAGCTGATGGTATCTCCAATGAAATGATCAGGAATTTAGGAACAGAGGCCAAAACAAAGCTGTTGCAGATCTTCAATAACAGTTGGACCTTAGGCAGTGTTCCACAAGCCTGGAGAGAAGCAATCATGATACCCTTCCTAAAATCTGGGAAAGATAGTTCCATTGCCTCTAGCTACAGACCAATTAGCCTCACCAGCTGTCTCTGCAAAACACTGGCGCGCATCATCAATCACAAACTGCAGTGGTACATTGAAAGTAAAAATATCCTTGTGCCACAGCAGGCTGGCTTTAGGCAGTGCTACTCTATGGAAGATCAGACAACCTACCTCTCTCAAGAAATTGAGGATGCATTCCAAGAGAAGAAGCTGATGCTTGCGGCATGAATAGATTTGAAGAAAGCCTTTGACAAAGTCTGGAAAGAAGGTCTGATGAATAAACTGACTAAAGAGCAAGAAAGTACTACTACGTCACAGTGTTCCCCAGGGTAGAGTCTTGTCCCCCACACTTTTTCTAATCTTCATCAATGATCTCGTTGCTAATCTACCGCATGGAATTAAAGCGGCAATGTACGCCAATGACCTGGTTCTATGGAACACAAATGAAGATGCATCAGTGGCCACCAGATTGCTACAAAGAGCTGTAGATACATTTGTTGCATGGGCAAATAGATGGTGTGTCAGCATAAACACTGACAAGTGCAGCACCACCCTATTTACCCTCTCTCTAAAACAAAAGGCAGGGACCATCCAGATAAATGGAACACCCCTAATAGAAGATAAAGAACCAACATACCTTGGAGTAATATTTGATGGCAGGCTGACGTGGAGAAAGCACATCAGCAAAGCAGTAGCAAAATCCAGAAGGAAAATAGCCATCCTGAGAAAGCTAAGTGGAACCACATGGGGAGCCAGTGGGAAAATACTTAGCAAAGTTTATCAACAGAGCATACGACCACATCTGGAATATGGGTCAACTGCGTGGTGTTCGGCATCAAAAACCACACTACAAGAGCTGGACAAAGTGCAAAATCAAGCACTTAGGAGGGATGAGATCAACCCCTATAGTGGAAATGGAGAAGATGGAGAGGACACAAGCACTGAGTGAGCGCAGAGATACGAAAATGCAAGCAGAAAAGTTCCTCAGCTTGCCAGGCCACCCTATGAAGAACAGATTTGAAAACCTAGCTAAGGGGTGGTTGAAAAGAAGTAGTTTTATCCACCAGGCCAAATGACTCTGCAGAGAAACCACCGATCTGCCCACAGTTGGTATCCCCCTAACAACTATTCCAGAGTGAACTCCATGGAAAGATGAGCATAGACTATCATTACAAATCCAGACAAAAGTGAGAGGAATATTTGACAAGGAAGAACAGAACAGAACTCTGCAGCGCAGAACAGCCACTCTCAGCTTCCTTGATGAAGAATACCCACAGGACCTCTGGATCCGAGTCTACACAGATGGGTCAGCACAAAATGCTGTTCGAAATGGAGGAGCGGGAGTGTACATAGAATACCCAAATAATACTAGGGACACAGCTAGAGTACCGACAGGAAAGTACTGCCATAACTACGATGCTGAAATTGAGGCAATCAAGATAGCAACAGAGAAATTACTAAATACCAGCTATGGTACACAAACAATGGTGCTATTGACAGATGCAAAATCAGTACTCGAGGCGCTCCTGTCTGGGAAATTGCCAGTACTAAGGACACTACTTTCTGAACTTAGCAGTCAGCATAAGGTCAGCATACAGTGGATATCATCCCACTGTGGAGTACCTGGAAACGACAAAGCTGATCAATTGGCTAAGGAAGGAGCCAAAGAAGAACAGCCTGATGTGCCCGTTACATACCACCAAAAGAAAAGAATGATCAAGTCAGTCAGAAAGCCACCAAAACCTGCTCAAGATGACTACAACGTTATGGACAGACCAGAACAAGTCATTATTCTGCGCCTCAGAGCAGGGCACAATAGATTACGCAACCACATGTATACAAAATTCAAGATTGGTGAAACAGCCATGTGCACAGTGTGGATTGGTGTCGCAGACAGCAGAGCACATACTCCAAGACTGCCCAAAATATAACATATCTAGGCAAACCTTCTGGCCTAGAGCGACGACAGTGGAAGATAAACTCTATGGACCGCTGTGTGAACTGAAAAAGACAGTTCAGTTCATACAAGAGACAGCATTGCAGTTATAGACATAATTCAAGTGAACGAAAGAAGAAGGTTCAAGGACATTTGTTGAGGATATGCATCTTTCCTGTGGCAACATGTGGAAGTGAGTCATGGATCAATTTACAATCATTATAGAAGACAAGTTGGAGTTTTAAGCTGAAATGTGAGTGAAAAGTTCCTAGAAATCATGGACCAAGAAGAAATACTGAAATTCTATCAGAACTGAACATGGTAAAAAATCTGGCTCATAATTTATTTCATGTCCCAGAAGCTGAAATACTTTGTCTGTATTAAACTTCATAGTGGTTGGGAGGAAGCAGTGATGGAAGCATGACTACTGGAAGAGAGGCAGGGGTCGCCTAGCTTAAAGATGGACACAGGACATTGCAGATATCTAGAGGATGAGGGTGTATGGAGCAGAAGATATAGCCAGAGATTTGGTAGGCTATGATGGGAACAGAAGATATAGCCAGAGATTTGGCGGGCTATGATGGGAGCAGAAGATATAGCCAGAGATTTGGCGGGCTATGATGGGAGCAGAAGATATAGCCAGAGATTTGGCGGGCTATGATGGGAACAGAAGATATAGCCAGAGATTTGGCGGGCTATGATGGGAGCAGAAGATATAACCAGAGATTTGGCGGGATATGATGGGAGCAGAAGATATAGCCAGAGATTTGGCGGGCTATGATGGGAGCAGAAGATATAGCCAGAGATTTGGCAGGCTATGATGGGATCAACATTCTGCAAAGGACGGACCTATTGCATGATGATGGTGTTGAAGACTAAAGTTTAAATATGATCATGGTTTTACAGTGATGTTGACATTATAAGCAGAAGTATGGCGTATTTAAAGTGCATACCTAGAGCAAAACGAAACAAAAAGTTCATTTGAAATGATCCTACCATGAATGCTTAGAAATAACCTCCTGAAATACTGTTGTTTCTTTGTTAATAGACCTTCTTGCTGTAAGTTATGGTCAAGCCACATTTATATTCTCGTTTATATTGCCCTGAGCAGTTTACTATAAATATAAATTGTCTTAAATATGATTAAAATAAATTATGAATATATTTATATGTACACTCTTGAAGTGGTCTATGCTCAAGTGATTATTTGAGTGTGGGAAGCTTAAATGTTTTTAATATTGTGGAAGCGCTAAACTCTGATTGTCAGTGAATGAGTTTCTCATCTGTGATTGACCCAGATTGTTCTTTGTTACTTGTAATAATTGTGTGAGTGTTGTGGGCTGTACGGTTCACAACAGTGATGATCCATGTTGTGTAAGAATGTTACATTTTCAATTTAAAACAAAAAAAAGCAAAAATCACCATAAAGTAGAAGCTCTATATTCACCATTAATTGATTCCAGAGAGTGTTCTTAAAACTGAATTTTGGTTCAGATAGATGACTGTTTTGTGAACAATAGAAGCTGTTTGATGTTTTGTGGGGAATGCAGTTGGTTTGATGTTTTATGAGGAATGAAGGTTTGATGTTTTGTGAGGAATGAAGGGTTGATGGTTTGTGGGGAATAAAGTTAGTTTTATGTTTTTTTGAGCTATGAAGGTTTGATGTTTTGTGGGGAATGAATTTGGTTTGATGTTTTGTGAGCAATGAAGGTTTGATGTTTGTGGGGAATGAAGTTGGTTTGATGTTTTGTGACGAATGAAGGTTTGATGTTTTGTGGGGAATGAAGTTTGATGTTTTGTGAGCAATGAAGGTTTGATGTTTTGTGGGGAATTATGGTTTGATGTTTTGTGAGGAACAAAAGTTTGATGTTTTGTGAGGAATGAAGTTGGTTTGATGTTTTGTGAGGAATGTAAATTTGATGGTTTGTGAGCAATGAAGGTTTGATGTTTTGTGAGGAATGAAAGTTTTATAGTTGGTTGTGAAAAAAAAAATAATTGTTTATTCTATACTGTGCAAACTTAGGTTCTATTTGAATTATTCTACCTTTCTGTTCTTGCTAATAACTCCAATGGCTTCTCAGTTTTCTTTAACCATTTATGTTATGTTAATATCAGATCAGTTCATTTTTGTTTTGTGATGCTCTGTGATCAGGTTGTGTAATTCTGTATCAGATTTCATTTATGCATATTTATCGGTGTATTCGATAGTTATCTCATCAGGGATCTTCATCCTGTTCTTTAATATGTTCTATATTTTGTCTCGTAAAGCATGAGCTGGGTGTCAAGTCTGCAGTTGCGATGCTTATGGAGAAGGTACAAGCCTTACTTTGGTGTGAGAAAATGCAACCATAGACTAAATGTCATGGCAGGACAGACCAGGCCCTAAGCCTAGGTAAGCAACTAGTCTAGGATCGAAGCTCAGACAGGTTGATAGAGCATTGCTTTGCTGATCCGGTAGCTTGTCTTGTTCCAGACGTATTGGTGTTACCTTTCCTCTGGAGTAAACTAGGCAGGCTGAGAGAGGGATCATGCTGCATGGACAACACATGGTCTCTGGAGTAAACTAGGCAGGCTGAGAGAGGGATCATGCTGCATGGACAACACATGGTCTCTGGAGTAAACTAGGCAGGCTGAGAGAGGGATCATGCTGCATGGACAACACATGGTCTCTGGAGTAAACTAGGCAGGCTGAGAGAGGGATCATGCTGCATGGACAACACATGGTCTCTGGAGTAAACTAGGCAGGCTGAGAGAGGGATCATGCTGCATGGACAACACATGGTCTCTGGAGTAAACTAGGCAGGCTGAGAGAGGGATCATGCTGCATGGACAACACATGGTCTCTGGAGTAAACTAGGCAGGCTGAGAGAGGGATCATGCTGCATGGACAACACATGGTCTCTGGAGTAAACTAGGCAGGCTGAGAGAGGGATCATGCTGCATGGACAACACATGGTCTCTGGAGTAAACTAGGCAGGCTGAGAGAGGGATCATGCTGCATGGACAACACATGGTCTCTGGAGTAAACTAGGCAGGCTGAGAGAGGGATCATGCTGCATGGACAACACATGGTCTCTGGAGTAAACTAGGCAGGCTGAGAGAGGGATCATGCTGCATGGACAACACATGGTCTCTGGAGTAAACTAGGCAGGCTGAGAGAGGGATCATGCTGCATGGACAACACATGGTCTCTGGAGTAAACTAGGCAGGCTGAGAGAGGGATCATGCTGCATGGACAACACATGGTCTCTGGAGTAAACTAGGCAGGCTGAGAGAGGGATCATGCTGCATGGACAACACATGGTCTCTGGAGTAAACTAGGCAGGCTGAGAGAGGGATCATGCTGCATGGACAACACATGGTCTCTGGAGTAAACTAGGCAGGCTGAGAGAGGGATCATGCTGCATGGACAACACATGGTCTCTGGAGTAAACTAGGCAGGCTGAGAGAGGGATCATGCTGCATGGACAACACATGGTCTCTGGAGTAAACTAGGCAGGCTGAGAGAGGGATCATGCTGCATGGACAACACATGGTCTCTGGAGTAAACTAGGCAGGCTGAGAGAGGGATCATGCTGCATGGACAACACATGGTCTCTGGAGTAAACTAGGCAGGCTGAGAGAGGGATCATGCTGCATGGACAACACATGGTCTCTGGAGTAAACTAGGCAGGCTGAGAGAGGGATCATGCTGCATGGACAACACATGGTCTCTGGAGTAAACTAGGCAGGCTGAGAGAGGGATCATGCTGCATGGACAACACATGGTCTCTGGAGTAAACTAGGCAGGCTGAGAGAGGGATCATGCTGCATGGACAACACATGGTCTCTGGAGTAAACTAGGCAGGCTGAGAGAGGGATCATGCTGCATGGACAACACATGGTCTCTGGAGTAAACTAGGCAGGCTGAGAGAGGGATCATGCTGCATGGACAACACATGGTCTCTGGAGTAAACTAGGCAGGCTGAGAGAGGGATCATGCTGCATGGACAACACATGGTCTCTGGAGTAAACTAGGCAGGCTGAGAGAGGGATCATGCTGCATGGACAACACATGGTCTCTGGAGTAAACTAGGCAGGCTGAGAGAGGGATCATGCTGCATGGACAACACATGGTCTCTGGAGTAAACTAGGCAGGCTGAGAGAGGGATCATGCTGCATGGACAACACATGGTCTCTGGAGTAAACTAGGCAGGCTGAGAGAGGGATCATGCTGCATGGACAACACATGGTCTCTGGAGTAAACTAGGCAGGCTGAGAGAGGGATCATGCTGCATGGACAACACATGGTCTCTGGAGTAAACTAGGCAGGCTGAGAGAGGGATCATGCTGCATGGACAACACATGGTCTCTGGAGTAAACTAGGCAGGCTGAGAGAGGGATCATGCTGCATGGACAACACATGGTCTCTGGAGTAAACTAGGCAGGCTGAGAGAGGGATCATGCTGCACGGACAACACATGGTCTCTGGAGTAAACTAGGCAGGCTGAGAGAGGGATCATGCTGCACGGACAACACATGGTCTCTACAATTCAGCCCACGCTTTGTTCTATAGAGAAGTGCAACTCCATCTACTGGTCTGGTTGTCGTTATTATGCCTTTTTCAAAGCACAGTGTAACAAACTATCGTCTGTCAAGACGGCCAGGTGCCATTACAGTTGGATATTCTCTAGATTCTTGTGTTATTGACTGTAGTCAGACACAGTTTGTTAATAGTCTGTGTGGTCTCTCATGGCAGGGAATTTGCATACCTGCCTGCTGCCACTGAAAGTTTAGGATTCGGGACCTGAACCCATCCTGTCCCAGATATATCTGTTTAGCTTTGTTTTAGTATATGCAGAAAACTTGTATAGTTATTCCAAAATACAAGCAAAACTAGAGCAGTTCAACATCCCAGGTTAGGTGGGTTTATTAGGGAAAATCTGACTTCTACCAAATGAAACATTTGAGATGGAAGAACGCAACAGCTCATAAATATGTGTATCACTATATGGTATTGGGTCAAAGAATGAGAGGTCAGGCGCTATAGGATTTATACAAAATCAAGAACAGAAGAGGAAAGATGATGGCTGATTGGCCATTTTTAAGGTCTTAAGGAGTTTCGTGGTGGAATTTCTTTTGAAATAAATTGAGGTGTGCATTTTTAGTTTATAACTTGAGAACCTTGGTTTCTGTGCGTGGTTAGTTTATAGCTTGAGAACCTTGGTTTCTGTGCGTGTTTAGATTATAGCTTGGGAACCTTGGTTTCTGTGGATGCAGGCTGTATAGATATTGACCAGTTTTATTCAGTATTGTAGTCAGAAATACTCACAGCCAGTGTACGTTGTTTCATGCATATGTTTATTTGTCTTTTCACCGTTACTAGAATATGTGAACAGTCTTTCACGTACTGAAATCATTCGTTAGTCCTTGGACACCCAGCAAGGAATGTCTGTGTTGTTTTATTTTGTTACATGTACATATGTTGATGAATGTTATCATAACCGATTTGTTTTCACTTTTTTTAGATATTAATTAACCAAGATAGTTATTTTTTTGGTTTCTGGGTAATGGTATTTCTGTTGTGCGAGAAAACAACAGATTATGCATTTCAGGCAACAGATATGGTATATATTTTATTTCTATTGTTCTTAACGCTTTATGTCATAGGGCATTTATCACATAACGTTTTATGTCGCAGAGCATTATTTTTTTCTATCCCAAACTGTTGTTACTTTAAGGTAATGAATATTTGATTCTAATAAAGTTAAACAGCATTGTGATAATGTAGGTAGGCAGCTCAAACTCAACACCGGCATTGAATTGGAAAGCCATGGCAAACTACTGATTGTACAGTTACCAAGAAATCAACCCGGGCTTGATCACAGTGTTCTGCAACGGACGTGCAACATTAAAAAAAAAATTGGACTAAAGGAATTTCAGAAACAGCTTAGATAAAGTGGGTTTATGTAACCATGGAATGGGACAGAAAGAGTTATGGAAAAGTATATTCTGTATAAAGTATAATATTTCAGCCACATCAAGAAAAAATATGTTCTGTATAAAGTATAATACTTTGGCCACACCAAGAAAAGGTATATTCTGTATATAGTTTACCACTGTGGCACAGTCAAGAAAAAGTATATTCTGTATAAAGTATAATACTTTAGCCATACCAAGAAAAACTATATACTATGTACAAATTATAATACTTTAGTGATACTAAGATAAAGTATATTATTATGTACAAATTATAATACTTGCCCCACACATAGATAAAGTGTATTCTGTATAAAGTATAATATTTTAGCCACGCCAAGAGGAAGTATATTCTGTATAAAGTATACTTTAGCCACGGAAAGAAAAAAGGTATATCTGTATAAAGTATACTTTAGCCACACCAAGAAAAAAAGTATATTCTGTATAAAGTATACTTTAGCCACACCAAGAAAAAAGTATATTCTGTATATAGTATACTTTAGCCACACCAAGGAATAAAGCATATTCTGTATAAAGTATACTTTAGCTACACCAATCACAATGGCTGAGAAAGAGGAGTAATGGAAGGTATGGTTGCTGGAAGAAGAGGCTGGAGGGTGACCAACACCACTGAGGATACAGGGCATTCAAGACACCCTGTGCATACACTGAGGCAAGGCATTCAAGACACCCTGGGCATACAACGAGGCAGGGCATTCAAGACACCCTGTGCATGCACTGAGGCAGGGAATTAAAGACACCCTGTGCATGCACAGAGGCAGGGAATTAAAGACACCCTGGGCATACAACGAGGCAGAGCATCTGTTATCCAATATCTTTTTGTTATAAGACCAATCTTTTATATAGGCCCTGATGCCTCATGATGAAGTCCTCTTTGGTTCAGCAGAAAGTTAACTAAAGGACCCTTTTTATAAACAGAAAATAACTAAAGGACCCTTTTTATAAACAGAAAGTAACTAAAGGACCCTTTTTTATAAACAGAAAGTAACTAAAGGACCCTTTTTACAACAGAAAGTAACTAAAGGACCCTTTTTATAAACAGAAAGTAACTAAAGGACCCTTTTTAAATGTTTTTAGATGTATTGGGTGCTGGCCCCATATTTGTGTAGTCAATCTACTTTCAAAGGGTCATGTGGTCAGTATCTTGCTGGCTTCCTGTACTTCTGGGGCATAAAATGGCTACAGTGTAAACTACTTGAGGCGATCTCGGATGTGGCGAATTTCTGTTGTGGAGAACAATATTATATTGTCCGTTGTAAATGCATTACTATAAGCCTGAACTCTTATAAGAGGAATTTCTGATAAGAAGAACTATTTCTTGGGTCCCAGTTGAGTTCACCTCATCAGGTCTGCACTTCGGAAGTCACGGGTGACAAGCATCATCTGGATCTTTTCTCCGGGGCTTGCTGGTGTGCTGGGGAATGAACAGGCGGACAGATTGGCTGGCTCTGCAAAACTTGGTCGAGCATTGATGCATGATAAGGCAGACGTGGTTGCGGCCTTGTGGAATCACGTCTACACCTCGGAGGAGCAAATGGATCACCATGGTCTGGCAAGAATGAGACAGCAAGGAGTGACGCTCAGAGGAAAGGCGAGATGGACATATAATCAGATTGCTACTGGTACTGTAAGTGTTGGAACTCTTCGCTGGCTGCTGAGGATGGGGACGGAGCGCATATGGGAATGCCCCGAATGCTGTGATGTCGGTTCCTAAATCAATCAATCAGGTCTGCACGTACTAGTAAATGCCTTGGGAAAACAGAGGCAACCTGCGCAATACTGACTGCATCACCCGCCAAGTGCTGATTGGTGTCCTGAAACCTGGTCTAACACCATTATCCAATATGTTTTCAGATTTGTGAAAGGGTCATTTTATATATAAAACATGTCACTTATGACGGGTAGCTGCAGGCTGAATTAGAGGTTGATGAATCGGTAAGCCAAGGGCTTTTATCATTTGCCATCACTTGTGTTTGTAGCAGTCGTCATCAGCAGTAATAATTGATCAGATGTAGATCTGTATTGTCTGTCTTAAGTTGAAGTGTCCGATACTTGGCCCCTCCCATGTAATCTTCAATTTGGGAAGCAGTGATGTTATTTTTTACAAGGGTCAGTATCCCACCCTTTCGCCTGTCCTTTCGGTCAGATCGGTAACACTGGTAGCCTCTTGATTTTGAAGGCTATATTTTCGTTGAGGTGAGTTTCTTGCAAGCAACATACACTTACTTTTTCTTGGTCCAAGATTTTTTTCTAGCTCTATTTTTTGTTGCTGACTCTCTCCGCATTCCAGTGCATTATTTTTAGTCTCCCCGAATGCTGTGATATCGGTTCCTAAATCAATCAATCAATCAATCAATTTTTAGTCTTTGGTGTGGACAGACGCTCTATTCTCAGGTCACCTTGGCTCCACAAGACATCTGAGAAGGACCTCCAGTCGTTTTGATTGGACCCTTCGGAGGCATAGGACCCGGCACTGCACCTGCCTGGGGGTCCAAAGCAGGGTGAGCACCATAACATTTAGCAGTAGTTGACATATTTCATTGTGTAATTGCGTGGCATCCTGATTTCTGTGGTGCACCTCCTGGCCGGTTGCCTCCATCTTCATTTACTACCGTCTTTCCTTTACTAGAGCAGACTGTGGTCATACTTGAGTTTAGATGTGTAGGCACACACACATGTGTCTGTGCATGCCTTTTTATAAAGCTTTGTGCTCAAAGAATTGATTCATGTTAACAAATCCTTTTCTTTGTTCAAGTGCTCTCAACTCTGCTGAAAGCCGAACCATATGCCAAAATGTCTTTATATGATAGTTCTTGTTATCAAATTTATTGCCCTCCTAACTAAAACAGAAGTACATGTATTGTAATTTACTTTTAAATGATTTAAATTCCTTCATTTTGATATAACATTACATTTTAAAATATGGTTTTAGTGGCTTTTTTAATAGCAAAATACACCATGCAGATTTGTGTTTAAAATATAAAAGTGAAAGTAATCAGTTGATAGACATCGATACAAGGTGAGATGTGACAGGCCTTCATGTTTACTGGGTCACATCATCATTTGATTAGGTGACCTATGACCTTCCTCATCCATCGCCTTATCTTTCCAGGATAAAAAACACATGACGCCTGTTTTAATGAGGCTGAGTTGACCCTAGGAATATTCAAGTAGTATAGACAGGCAGAAAATGCTGATTGTGTGTGGCAGAAGGGCATGGAAGACATTCAAACAGTCAAGACATTCACCATGCATACAATTAAGCCATTCAAACAAACAAGACATTCACACAATCAAGAAAGAAAAGTCCAAACTTGCCACTTTTAGGGCTGAACTATAAAGTATTAACCATTATCATACCATGCTCACTGATTGGTTGGTGAGCTACTTGCCAGATTTTTTAGCATTTTACGAATAATCACATTTAGCTCTTTTTGTTTTTGATAAACTGGATCACTTTAACTTGGATCTGCTCCAGACTATAGTTACTGTAACTAATAGTTTGAGTTGGAAGAATTTAAAATGATACCTAAGTGGCTCAGAAGGTGTTAGAATAATAAATTAGATATAATTATTAGAATAATAAATTAGATATAATTATTTTATTTTTCAAGTCCAGAAACAGGGACGTGCTGTGGGTTTGTTATGTGCTAGGACTGTCACATAGTTCTGTGATGTGCTAGGACCTTCACATGGTTCTGTGATGTGCTAGGACCTTCACATGGTTCTGTGATGTTTTAGGACCCTCACATGGTTCTGTGATGTGTTAGGACCGTCACATGGTTCTGTGATGTGTTAGGACCGTCACATGGTTCTGTGATGTGTTAGGACTGTCACATGGGTTTGTGATGTGCTAGGACCCTCACATGATTCTGTGATGTGTTAGGACCCTCACATGGTTCTATGATGTGCTAGGACCCTCACATGGTTCTATGATTTGCTAGGACCCTCACAAGGGTTTATGATGTGCTAAGACCCTCACATGGGTCTGTGATGTGCTAGGACTGTCACATGGTTCTGTGATGTGCTAGGACTGTCACATGGTTCTGTGATGTGCTAGGACCGTCACATGCATGGGATAAATTGAGTAACAAATTGGATAAAGTGGGTTAACGAGAATAACACACTGGATTGTGTGGGTTAATGAGAAAAACATTATATATAGTGGATTAATGAACATTAAATTGAAAAGTGTGGGTTAATGAGAAAAACATTATATATAGTGGATTAATGAAAATTAAATTGAATAGTGTGGGTTAATGAGAACAACATTATATATAGTGGATTAATGAAAATTAAATTGAATAGTGTGGTTAATGAGAACAACATATATAGTGGATTAATGAAAATTAAATTGAATAGTGTGGGTTAATGGAAAAACATTATATATAGTGGATTAATGAAAATTAAATTGAATAGTGTGGGTTAATGAGAAAAACATTATATATAGTGGATTAATGAAAATTAAATTGAATAGTGTGGGTTAATGAGAAAAACATATATAGTGGATTAATGAAAATTAAATTGAATAGTGTGGGTTAATGAGAAAAACATTATATATAGTGGATTAATGAAAATTAAATTGAATAGTGTGGGTTATTAAGAAAAACATTATATATAGTGGATTAATGAAAATTAAATTGAATAGTGTGGGTTAATGAGAAAAACATTATATATAGTGGATTAATGAAAATTAAATTGAATAGTGTGGGTTAAAGAGAATAACTGGTTACTTAGAATGAGTTAATGAGAATAACAAATTGGATAGGGTGGATTAATGTGAACAATAAATTGAATAGTATGGGTTAATGAGAATAAGAAATTGGATAGGGTTGGTCAGTGGGAATAACAAATTGGATAGGGCGGGTTAGTGTGAATAACAAATTATAGAGAGTGGGTTAATGAAAATAACAAATTGGATAGAGTCGGTTAATGAGAATAAGAAATTAGATTTGATCAATGTAAATAACAAATTGGATAAGGATGGGTTATTGTAAATACTGTTTTGGACAGAAGTTCAGAAAAGTATATCATGCATGACTTGCAGTAAAAATATGATTTCTGGCTTGGTGCAGTGTGTACAAGAGTTAACTGCCAGAATTGGTCAATATTTCAGTGATGGCCGTATGAAAGAATTAACTGCCAGATTGCACCATTTAGTGATAAACTTAATTGAAAAGATTACTATTTCACTTGCAGGCCATGCATTTGATTGGCTCATTCACTTGAACCCTTCGTTTAATATATTCTCTGACTTTTTACATTTGGTCATTGAATACTAATGAAACCTGGCTTTCTTAGTGACCCACATTACTGTGTATGTAGTGGCTTCCTTGGTGACCCACATTACTGTGTTTGTAGGTGGCTTTGAAACAAAGGCACTTGTGATTTTTCAAACAGGTTATTTCACCTCCTCAGACTGCTGTGAAAACCCTCTTGGATTGAAAGAGTTACCTGCCAGATTTGTTAACATTTCAGTAATAATCACATAATAGTGTGAATTACATATTAATAGAGTGGTTTAATGAAATAACATCCCACACACTGGGATGATTTGTTAACATTTCAGTGATAATCATATTAAAAAGTTACTTGTCTGCTTGTTAACATTTCATTGATATCATCTTAAAAGGTTACCTGCTAGCTTTTGTCATCTTTTCAGTGATAATCACATTCAAGTGTTACCAGCTTGTGGTAACATTAGTAATATTCATGTTAAAAAAGCTAACCTGTCAGATTTTAACACTTCAGTGACAATCACATTAAACAATAAACTACCAGCTTGTGTTAACATTTCAATACTATCCATGTTAAAAACTATCTGCCAGTTGTAACATTTCAGTTGTATTCACATTTAACAGTTACACCCCTGCTTGTGTTAACATTTCAGTGATGGTCATTTATTTGTACAGTATTAAAAGCCAAGTATTTTCGCCTTTGTTGAACTTTCATTCATTTTCTTTTATGCTGGTGTCATTTGTTTCCCTCAAATGTTGTAGTTAATCATCATCCAGTGTCTTGCCGATGGGTGTGGCGATCATGCCTCTCCATAAATTACGATCTATATATATTCTTAGGACACTATCAGAAAGAGCTATAGACGTAAAAACAGATCTGTACTTATGTTTCATAGGCTACACAATAGCATTTGACAATGTGAACCGATGTAGTTACTGACCTGAAATATTTCTTATCGTGGGATGATGTCCGCTGTCTCATTTCTATAGGGTAAGGGACGCTGTTTCCATTCTGTCTGACATATTGCAATATGATGCTCATCATAATCACCACTATCATGTGCCCTGTCGACTATCATAGGCAGTCATGCTTCCCCGTAGATCTTGATCCTCTGTGTTCTGGATCAGTCCTGTTGGGCACCATATACCCTCAGTGTAACTGTCCCAGCCCATCCACCATCATTTCTCTGTGTTCTGGATCAGTCCTGTTGGGCACCATATACCCTCAGTGTAACTGTCCCAGCCCATCCACCATCATTTCTCTGTGTTCTGGATCAGTCCTGTTGGGCACCATATACCCTCAGTGTAACTGTCCCAGCCCATCCACCATCATTTCTCTGTGTTCTGGATCAGTCCTGTTGGGCACCATATACCCTCAGTGTAACTGTCCCAGCCCATCCACCATCATTTCTCTGTGTTCTGGATCAGTCCTGTTGGGCACCATATACCCTCAGTGTAACTGTCCCAGCCCATCCACCATCATTTCTCTGTGTTCTGGATCAGTCCTGTTGGGCACCATATACCCTCAGTGTAACTGTCCCAGCCCATCCACCATCATTTCTCTGTGTTCTGGATCAGTCCTGTTGGGCACCATATACCCTCAGTGTAACTGTCCCAGCCCATCCACCATCATTTCTCTGTGTTCTGGATCAGTCCTGTTGGGCACCATATACCCTCAGTGTAACTGTCCCAGCCCATCCAGCATCATTTCTCTGGGTTTGATGGGAGCCGTGGCTGTGAGGTATGGTGTCCGCCTCAGAAGGTTTTGGGTGCATTCCCAGCATAGGAACCATTAGTACCTAATGATATTACATGCTGCCTGATCTCTTGGGTAGTGAGATTAGATATCTAGCCTTTTCAGATGAGTGCGGAAAACTTGCATGCAAGTTGTGCACATTAAAGACCTCAAGGCTGTTGGAAATTGCAAAGAGTAGGCAGTAAGTCTGCTGCCAAGGCAAAACTTAGAAAAGTCATCCTACCAATGGGTAGATAGAATCCATTACCTTGGATGGAAACTGTCTAGAGCAGTGGTTCTCAACCTTTTTTGTTTCCCCGTGCCCCCCTTCACCATATTTTCAGAACGTCATTCCCCCCCCCCCCCCCCTTTCGTATTTCCTACCTTAAAATGTTGGCCCGTGCCCCCCTTCACCATATTTTCAGAATGTCATTCCCCCCTTTCGTATTTCCTACCTAAAAATCCCGCCCCACCCCTACATAGTATACGTAATAATGGAAGCTAAATTTAATAGCACATACTAAAACAAGTCTAGATGTCCACATAAAACATGATTTGTGGGTCTACTTACTTTATAAATTGAATTTTAGAAGGGTGAGACGTACAGAACCGTAAAGTATGAAGACAATAACAAGTAATCGGTTCTTGTATTAACGCCATCTTGAAATAATCTTAATATCGTGCGCCCCCCCCCCCCCCCCCCCCCAACCCTAAAATTCCCCCCTAGGGGGGAATTCCCCACCGGTTGAGAACCACTGGTCTAGAGGAAGCAGACCGCACACAAATGCATGCTGAAGTTGGATACACTGACCTTTGAAGTGCATAACTAGGTGTGAACGCACTCCCCTTGAAAAGGGAACGAAGAAGAATGGCCTGCCTCTTGTAATGCTAATCGTGTACTGACACTTGGCTCCTGTTTTCTGTTGCCCACTTTATGAAGCTGGGGGGATTGTAAGGCTAATCTTGTACTGACACTGGGCCCTTGTTTTTTGAGTAAAATACCACTTGTGAGGTGATGTGGTTAGTATCATACCAGATGCTTATCTTACTGAAGGTTTTCTGTTACCCACTTAATGAGGCTGGGAGTCCTGAAGGTTTTCTGTTAGCCACTTAATAAGGCTGGGGGTCCTGAAGGTTTTCTGTTGCCCACTTAATTAGGCTGGGGGTCCTGAAGGTTTTCCGTTGCTCACTTAAGAGGCTGTACGAGGGGCTGGTCATGTCTGTTTTGGAGTATGCAATGGCAATCCTGACTGTCAGCCATAAGCAGATAGAAAGGATGGAAAGGATACAGAATGAAGCTATGCGCATTATTCTTGGATGTACAAGAGATACAGCATGCAGGGCGATGCACTACCTTCTTGATTTTCCAACCATTGAAGAGAGAATTCAAGTTTGCAGGGCACGCGCCTACCTCAGAATTAACGCAAACACACAGCATCCACTGCATAGTGAAATTAGGAAGGTGAAGGGCAGCAGGTTAAAAAGAGGACGGTCATGGATGGGTCAAGCCGAAGACAATCTTCAACAGGTGTGTTCACTGGAGGACTTAGAACCTGGTGAGGAGTGGGTGCAAGTGCCAACAGACTTCTGCACATCCTTTTCAGTTTGCATCCAACTAGATAGAAAATGCAGACAAGAAAATCCGGCTGCTGTGGAGGCTGAAGTACAAGCGTTGATTTTCGAGAATTCGCTAGACAGTGACGCGGTCATCTACACAGATGGGTCGGTCGTCCGACATGTGAGAAGCTCATGGGCCTTTACAGCTCGGGCCGGAGGGAGAATTGTGAAGGAGGACTCTGGTGCTTTCACTGAAACCACAAGTAGCCTGACCATGGAAGTCATGGCAGTAAGTAAAGCAATAACATGGCTCGAGACACAGACATTCACTAGGGCTTGTTTCCTTAGCGACTCAATGAGCATGATCAAGAGGATAGAGGAGGGGTCGATCCGAAGAGAATGGTTGCTGCCTCTGGAGCGGTCTCGGCTGGCAAAGATTAGTTTCATCTTCGTGCCAGGGCATGCGGGAGTACAAGGAAATGAGCAGGCTGACAAGCTCGCAGGTGAGGCTACTGTGGAGGGCGGACGCGCCATGGACCAGGCTGACATTCTGAATGCTCTACGAGAAGTGAGACTTTTGCAAGAACCAAGTGATGACTGTGAATCTACAACAATGGCCAGACTGCGAGAGCAGCAAATTAAAAGAGTGGTGGCCAAATAAGAACACTACGCAGGAAGCCAAAGAAGATTGATAAACCAACACAGAACTGGCGTCGTTAGCCGCTACACGTTGCGGGATTTGCTGAGGAGGGGATCCGAGCACTTATGGACTGAATGGTCCGATGTGCAACGAGGATGATCTGTCGACTAACTAACTAACTAACTTAATGAGGCTGGGAGTCCTGAAGGTTTTCTGTTACCTACTTAATGAGACTGGGGGTCCTGAATGTTTCTGTTGCCCACTTAATGTGGCTGGGGGTCCTGAATGTTTTCTGCTACCCATTTAATGAGGCTGGGGATCCTGAATGTTTTCTGTCACCCACTTAATGAGGCTAGGGGTTCTGAAGGTTTTCTGCTGCCCACTTAATGAGGCTGGGGGTCCTGAAGGTTTTCTGTTGCCCACTTAATGAGGCTGGGGGTCCTGAAGGTTTTCTGTTGCCCACTTAATGAGGGGGTCCTGAAGGTTTTCTGTTGCCCACTTAATGAGGCTGGGTGTCCTGAATGTTTTCTGTTGCCCACTTAATGAGGCTGGGGGTCCTGAAGGTTTTCTGTTGCCCACTTAATGAGGCTGGGTGTCCTGAAGGTTTTCTGTTGCCCACTTAATGAGGCTGGGGGTCTTGAATGTTTTCTGCTGCCCACTTAATGAGGCTGGGGGTCCTGAATGTTTTCTGTTGCCCACTTAATGAGGCTGGGGGTCCTGAAGGTTTTCTGCTGCCCACTTAATGAGGCTGGGTGTCCTGAATGTTTTCTGTTGCCCACTTAATGAGGCTGGGGGTCCTGAAGGTTTTCTGTTGCCCACTTAATGAGGCTGGGGGTCCTGAAGGTTTTCTGTTGCCCACTTAATGAGGCTGGGTGTCCTGAATGTTTTCTGTTGCCCACTTAATGAGGTTGGGGGTCCTGAAGGTTTTCTGTTGCCCACTTAATGAGGCTGGGGGTCTTGAATGTTTTCTGCTGCCCATTTAATGAGGCTGGGAGTCCTGAAGGTTTTCTGTTGCCCACTTAATGAAGCTGGGGATCCTGAAGGTTTTCTGTTGCCCACTTTATGAGGCTGGTGGTCCTGAACGTTTTGTGTTGCCCACTTAATGAGGTTGGGGGTCCTGAAAGTTTTCTTTTGCCCACTTTATGAGGCTGGTGGTCCCAAATGTTTTCTGTTGCCCACTTCATGAGGCTGTGGGTCCCAAAGGTTTTCTGCTGTCCACTTTATGAGGCTGTGGGTCCCGAAGGTTTTCCATTGCCCACTTTATAAGGTCGTGGGTCACTTTATGAAGCTGGGGATCCCGAAGGTTTTCTGTTGCTGACTTTATGAGGCTGGGAGACCCGAAGGTTTTCTGTTGCTGACTTTATGAGGCTGGGAGACCCGAAGGTTTTCTGTTGCTGACTTTATGAGGCTGGGAGACCCGAAGGTTTTCTGTTGCTGACTTTATGAGGCTGGGAGACCCGAAGGTTTTCTGTTGCTGACTTTATGAGGCTGGGAGACCCGAAGGTTTTCTGTTGCTGACTTTATGAGACTGGGAGACCCGAAGGTTTTCTGTTGCTGCTTTATGAGGCTGGGAGACCCGAAGGTTTTCTGTTGCTGACTTTATGAGGCTGGGAGACCCGAAGGTTTTCTGTTGCTGACTTTATGAGGCTGGGAGACCCGAAGGTTTTCTGTTGCTGACTTTATGAGGCTGGGAGACCCGAAGCAATGCAGTCATGAAGAAATGCTCCTGGAAGGAGATTTGAGACTTCACTACCAAGTAGCCTTCAGTGCAAGTCACATTTGTATCCATAGAAAATCAATAAAAACCATGTTACTGCAGTCATTTATCCTGTTCAACATTCCATTGTTTCAAAGCTAGCACAAAGTCTTTTCTGCTGCCCTGCAGTTGTTTTTGGGCCCAGAGTCCTTGCTTGTCTGCAATGGTCTGTGTCCACTGTCATGTTGGTAAATCCCTCTCTCTTCTTTGAGGAACCACACCTTCCATCACTGCAACACTTAATATGGCCAAAGCCACAGCATTCTAAGAATGTTTTGGCAACATTTCAGTTCTAAAGCTTCAAATGTCTTCTTCAGTGTCCATGGTTTACATCTGTATGTTGCCACAGGAAAGCTCCATTTCTCAAAATGTGTGCTTGTAATGGTATGCCACTGTTGTGCTGGCAGGGCACTAGATGATGATGATGACTGTTGTACTATACCGTTCACCCTCTGCATTGGTGTAGACTCTTTTCAGCAGTCCCAGCTTTGGTTGATTATGACCATATTCAAAGTTTCAAATTCTTCATTTCTGATTTTGTTTCCTTCTCTGCTTTGAACACATGTGTATTCACACACGTCCTGCTAATCTGGTCGTCGCAACTACTGGGGAGTTCACTGGATTTATGTTTACTTGTGGATTAGCTGTCCCTATTACCAGTGTCCCTCGTCACTCTGACTTCTAAGGTACTTGTAATTTACGACCCCAAGACAAGGATAAGAAGTCAACATTTTAGTCCAACTGACCGGCGTAGGGGCAGAATCCGCTACCTTGCCATCAGCACATCGGAAGTTTAAGAGCAAAGCTGGGTCGACGTTGGGGACCAGGGTCAATTTTTACAAACAAATAGTTAGTTAATTAGTCGAGGTTCCAACTTCACGGCAACGGGTCGTCCCCATTATGCTCCATTCCCGTGCCAGCGAATATCATACAAAATGCTCCTCACTGTCCAATGTGAAAAGTGGAATAGGCAGGAGTCTCGGCAATTCAACAAACCCGCACAGGTACACTGTGCATAATGCCGCCGTCAGAATGCCAACACAAAATTCATCCACACTCGCCACAGCCACAGTTGATCGTCGATGGACTAAGGACTCGGTAGTCATCAGAAAGTACTTAACTGACCCGGGTTTTCTTACATGGCTCGGTCTCTTACCGCAGGGCGACCATTTACCAACAAAAAAAAAAATATGCCTTGATGAAGGTTTAAAGTCATGACAACCAGGCTGGCAGACAAACATGCTAGCCACTCCACTACTGTGACTCCAACAGAAAATCACAGATAGCTCAATACAGAGGAAGATGTGTTTTGGACATGACTGGCGGTACGTGAGGCTGTGGAAATACATGACGACTGATACCACATGACAAAGGCTAACAGAAGCAACATGGATACATTTGATTTGTGAAAGCTGAAAATGTACTTCCTAATGCCTTGCATGGATACAATATATATCTACTTACATCACTGAAGCATTTATGTGCTTACAAGGACACTCAATGAATACAGTAAGGACATACAGGGAGGCCCTGCTATAGGTCGCTTCGGTTTACGTCGTCACATAGAGGACATAACTTCACTTTACGTCGCTACGTTCCGCCATAATGTCATCACCTGTGTTGCTATGCTGTACTCTCTTGCTAGCTTGCGGAGGAACTACGTAATGCCACATAGTGTTACCGCTATGGAACGTCTCCTTACTCTGTTGTTGTTGTCAGTTTTGTGTTAAACGTCACCATTTTACATTTTGTGCAGTGCGTTTTTCCAGAATTTTATAGTGTAATCACCCATAATTATGAGTTCAAAGCACACAGTAAGTGCTAATAGTGTGTCTGGTTGTAAGGGAACCAGGAAAAGCGTTACTCTTGAGGTGAAGTTAGATGTGTTACGTCGTTTTGAGGCTAAGGATAATTCGTGCAGGTGCTGACAAAATCAAAGAGGGAGCTAACAATGTAACTCCTTTGAGTGCTTCCAAGATCATTCATACCATTTTTTTGTTCAAGCAGAGAAGAGCCAGGAAAAGAAGCAGGAAGAGGTTACAGGTTCATCCTCAGATGAAGAGGCAGAATTTAATGCCTCAATGTCCCAATAACTTTACCACTCACCCTCCACCTCTATTTAGCCAATAAATATCAACAACCATTAAAGTAAACATTACATAATACACCGTATTTCATTTAATTCAATGGGAAATAGTGTTTCGCTACTATATGTCATTTCACTTAAGTCGCGTTTTCAAAGAACGTAACCCCGACGTTAACCGGGACCTTCCTGTATATCTACATACACCATTGAAGCATTGCTAATGTAGTTCCCAATGCCTTGCATGAATACAGTAAGGACATATCTACTTACATCACTGAAGCATTGATGCACTTATCGATACTCTCAATGAACACAGTAAATACACATATCATCGCACACTACTGTACAGCACTAATGTACTTATAACTTATACCTACACTAAATTAATCCACTAAGGACATATATCTACTTACACCGCTGGAGCATTGTACTTCCCAACACCTTGCTTGAATATTTTTGGACCCGTGTCAACCTTTTTATTTGCCTTCTCCTCCTCCTCAGCCTTCTGCCTCTCAATTTTTCCCCCTCGTTCCTTTTTCAACTGTAATTAATATGTAGAACAGAGATAAAAATGTAATGTACATGAACATTTACAGTCCACTGTTAAACCTCAGACACAGATTATAAAAAATTGGCTGACTAAACAAAACAGACATTCAATCGTTTATCAGCTTGAAATCAGTTTATTTTTATACATACATTGTCACTTTATTTCTCAACATAATTTCCACCAACATTGATGCACTTATCCCATCGTTTTATCAGTCCTCCCAAACCGTCTGCATAGAACTGCGTGCTCTGTTTTATAAACCACGTTTTCACTTCACATTCAACTTCGGCGTCATTCACAAAATGTCTCCCGCCAAGGTGGGTTTTCAGTGGACCAAAAAGGTGGAAATCGCTAGGGGCTAAGTCGGGGCTGTAAGGTGGACGTTCAAAAACTTCCCACCTTAGTTGGTTAATTTTCTCCTGAATCAATCCAGCCGTATGTGGCCTGGCATTGTCATGAAGAAGCAACACTCCTCTAGTCAGCAGTCCTGACGTTTTTCTTCGAATTGCATCATGAAGCATCGATACAACTTTACAGTACGATTCAGAATTCACATAGTCACTCGCCTGTCACCTCTAATCATCTCCTCTACCTGCTGCTCAGATGCTTCTGTTGCAATCTCAACAGGACAACCAGATCGGATTTCATCAACAATTTTAGAGCATCCTTGAGAACATGTTTCTACCCAGCTATGCACCGCTTTATGGAACAAGTATTTGTCAGCGTAAAAAGGAAGCATTTCCTTATGAATGTCCTTTGCAAGCAGTCCTTTTGCCCACACCTAAAACACACAAACGCACAACAGCACGTTACTTTTTGGTTGTACACGCCGTAAGTACAGTCGCCATTTTATTTATGCGCTGCGCATGTGTATGAGACACCTAGCACCACCTGACAAACGAGAATATAAAGTTCGGTGTTGCTGTCACCTAATGACACCTGTAGAAAACACCAACTACATGTGCCTGCCATCCCACAGATCTGCGTGACTTACTTATTGACTCGCCCTCGAATAATGTTCAATAGCTCTCTACTCCACACCAAGATAACCCTTTAATACGATGTTCTATAGCTGTCTATTTTCTCCAACATCTTTAAGAACTTGTTCATCTGATCAAGAGTGTGTCCAACATTTCTTTGCATGCTCTGGTAACACTACATCTCAAAATCTTGAAAGTTATTTTTATCTCTTTCCAACTTTCAAAGCCATCTTTCAGGTTTTCTCAACTGTGTTACAGTGGAACCTCGCTTAACGAGCATAATTCGTTCCAGAATCTTATTCGTAAAGTGAAACACTCGTTAAGTGAAACAGTTTTTCCCATACAAATTCATGTAAAATACGATAATGCGTTCCATGCCGAAAAATACTCAAAATATTTTGTATAACGTTTATTCAAAGAAAATTATGTATACATTGTTAAGGAGTGTGATTCATCTTCCTCTTCTATCGCGGAATGAACGAACCTGGAATGAGAATTCGATTTGCAGGAAAAAAAAAATTGAAATAATTAATTTACAATTTATAGTACATACTTAATTCTTTTTTACTATAAAGCTATCTAGAGAAATCTGTTTTTGCTGACGCTTCAGAATTTGGTGGAAATGCGACACAGAATTATCATTAAATAAATTAGTAGCTCTCATAACCACTGCCTTATTAGGGTGATGGTTCTCAATGTACGATTTAACAGTTTCCCATGCTTTCAGCATTTCTCTTATTGCGCCAGAAGATTGTTGGTTTGCTGTTACCTTCTCATCCTCCTCGGACAAACTCTCCACCACAACTTCTTGCTGTGAAACACAATGTAATTCCATAAGCTCTTCGGTGGTCAGCTCTTGGCTATGCTCTTCCACAAGCTCGTCGAAATCTTTGTTATCCACCTCCAGTCCCATGATCTTGGCTAAAGACACAATCTCGCTGACTACAGGCTCCACAGGTACTGTCTTAAACCCCTCAAAGTCCCCCTCTGCTGTGTGTCCACCGTGACGAGGTAGAGGGGCTTGAGTGTTCCAATGACCCCAAGAGCTATGCCGACGGTAGCACAGCTACTGGTAGGGTCACCCATATCGGACAGGTCAAGGGAGAGGAACCAGACTAAGAGACACACAAACCTGCTGCCTTTTAGGTAGACTTGGGACAGTCAAAGGCTAAGGAAAGCACCCAAAAAAAATGCTTGTCGAAATCGGATGTACTGAGCCACAGGCTTGACAAAGTAGTGCAACGTAACTTAATTCTTGATGTCACAAATGAAAATTAATCGTTATGGTGCTAATCCCGCGAAGTCCCATCAGGCGGTGATAGTGCCGGGCCCCTGCCTCGAGGGGGTCCACCCATGACTACTAGTGGTCACCTTCCCCTGTGCTGTGGAGTCAAGGCACAGAGGAGTAGGTTAAGAGCTATTGACCAAACACCCCGGACATTAAACATACTACAGTGGAATGCCGAAGGAGTTTATAACAAGAAAGTATCCATAACAAAGCGTCTTCATAAAGATAGAATAGATGTGGCATGCATTCAAGAGACACACCTCAACGCCAATCGCAAATTCTTAGTCAGAGGATATCTAGCCACACGTTTCGACCGCTAAGGACACAAAGGAGGAGTTCTATTACTTACACGAAATACAATACCTTGCAGTGAAGTATCTGTGATCTCTGACAACCAAGCGTAAATTATAGGTGTTGATATTTTGATAAAGGACGTGAAAATAAGAATTTACAATCTGTATAGCCAAGCACATAAAAATAACTGACACAAACTGCATTATTGTCAGAGACTTTAATAGCCGTTCAGAAACATGGGGATACTCAGATACTGACAAAAGAGGAGATGAAGTGGAAAACTGGGAAATAGACTGAAATCTCCATCTACTCAACAAAGCGGATGACACAACGAGCTTCTACTCCAGAAGATGGTTTACCACTTCTACTCCAGACTTAGTTTTCTGCACAGGAGACATCCTCCACAAAATCAATCGCCATGTGCTTGGCCAATTAGCAGGTAGTGACCACAGACCAATCAAGCTTGTAATAAATATGGAGTATGTTCCACAGGAGCAAAAGCCCTTGCCCCGCTGGAATTACAAACGAGCAGATTGGGACAGATTTGCCATACTAACAGACAAATATTGTGAAAACATAAATACACGATATGGCAACATGAAGCAAATGGTGGAAAGTCTAAACAGAGCAATAATACAGGCAGCCACTGAGTCTATTCCAAGAGGAGCGAGGAAAAATTACAAACCATACTGGACTGAAGAACTACAAAGTTTGGAGGACAAAGTTGAAGATGCCAGGAAGACAGCAGAGAGAGAACAAATAACTGAAGCGAACATCTCTCTCAAAGCCATAAAGAAAGAAAAGTTAGCTTAATGTTAGCTTCCTCTTTGTTTCTTCATGAAATGAGCGACTGCACAAGGCCTTACCTGGTCGTCAGCCTCTTCATAAGGAGTATCGATTTCCACCTAAAAAACCCACTTGATGGAGTCCGAAATACACACTAGTCTACAAGAGGCTTGCTCGACTTGGAGATAAGAAGAAGAAAAAGGATGAGGAAAAGAAGAATCAATTTACTCACACCATGAGAAACGTTCAAACAGCTTTCGAAGCCGGTGTCCGCCAAGAATACTTGGTATTAAGTGGCAAAATAAGATCACACATACCGAAGTGTTGGTAAGATCGGGTAGTTTGACAGTTTGTTCCATGCTCAGTCTTCGTAGAATTAGGTGGACTGGATATATTAGGAGGTTGGACGACGGTAGAATATCAAAGAACATCTTTTTAGTGCATTACAGATGAGTAAAAGATCTCGGGGTTAGCCTCTACCATGGTACAAAGATGTGTGTAAACGGGACATGACTGATACAGGTATTGGAAGCGCTTTGGGAGCAAATCGACGCTGATCGCGTTGCATGGAGGGAAAAGATCAGATCTGGAATAAAGACCAGGGAGATTTTGATCATAGATAGGTCACACACTGAACGTATGAGACGTCAGATGGTGCGTGAGGGGTGGAAATGACCATGTGTTCACATGCATCCATTGTGGACTAACATTTATTGCGAGATTTGGTGTCATTTTCGTTACCGCCATGAGTTGTATTTATTATGCCTTTTTGAAGCACAATGTAACAAACTATCGTCTGTCAAGGCGCAAGGTGCCAGCAGAACAGTCGAAACTTTTCATTTACTATTTGCATTTATTTTAAGCTACTGCTGTCTTCTTCACAATCATACAGTGACCCCTTATAGTGTAGATATATACGTTTGGCGCGCGAAATCTCCAGCTGCCATTACCCGCCAGCGCGGACGCTCACCTGGCAAGCCCCCGCAGCCTGGCGGACATTTTACAACCGTCTGTCTTCTACGGTTTGACTAAAAGATGGGTAAAATAACTCGCAGACAGCCTCTACCATGGCACAAAGATGAGAGTGATACTGAAACAGGTATTGCTATTGCGCTTTGGGAGCAAATCGATGCTGATCGCGTTGCATGGAGGGAAAAGATCAGATCTGGTATAAAGACCAGGGAGATTTTGATCATAGATGATTGATAGGTCACACACTGAACGTGTGAGGCGTCAGATGGTATTCATAACTACAACTTTTTGTTCTGAATTCGCTGACTTCGTAACTACACGAAATGTCAACATTGAAAACGAAACTTCATCGTCGACTGTCTGTCTTCGCTCAAGGATTGCCTTTTTTCTAGCTCAAATGTTCGTGAATTCAAACATTCACATGATATAACGGTCAAATAGTCAATCAATCATGGGGCATGCTGGAAAGCGTGGGCGGTCATGACTCGCCATTTCACTCGATCACCAGAGTCGTGGATCAGCTCAGTGTTCCTGTCTCGTCCATGCCATGTGGCCAAGCCATCCAGGTATTTTCCTCTCGGTCTTCCTCTTGGTCTGTTCCCTTCGATCTTGCCAGTTGTCCCTAAGTTCTCTAATCCATTTCTTCTCATAACATGTCCAAATATTTTTGACAGTCTTAAGTCTAATTTCTCTAATCAATTTATGATTGTCATTTGTCTCCTGTAGTACTTGTTCATTGGTTTTTCTGTCTGTCCATGATATTCTTTGCATTTTCCTCAGAAACCACATTTCTGCAGCCATCAGATGTTTTTCAGCTTGACTGCTCATTGTCCAAGTTTCACATCCACACAAAAGAACAGGCTCTATGTATCCCCTCAACACTTATTTTCTCGTTTCAATTGACATCTTTTTATTGGTCACAATGTTTTCATCTTGCTAAAGGCTACTTTCATCATGGCGATTCTTGTTCTAATCACTTCAAGGCATCTCCCATCAGATGTTATGACTGTTCTGAGATAATTGTACCGATTCACTTGTTGAAGAATAGTCCCATTTACTTGTATATTACATTGTGGTATTTCGTTCTTCTTGTGACTACCATAACCTGTCTTTTTACAATTTAATTCTAACCCCAGTTGCTCGCTGTGTACAACAACCGCATCTACTAATTGTTGCAGATCCTGCACATTGTCTACAATCATCTGCGTATCTAATTTTATTGATGTTTCATCCTCCAACGCTGATTCCATTTATATCTTCTACATTTCTTAAAATATTTTCACTATATAGGGAAAAAAGATCTGGAGACATTACACATCCCTGCCTAACACCACTCTTAATAGGCTGATATTGTCCCACTTCATTATCAATCCTTATGGACAGTTGGACTAAAATGTTGACATGTCGTCCTTGACCTGGGGACGTTACTTACAAGTACCTCTGAAGTCGGAGTCAGTTCGCCTGATGGCGAGGGACACTGTTAATAGGGAAAGCTAACCCACACGCAAAATTCTGTCCAGCACTCAAGTAGTGTGTATGGACTATGCTTGAATTCAAAGCGAGTGAGCGCATTAAAAATAAACGTCACGCAAGTTGGAACAACACAAACATGAGTAATAATGAAATAATTATGGTCTTCCAGTTACATACATGCTTATATTATTATCCCTACATTGTGATTGGCTAACTCAGTTGAGTGGTTACTCGTACACACAGTAAGCAGTGCAGTGCAGTACATTCTTCCAGTTTGCAAGAAAATTGTGAAACCAGTACCACTGGACAGTGACAAATTGTCACCCAACAGTACAACACTGAAGTCTCTGCATCAGTCTTAAGCTCAGATGTAATTTGTGTGTGAATTAAATTTCCGAAAAATGCATTAATAGTGATTACAGAGGATAAACAAAAGGCTAGACTGATAATGTGATTAAAAGCAAACTAACTTAATAAAAAATAATGTACAAAAAAATAGGGAAAACAATTACTGACATTGTGTTTAGTTTAATTTTTAGCTCCTAAAAGACGTGAAGGTTGTCCCAGTTTTGATACGGAATATTCTGCCTGTGTGTCTTCATGTATAGTTAACACTCAGCATAAGTTACTTTCTGTGTGTTTTCATGTACAGTTAACACTCAGCATAAGTTACTTTCTGTGTGTTTTCATGTACAGTTAACACTCAGCATAAGTTACTTTCTGTGTGTTTTCATGTACAGTTAACACTCAGCATGTTACTTTCTGTGTGTTTTCATGTACAGTTAACACTCAGCATAAGTTACTTTCTGTGTGTTTTCATGTACAGTTAACACTCAGCATAAGTCACTTTCTGTGTGTTTTCATGTACAGTTAACACTCAGCATAAGTTACTTTCTGTGTGTTTTCATGTACAGTTAACACTCAGCACAAGTCACTTTCTGTGTGTTTTCATGTACAGTTAATACTCAGCACAAGTCACTTTCAACCGTTTTCACAAGTATATTATATAGTATAAAGGACTGTTTAAAAAATATACAAAACAAAAAATGGAAACCTGCAGGCCACAAATGCCGCTGTTCTGTCTTTTAAGTGTTAGTATATTAATTCCTTCTTATTTCTTCACCATAAGTGAGCATGGCAGAAGCTGATGAAGTCATCGACATGCCAGTAAATGCAACACAGACCAGCCATGAAGAGTTCTCACAGGACCAAGAGCTGAATGCAGAATGTACCTCATACCTGGAGATTCGATGTGCTATAGGTATAGAGATATACCAGAAAAAGAAGCCTGTTCAGGCAGAGTCCACCCGCAAGGTAATACATATCACTATGAAGATACAAAGACCTATGCCAGCTTATGTAGTCTTGATAAATCAAATGTAGCAAAGTTTCCAGAATTAGGACAACATTCAAGACAGCAGGAACTTCACCATGGCAGGTGCTATTGAAACATCCACTACATTAGGAGCTCCAGCAGTGCAATGGCTAGCACGCTTGCCTGGTGGACATGTGTTCAATCCACTTCAAGGCTGGAACTTTTTCATTGATCTGATTGACCCGACCTAAACAACAGCTGGGAAGTAAAAGCAACTAATGCGATATTGGCCTTATCACTCATTGAGTGCTGACTTGTCTAAACATATGGGGCTGTCACCCCACACCCAATAACTTCATGTCATGAAATTAGGTACTTTACTTTCTTTTTATAACTCTCAAATGGCACTATACAAACAGTATGGCAGCAGTCGTCAGAAACATCTGTCATGATCTCTCCAGCCAAACTACCAGATCTTGCACACAAGTCACCTCATACAACAGACTGACCATAACTTCTATGCTCCAAAACACACTTAGTAGTAGGCCTCTTTCAGTCCTGAAGGACTATAGAGTTGTGCCGCTTGGGAGGTACCTGGCAGCACCGCTGGTGACTGTATAGTCCAATGCGAGAGTGACAATCTCTGTCACAGTTTCCACATCTGTAAGACGAGGCAGGTCCCGCAGTAAGTGACTGTGTTTTAAGCCTGTGCCGCCTATCCTCAGTTTGTTGGATCAGATTGCGAGCAAAGAGCACCAGTCCGTCTCGAACATCTCTTCTCCAGGAGCATCTGTCTGTTGCAACTCTTTCCCGCGTGTCTGGATCTATTCCAAGGGCTTTCATATCTTGTTTACACACATCCATATATCGCATTTGCGGTCTTCCGGTTGGCCTCTTTCCTGTGGCTAGTTCTCCATATAGGAGATCTTTGGGAATACGTTAATCCTCCATTCGAGATACGTGGCCCAGCCACCGGAGGCGTCGCTGCTTGAGGAGGGAGTGCACTGTGGTAATATCTGCTCTTTCAAGCACATGTTTGTTTGTTATGTGGTCTTTCCATGATATGCCCAGGATACGTCTCAGACATCTCATGTGGAAGGAATTCAACTTCCTTTCCTGTCTTGAGTACAGGGTCCATGATTCAGACCTATAGAGTAGTGTGCTAACAACGCAAGCTTTATATACTTGAACTTTTGTACGCTCTGTTAGTCTGTTATTCTCCCAAACTCTTTTAGCTAGCCTGGAAAATGTTGTGGCTGCCTTCCCAATGCGTCTGTCGATTTCTGTCTCTAATGAAAGATTATCTGATATTGTCGACCCCCAAATGCACAAACTCGTGGACGACCTTCAATTCGTAATTAGAAATTTTGATTGACGAAGACGCACCAGCATCTTGTTCCATCACCTGTGTTTTATTTAGGCTGATGGTGAGCCCAAAGTCTTTGCAGGCAGCTGTAAAACGATCTATGAGCCGTTGGAGATCTTCTGCTGCATGAGTAGTCAGTGCTGCATCATCTGCAAAAAGTAGTTCTCTAATGCTTCTTGATCTTATTTTGATCTTTGCCTTGAGTCTTGATAGGTTAAAAAGTTTGCCATCAGATCTTGTATGGAGATATATGCCTTCAGTGGCAGTCCCAAATGCCCGCCTTAATAGAACGGCAAAGAAGATCCCAACAAGTGTAGGAGAAAGCACGCAGCCCTGCTTTACCCCGCTGCTGATGCTGAATGACTGGGATGTTGAGCCGTCAAATAAAATGGTCCCCTGCATGTTTTCGTGGAATGATTTCACGAGACTAAGAAGGGTGGGTGGACATCCTATCTTTTCAAGGACCTTAAAAAGGCCGCTTCTGCTCACGAGGTCAAATGCCTTTGTGAGGTCGATGAAGGCAATATATAATGGCTTCCTCTGTTCTCTGCACTTCTCTTGGAGCTGCTGGAGTGAGAAAATCATATCGATGGTGGACCGGTTGGGTCTAAATCTGCACTGTGATTCGGGGTAGATTCAGCAAGAATGTGTAACCTTTTGAGGATAACTCTAGCAAAAATCTTGCCTGTAATGCTGAGTAGGGAGATGCCGCGATAGTTGTTGCAGTCGCTTCAGTCGCCTTTGTTTTTATAAAGGGTAACAATGTTTGCGTCTTTCATATCTTGTGGTACTGATTTTTCTTTCCAGCATACAGTTCGGGGATGATTGTTTCTTTGGTACATTTTAAAATTTCAGGTGGAATACTATCTTTCCAGGTGCCTTGCAGGATTTGAGAGAGAACTAGTGCTTCGCTGATTTCTGTGAGGCAAGGTTCGTTATCCAAGGCATGCATGGCGGACTGTTGATCGATGGCTTCCAGAGCTTCTTCGCTGACAGTGTTATCCACTGAGTATAGCTCTGAGTAGTGTTCTACCCAGCGATCCATTTGCTTCGCTCGATCTTTTATGATTACCCCCTCTGTTGATCGTAAAGGGGCCATCTTATTTTTTGATGGACTGACAGCTTGCTTGATGCCCTCGTACATTCCTCTCACATTTCCAGTGTCTGCACAAGTTTGAATTTGAGCAGAGAGCTGTAGCCAGTACCTGTTCGCACATCTTCTTGCCATCTGTTGTACTCTATTTCTGACCGTTCGCAATGACTGCAATGTTTTCTCTGAAGGTGATGTTTTATACATTGAGAATGCATGTCTCTTTATCTCCAGGACTGGGAGCATCTCTTCAGAGTGTGCTTCAAACCAGTCGGTTGACTTATTTTGCTTCTTGCCAAAAGTTGATAGTGCTGTATTGTAGATGGTGTCCCGAAAATGACTCCATCTCTCGGTGGAATTTCTGTTTGTGGGGCCAGGCAGAGTCTCCGCTAGAGCCTGCATGAATTTGTTGACCTTCTCTTTGTTTTGGGTGCCGCTGGTGTCAATGCGTGGTCTTCCTTCTGTTCGGCTTCTGTAGATTCTCTTGGGCTTTATCTTCACCTTGCTGGAGACCAGTGAATGGTCGGTGTCGCAGTTAGCACTATGACAGCTGCGAGTCAGCCGTACATTGTGGAGATTGCTGCGTTTAGTGAGCACCAGGTCGAGTTGGTGCCAGTTCTTTGATCTGGGGTGCCTCCATGACACCTTGTGTTGAGGTTTCGTGTCAAAGAAGGTGTTGGTCACGCACAGATTATGGTGGCTGCAGAATTCCAAGATACGTTGTCCATTGTCATTGATCTTCCCAACGCCAAACTGTCCTAGACATGAAGGCCAAGATTTGTGGTCGCTGCCAACCCTTGCATTGAAATACCCCAGGATAAAAAGATGTTGTTTCTCTGGTGTTTCACTGACTTCTTTGCTAAGGTCGTCGTAAAACTGTCTTTAGATTCTGATGTTGCAGTTAGTGTTGGGGCGTAAACACCATATAATACTAACTGGGCCTGCCTCTGTCTGGAGTTGGAGCTTCAGTATTCTTTCAGTGCCATCACTTGGTGGTATGATGGAATTAAGCAGCTTGTTTCTGATAGCGAAGCCAACTCCATGCACCCTGGTCTCTCCGCACGGCTTGCCATGCCAGTAGAAAGTGAAGTCCCTCTCCTTGATGCTTTCAGATTCTTGGAGTCTGGTCTCTTGCAGGGCGACAATGTCTATCCCCAGTCTGAGTAGTTCGTTGTTTATCACCGCAGTTTTGCGGGCATCCACAATCTCGTTTAGATCGTCTGAGATGCCAGGGGTCATGGTTCTTACGTTCCATGTTCCCAGCCATAGGGCCGGTTGTTTTGTTTTTTTCTTGTTGCTAGGTGTATAGATTGCGGTTCACGTGTCAGGATTTTCCCCCTAAGCTCCACACACCCTCAGGAACAGATGAACAACACCTTATTGACTGGGGGGCTGCCCAGCTTAGGCGGGCGGTAGCTGTCTAGTGAGATACGATGATCTCTCCCACCGTCGGAAGTAGCCCCTGGCGCCTTGCTCTGCGCCAATCGAGCATTAAGACTTATAACCGGCAAACGCTGTCTTCACCTCTCACTGTCTTCACCTCTCAATGTCTTCACCTCTCAATGTCTTCACCTCTCAATGTCTTCACCTCTCAATGTCTTCACCTCTCAATGTCTTCACCTCTCAATGTCTTCGCCTCTCACTGTCTTCACCTCACACAGTCTTCACCTCTCACAGTCTTCCCCTATCAATGTCTTCCCCTCTCACTGTCTTCACCTCTCAATGTCTTCACCTCTCACTGTCTTCACTTCACACAGTCTTCACCTCTCACAGTCTTCACCTCACACTGTCTTCACCTCTCACTATCTTCCCCTCTCAATGTCTTCCCCTCTCAATGTCTTCACCTCTCAGTGTCTTCACCTCTCAGTGTCTTCACCTCTCACTGTCTTCACCTCTCAATGTCTTCACCTCTCACTGTCTTCACCTCTCAATGTCTTCACCTCTCACTGTCTTCACCTCTCAATGTCTTCACCTCTCAATGTCTTCACCTCTCACTGTCTTCACCTCTCACAGTCTTCACCTCTCAATGTCTTCACCTCTCAATGTCTTCACCTCTCAGTGTCTTCACCTCTCAATGTCTTCCCCTCTCACAGTCTTCACCTCTCACTGTCTTCACCTCACACAGTCTTCACCTCTCACAGTCTTCCCCTCTCAGTGTCTTCCCCTCTCACTGTCTTCACCTCTCAATGTCTTCACCTCTCACTGTCTTCACCTCTCACTGTCTTCACCTCTCACAGTCTTCACCTCTCAATGTCTTCCCCTCTCAATGTCTTCACCTCTCAATGTCTTCACCTTTCACTGTCTTCACCTCTCAATGTCTTCACCTCTCAATGTCTTCACCTCTCAATGTCTTCACCTCTCAATGTCTTCATCTCTCAATGTCTCCACCTCTCAATGTCTTCACCTCTCACTGTCTTCACTTCACACAGTCTTCACCTCTCACAGTCTTCACCTCTCAATGTCTTCACCTCACAAAGTCTTCACCTCTCACTGTCTTCACCTCACACAGTCTTCACCTCACACAGTCTTCACCTCTCACAGTCTTCACCTCTCACTGTCTTCACCTCACACAGTCTTCCCCTCTCAATGTCTTCACCTCACACTGTCTTCCCCTCTCAATGTCTTCACCTCTCACAGTCTTCCCCTCTCAATGTCTTCACCTCACACTGTCTTCCCCTCTCAATGTCTTCACCTCTCACAGTCTTCCCCTCTCACTGTCTTCACCTCACACAGTCTTCCCCTCTCAATGTCTTCACTTCACACTGTCTTCACCTCACACTGTCTTCACCTCTCACTGTCTTCCCCTCTCACTGTCTTCACCTCACATCCAAGAAAATTCAGGGATATCGAATTATAACCATGCAGAATACAATAGGCAAGCTGCTGGAGAAGGTAATTGCCAGGAAAATATCAAGCCAACTAGAGAGGCAAGGTGTTTTCCCACCTACCCTGGGTGGGTACCGTCCAAAAAGAGAAACCTGGACCAATGCAGCAGTCTTTGCCCACGATGTCTATGAAGGTTTCCACTCAGGCACTGAAACCGTTGCTGCAGCGATTGATCTTGAGGACGCATACAACAGAGTACCACTGGATTTTTTAATGTTTCAGCTTCTTGAACTAAACGTAAGTCCATTCCTCCTTAGTTGGATCGCTGCAGCTCTCTTCCAACGGAAAGTAGTTTTTAGATGTGGCAGTTGGACTTCGGAACCAACAACAATATATCCTGGCCTACCACAGGGATCACCATTATCTCCGGTACTGTTCAACGCCTACACAGTGAGAATCACCAGTGAGCAGATCACTGGACCTGGCAGGACATTGTCATATGCCGATGATGTTTTAGTGTATCGTCAGGGTAAGGATAGAGAGGAGGTTGCTGTGGAACTACAAACCGAACTCAATCGCATAAGTACTTGGTGTGATGAAGCTGGGGCAATGGTCAACCCAACTAAGGCAACAGTGACCTGGTTCTCGTTGAATAATCATATTGTCAACAATCCAACACCAACTGTAATGCTGTGTTCAGAGACGGTGGAAAGAACGCAGGCAATGAATTACCTGGGGATACGGTTTGATCGAAGCCTTGCTTATAATGTGCACATAGACCAGGTGATAACAAAGGCCAAGCGGGGTTTGGCAGCGATGCGGGTGATGGCGGCAGTAAACTGTGAGCAGCGCCATCTATGTCTTCTGTACGAGGGGCTGGTCATGTCTGTTTTGGAGTATGCAATGGCAATCCTGACTGTCAGCCATAAGCAGATAGAAAGGATGGAAAGGATACAGAATGAAGCTATGCGCATTATTCTTGGATGTACAAGAGATACAGCATGCAGGGCGATGCGCTACCTTCTTGATTTTCCAACCATTGAAGAGAGAATGCAAGTTTGCAGGGCACGTGCCTACCTCAGAATTAACGCAAACACACAGCATCCACTGCATAGTGAAATTAGGAAGGTGAAGGGCAGCAGGTTAAAAAGAGGACGGTCGTGGATGGGTCAAGCCGAGGACATTCTTCAACAGGTCTGTTCACTTGAGGACTTAGAACCTGGCGAGGAGTGGGTGCAAGTGCCAACAGACTTCTGCACATCCTTTTCAGTTTGCATCCAACTAGATAGAAAATGCAGACAAGAAAATCCGGCTGCTGTTGAGGCTGAAGTACAAGCGTTGATTTTCGAGAATTCGCTAGACAGTGACGCGGTCATCTACACAGATGGGTCGGTCGTCCGACATGTGAGAAGCTCATGGGCCTTTACAGCTCGGGCCGGAGGGAGAATTGTGAAGGAGGACTCTGGTGCTTTCACTGAAACCACAAGTAGCCTGACCATGGAAGTCATGGCAGTAAGTAAAGCAATAACATGGCTCGAGACACAGACATTCACTAGGGCTTGTTTCCTTAGCGACTCAATGAACATGATCAAGAGGATAGAGGAGGGGTCGATTCGAAGAGAATGGTTGCTGCCTCTGAAGCGGTCTCGGCTGGCAAAGATTAGTTTCATCTTCGTGCCAGGGCATGCGGGAGTACAAGGAAATGAGCGGGCTGACAAGCTCGCAGGTGAGGCTACTGTTGAGGGCGGACGCGCCATGGACCAGGCTGACATTCTGAATGCTCTACGAGAAGTGAGACTTTTGCAAGAACCAAGTGATGACTGTGAATCTACAACAATGGCCAGACTGCGAGAGCAGCAAATTAAAAGAGGGGTGGCCAAACAAGAACACTACGCAGGAAGCCAAAGAAGATTGATAAACCAACACAGAACTGGCGTCGTTAGCCGCTACACGCTGCGGGATTTGCTGAGGAGGGGATCCGAGCACTTATGGACTGAATGGTCCGATGTGCAACGAGGATGATCTGTCGACTAACTAACTAACTAACTAACCTCACACTGTCTTCACCTCACACTGTCTTCACCTCACACTGTCTTCACCGCACACAGTCTTCCCCTCTCAATGTCTTCACTTCACACTGTCTTCACCTCTCACTGTCCTTCACCTCACACAGTCTTCCCCTCTCACTGTCTTCACATCACACTGTCTTCCCATTCTCCCTGTCTTCACCTCACACTATCTTCCCCTTCTCCCTGTCTTCACCTCTCACTGTCTTCACCTCACACTGTCTTCACCTCTCACTGTCTTCCCCTCCCCACTGTCTTCACCTCACACTATCTTCACCTCACACTGTCCTTCACCTCACAATGTCTTCACCTCTCACTGTCTTCCCCTCACACTGTCTTCACCTCACACTGTCTTCACCTCTCACAGCCTTCCCCTCACACTGTCTTCACCTCACAATGTCTTCACCTCTCACTGTCTTCCCCTCACACTGTCTTCCCCTCACATTGTCTTCGCCTCTCAATGTCTTCACCTCACACTGTCTTTCCCTCCCCACTGTCTTCACCTCACACTGTCTTCCCCTTCTCACTGTCTTCCCCTCACACTGTCTTCCCCTCACACTGTCTTCACCTCTCACTGTCTTCACCTCACACTGTCTTCCCCTCTCACTGTCTTCACCTCTCAATGTCTTCACCTCTCACTGTCTTCACTTCACACAGTCTTCACCTCTCACAGTCTTCACCTCACACTGTCTTCACCTCTCACTATCTTCCCCTCTCAATGTCTTCCCCTCTCAATGTCTTCACCTCTCAGTGTCTTCACCTCTCAATGTCTTCACCTCTCACTGTCTTCACCTCTCAATGTCTTCACCTCTCACTGTCTTCACCTCTCACTGTCTTCACCTCTCACTGTCTTCACCTCTCAATGTCTTCACCTCTCAATGTCTTCACCTCTCACTGTCTTCACCTCTCACAGTCTTCACCTCTCAATGTCTTCACCTCTCAATGTCTTCACCTCTCAGTGTCTTCACCTCTCAATGTCTTCCCCTCTCACAGTCTTCACCTCTCACTGTCTTCACCTCACACAGTCTTCACCTCTCACAGTCTTCCCCTCTCAGTGTCTTCCCCTCTCACTGTCTTCACCTCTCAATGTCTTCACCTCTCACTGTCTTCACCTCTCACTGTCTTCACCTCTCACAGTCTTCACCTCTCAATGTCTTCCCCTCTCAATGTCTTCACCTCTCAATGTCTTCACCTTTCTCTGTCTTCACCTCTCAATGTCTTCACCTCTCAATGTCTTCACCTCTCAATGTCTTCACCTCTCAATGTCTTCATCTCTCAATGTCTTCACCTCTCAATGTCTTCACCTCTCACTGTCTTCACTTCACACAGTCTTCACCTCTCACAGTCTTCACCTCTCAATGTCTTCACCTCACAAAGTCTTCACCTCACACAGTCTTCACCTCTCACAGTCTTCACCTCTCACTGTCTTCACCTCACACAGTCTTCCCCTCTCAATGTCTTCACCTCACACTGTCTTCCCCTCTCAATGTCTTCACCTCTCACAGTCTTCCCCTCTCAATGTCTTCACCTCACACTGTCTTCCCCTCTCAATGTCTTCACCTCTCACAGTCTTCCCCTCTCACTGTCTTCACCTCACACAGTCTTCCCCTCTCAATGTCTTCACTTCACACTGTCTTCACCTCACACTGTCTTCACCTCTCACTGTCTTCCCCTCTCACTGTCTTCACCTCACACTGTCTTCACCTCACACTGTCTTCACCTCACACTGTCTTCACCGCACACAGTCTTCCCCTCTCAATGTCTTCACCTCACACTATCTTCCCCTTCTCCCTGTCTTCACCTCTCACTGTCTTCACCTCACACTGTCTTCACCTCTCACTGTCTTCCCCTCCCCACTGTCTTCACCTCACACTATCTTCACCTCACACTGTCCTTCACCTCACAATGTCTTCACCTCTCACTGTCTTCCCCTCACACTGTCTTCACCTCACACTGTCTTCACCTCTCACAGCCTTCCCCTCACACTGTCTTCACCTCACAATGTCTTCACCTCTCACTGTCTTCCCCTCACACTGTCTTTACCTCTCACTGTCTTCCCCTCACATTGTCTTCGCCTCTCACTGTCTTCACCTCACACTGTCTTTCCCTCCCACTGTCTTCACCTCACACTGTCTTCCCCTTCTCACTGTCTTCCCCTCACACTGTCTTCCCCTCACACTGTCTTCACCTCTCACTGTCTTCACCTCACACTGTCTTCCCCTCTCACTGTCTTCACCTCTCACTGTCTTCACCTCTCACTGTCTTCACCTCTCACTGTCTTCACCTCTCACTGTCTTCACCTCACACTGTCTTCACCTCTTACTGTCTTCACCTCACACTGTCTTCACCTCTCACTGTCTTCACCTCTCACTGTCTTCACCTCTCACTGTCTTCACCTCTCACTGTCTTCCCCTCTCACTGTCTTCCCCTCTCACTGTTTTCCCCTCTCACTGTCTTCCTCTCTCACTGTCTTCACCTCTCACTGTCTTCACCTCTCACTGTCTTCACCTCTCACTGTCTTCACCTCTCACTGTCTTCCCCTCTCACTGTCTTCACCTCCCACTGTCTTCACCTCTCACTGTATTCCCCTCTCAATGTCTTCACCTCTCACTGTCTTCACCTCTCACTGTCTTCACCTCACATTGTCTTCCCCTCTCACTGTCTTCACCTCTCACTGTCTTCACCTCTCACTGTCTTCACCTACACTGTCTTCACATCACACTGTCTTCACCTTTCACTGTCTTCACCTCACACTTTCTTCCCCTCACACTTTCTCCACCTCTCACTGTCTTCACCTCACACTTTCTTCCCCTCACACTGTCTTCACCTCACACTGTCTTCTCCTTCTCACTGTCTTCACCTAAGACTGTCTTCACCTCTCAGTGTCTTCACCTCACACTCTCTTCCCCTGACACTGTCTTCACCTTCTCACTGTCTTCACCTCTCAGTGTCTTCACCTCTCAGTCTTCCCCTCCCAACTGTCTTCCCGTCCCCACTGTCTTCAACTCTCACTGTCTTCCCCTCCCCACTGTCTTCACCTCATACTGTCTTCCCCTTCTCACTGTCTTCACCTCACACTGTCTTCCCCTCACACTGTCTTCCCTTCTCACTGTCTTTATCTCACACTGTCTTCACCTCACACTGTCTTCCCCTCACACTGACTTCAACTCTCACTGTCTTTCCCTCCCCACTGTCTTCACCTCACACTGTCTTCCCTTCACACTGTCTTCCCCTCACACTGTCTTCACCTCTCACTGTCTTCACCTCACACTGTCTTCCCCTCACACTGTCTTCCCCTTCTCACTGTCTTCATCTCATACTGTCTTACCCTCACACTGTCTTCCCCTTCTCACTGTCTTCACCTCACACTGTCATCCCCTTCTCACTGTCTTCACCTCACACTGTCTTCCCCTTCTCACTGTCTTCACCTCTGAGCGTCTTCACCTCTCAGTCTGCCCCTCCCCACTGTCTTCCCCTCCCCACTGTCTTCCCCTCCCCACTGTCTTCAACTCTCACTGTCTTCCCCTCCCCACTGTCTTCACCTCTTCACTGCCTTCACCTCACACTTTATTCCCCTCACACTGTCTTCACATCACACTGTTTTGCCCTCCTCACTGTCTTCCCCTTCTCACTGTCTTCACCTCAGACTATCTTCACCTCTCAGAGTCTTCCCCTCACACTGTCTTACCCTTCTCACTGTCTTCACCCCAGACTGTCTTCTCCTTCTAACTGTTTTCACCTCTCAGTGTCTTCACCTCTCAGACTTCCCCTCCCCACTGTCTTCCCCTCTCCACTGTCTTCGACTCTCACTGTCTTCCCCTCCCCACTGTCTTCACCTCACACTGTCTTCCCCTCACACTGTCTTCCCCTTCTCACTGTCTTCACCTCACACTGTCTTCCCCTCACACTATCTTCCCCTTCTCACTGTCTTCATCTCACACTGTCTTCCCCTTCTCACTGTCTTCACCTCTCAGTCTAAACACTGTCTTAACACCTTGACAAACAAGTATAACTTCCGAAATTCTTTACCATCAAATATTACATGCGACCAATTCAGTAATTTTTTTCAAACTGACATAGACCAGTTGAAGGCTTCAATACCTAATTCTCCTTGCAACTTATCTTTATTGTCATCGTTTTGCGAGAATAGATGCTCCCGCGATATTCTTTCCGACATACCGCTAATGACAATCACTTAAGTATTCACTTACCTCAGTAACCTAAAAAACACAACCTCATCTGGGTTAGATGGAATCAGCAACCGGATTCTCCGTTGTGCTGCGCCAGTGATTTGTACATCACTAACCTATGTATATAATCAGTGTCTAACCAAAGGCCACTTTCCATCAGCTCTCAAAATCGCTAAAGTGTACCCTCTTCTTAAATCTGGTTCATTGGACAATGGTCTCCCGAACAATTACAGACCCATTTCCTTACTATCATCACTATCTAAGCCACTAGAAAAACACATCCATAAAGTAACATTACAGTATCTAGTTCGCAACAAGCTTATTGTTGACAGCCAATCAGGATTTCGACCAAAATATTCTTGCCATACGGCCCTAACAAACATGATAGAAAATTGGCACCAGAATATAAACAACAACAGTCTATGTGGAACTGTGTTTATTGATTTCAAGAAAGCATTTGATATGATAGACCATGTTATTTTAATTAAAAAACTCGAGACAATGAAAATTGGCCTTAATGTAGTCACTCTAATATCATCTTTTCTATCAAACAGAAAGCAAGTAGTATCACACAATAAATCTCTGTCTCAAACCACTACCTTCAATATTGGAGTACCGCAAGGCTCTATTCTTGGCCCTCTATTATTTGCCATATATATTAACGATCTACCTTTGCATCTTTCGTCGTCCTGCTATCTATTTGCAGATGACTGTACAGTGTACACAAACTCTGAAAACTGTATTTTACTGGAGTCGTCTTTACAACAAGAATTAAATAATGTAGTTAAGTGGAGCTATTCAAACCGTATGCAAATTAACATCACTAAAACAAAAGCAATGTTATTAACAACCAGACAAAGACTTCAGACTCTAAGCCCACACACATCACTTCAACTTCACATCGATAACATGCCAGTAGAAAGTGTAATTGAGCACAAAACATTAGGCCTAATCATTGATAGAAACCTAACCTTTAATTCCCATGTTCAAGCGCTCATTAAACAAACAGCGAAAAAAGTCTATCAACTCGCCAAGATTAAAAACTTCCTTGATGAGGACACAAGGAAACTATTCTATACTTCTCATATACAGACACACTTTGACTACTGCTCTACAATCTGGGACGGTTGTTCTAATTCAAACACCAAGCGACTTTACTCACTCCAGAAACGGGCCATGAGTCTAATTTATAGCAAACATTTATCTGACAATCCTAGCCTGTATAAACGCCTTCAGTTACTACCATTCCGCAAACGCCTGCTTTTCAATAAAGCTAAACTAATTCACAAAATCCTGCAAAGGAATGCCCCAAATTACCTTTGGCCTTTGTTTAAATATAATGCTAGACACAGTAAACGTTTAAATATACTACACATTCCGAAGCCTAGGATTGACTTATACAAAACAAGCTTAACGTACTCTGCATCTCAGCTGTGGAACAATCTTCCACAAGAAATCAAAGACATCACCAATCCCTATTCATATAATCGCAAATTATTCGAACACTATCTCAATACGGATTACCTTCCCCCTTAATAATTGAGATAATAATAATAATAACAAAACCCTAGTATAACAGCCAATCACCTTTTTGTAGGCCAGTATATTCCACATGGCTAATAACAAGTGTCAGACCATTATCTAATATTACTGTGTCGTGTAGTTTTGATGTTTGCATTTTGCCCATGCCTTTATAATGCATATCTTTTATATTGTTACTGTTCTTTGTTAGCCTTGAATGATGTGTGAATGAAATAATGTATGAAAGAGAGTGATAGAAGGGCAAAATGTTAGACGGGCCTGCGTGCCCAATTCTTAACCCTTTGAAAATAAAGTTTGTTCGTTCGTTCGTCTTCCCCTCCCTATTGTCTTCCCTCCCATTGCTTCAATCTCACTCTTCCCCCCCACTATCTGCACCTCCACTCCCCTTCTCATTCTTCCCACACTTTTCACCGCACACTTCTCACCTCACACTGTTCCCATCTTGTCTTCAAATCACTGTCTTCCCCTCCCCACTATCTTCAACACTGTTCCCTCACATGTTTCTCCCGTCTTCCCCCTATCTTCACATCACCTGTCTTCCCCTTCTCATGTCCCTCACACTGTCCTCTCATGTCTTCCCTCACACTTCTCACACACGTCTTCACACTCTTCCCTCCCTTATCTCACTCACTGTTTCCCTCAGTCTTCCCCCCACGTCTCCCTCCCACTATCTTCACCCACACTGTCTTCCCTTTCATGTCTTCACCCCACTGTCTTCACTTCACTGTCTTCACTCAATTTCTTCCCCACACTGCTCGTCACCTGTCTCCCCTCTCACTGTCTTCACTCACACTTCCCCTCTCACTGTCTTCCCTTCCACTGTCTTCACTCACTGTCTTCACTGTGTCACCTTCAGTTCTTCCCCTCCTCCGTCTACCGTGCTTCACCTCTCGTCTTCCCCTCATTGTCTCCTCTAGGTCTTCACTCGCTCTTCCCCTCCTCACGTCTTCACCTACCTTCTTCCCTCACACGTCTTCACACACTGTCTTCCCTCCTCACTTTCTTCACCCCACTGCCCCCTCATGTCTTCCCTTCTCACGTTTGTACTTCAACTGTCTTCACCTCTCGCTTCACCTCCGTCTTCCCTCCCATCTTCCCCTCCCACTGTCTTCACTCACTGTCTTCCCTCCACACTGCCTCACCTACCTGTCCCTTCTCACATCTCACCTCACACTGTCTTCACTCACACGCCTCTTCCATGTCTTCACCTCCACTGTTTCTCCTCCCACTGTCTTCTCCCACTGTCTTCCCCCTCACTTCTTCACCTGTCCCCTCCTCATGTCTTACTCTCACGATTCCTACTTTATTCCCCTCACACTGCCTTTTCCTCCACTATCTTCACCTCACACTGCCTTCCTCTCACACTGTCTTCCCCTCACACTGCCTTTTCCTACACTGTCTTCCTCTCTCACTGTCTTCCTCTCTCACTGTCTTTTCCTCCACTGTCTTCCACTGATTAGGGCCTATATTGGGGGATAGAGGGCAAAAGATGGTGATATATGTATCTGGTTTTTGAACAACAAAAAGGAAGACATTTTCAATGAGGTAATCAGAGAAATGTTTAAATGTTTACGAATAGTCACCATCAGTTGTATTACGGAGTTGTGTATTTTTTTTCCCCTCAGCGTTTCCAAAACTTGGGGTGTGATGGTGATGGGAATGCTCAGATTTCTTTCGGCACAGGTGCATTCCCGTTTGGAATATTTTACATTTTATTTTAAATTTAATTTTTTATTTTATTACATTTAATTTTAATGACGGCAGGCCAGGTCCTCGTTAGTATTTATGAGAAGTTCTTGTTGCATTTATTAGGTCATAAATTGATGATCAGCCCATAAGCGGGCACTCTCCCGCTGTTTTTACTTCACCTCGACACCGCATGGTACAAGATGAACATGATGAGATGAGATGAGAAATTGATGATCTGGTGAACATTGTCACAGAAAACACTTTCCGGGGTCAAGGTGTCATGGAGTCCACACCAAGCTCGAAAAGTGCTGGGTTCACATCCCGTTCACGGATGATTGTTCTGGGCCTCAGAAGAGGACACAATTTATTACACTGTCACGTGTATACAGATTCTAACATTGGTAAATCAGCCAACTCCACATGTGGATTGTAGCCGCAGTCAGCAGATCACAGCCTTCAAGATTCCTAGATAGTGGATTTGATTCCTAGCTTTCTCAGATAAAGGCAAAACATAGTGTATTGTTGTATGAGCTAGAGGTCCCTGGAAATCATAAACAGTTGTCTATATAAGCCACTACCGGGACAGATTTCTTGGCTTTCTTGATGGGTCCTGGTAACACACTGAGAAAAAAAACCCAAAATAATAATAATTATCTCAAGTGACAACTAGTATAATAAACATTCCTATATGTATGGTACATTACACCTACCTCAGGTAATTATAATGGCCATGTTAAAAATTGCTTTAGTGAGTCATGTATTATTGATTATTTTCCATGCGTCATAATGCATATTGTTTTGTTGTTGTCTAAGATGAGCTTCATAAGTGATGTATGAATGAAATAATGTATGAGAGGAAAGAGATAAGAAGGGCCCAATTCTGAACTCTTTGAATATAAAGATTGTTCTTTTGTTCGTTAGTCGCAAGGCATAAATGTACGAGGGGGTTTCAAGTGAAAACTTTAAAGGTGCAATAGAAATGACAATAACCATGCCATTGTCTTGTAACCTGGCAATATTGTTCAGGAAGTCAGGACACCACATGCAGACAAACATTGTGACATCATACGGACATTTTAAAGATGGCCGTCACACTTTTGACATGCACCAAAGAGGAACAGCGTTCTGTTATCCGTTTTGTTTTGTTTTAATCAGTGAAGGGTTGAAACCTATAGAAATTCATCGGCGAATGAAGGTCCAGTATGGTGATGCATGTCTGTGAGTCCAGCAAGTGTGTGAGTGAAGTAGGAAGTTTCAAAACTGCGTGACTTCTATGGGTACAGCAGATAGTGCAAGAGTGGTTATACACGTGACGAAGATATTTTGTTTCTACAGGAATCCAAGCACTATATCGGCTCTGGAGGACTTGCATTGAATGCAGTGGAGACTACATGGAGAAATGATGCATTTATCCTTTACTTTTTCAAAATATATAGACTCTCCCCCCGCCCCAATAAAAAAAAAATTTCAGGTTTTCATTTGAAGCCCCCTCGTAGTACAGCTTTGTTGTAAGCAGACACAACACAACTCATGATCTTTTGAGGATGAATGAGGCAGAAGTAAGGCCTATCCAACATGTCACTGTGGCCTTAACTTTCCCTCATGGCTGGGATCACCACACTATATCAGGTCATCATATTTAGGTTGCAGATGGGACACAACAGATTCAATTATCATTTATATCACAAGTTTAAGATACATATCCTATGTGTGTGTGTGTGTGTGTGTGTGTGGGTGTGTGTGTGGGTGGGTGGGTGGGGTAGTTGTTAAATGATGGCCTTCTAGTCCTGCCCATCTTAAAACATTGAGTGTAAACAAGTATGTCACCATCCAGCTTCATTCCATCAACATCAGTATGAGGATGTCATTACGCTGAAACTAACTATTGCATTAATTAGAGATATTGACAGGCAGAAGATCAAAAGGTTCAGCCATCTTGTTAGAATGCAATGCCATCAACTACCAGCACTGCCTCAACATCACAGAAGATCTGATACGAGAGCAAGAAAATTCGAGGGAAGAAAATGGATTGACGATATCAAAGACATTATACAATCACATGGAATGTAACTATCCACTGCCAACCATTGGGGGATGGAACGACAACTATTCCTCCCCGCGATGCTTGACGGGAGAAGTGGGCGGTGATGATGACATGGGAGTGTCTGAATGCTAACAAGAGAGAAAAAATGACAATTGTTGAGTGTAACTTACAGGCATGGAGAGAACCAAACACATGCCAGTGAACTAAAAGATTAGGGAAAACCGCTGGCGCTGGTCACACATTGAGAAAACTTGAGGACAATATAACTAGACAATCCTTTGTTCGGATCCCAGAGGTGAATAATGTTGGGAGGACATGAATGGAGCTACAGGAGATTGCAAAAGCTTGGCGTGAGTTGGCTGGGGGTCAGCAGGGGATACAGGGCAAAACAAGAAGATAACTTATAGGACCACATTGTCAGACAGCAAGGTTGATATCTACATCTGGATTACAGAAACATACAAACACTATCTGAGGTACATACATACACTATCTGAGGTATATACTGTATTTGAGGTACATACATACACTATCTGAGGTATTGACGGGGACTGCGTGGTCTCGATGTATGGTGTCCGCCTCGTGTGCTGGAGGTCTTGGGTTCAAGCCCCGGTGATGCGGGATTTTTTCTCGTGGACTTCTAGTAATAAAATTTGCCCTGGTCTCTGGGTAGTGAGATCGGACGCCCGTGTGTATTGTTGCGCACGTAAAAAATCCCTTGGCAGTTGGAAATCGAAAAAGAGCAGCCTAACGGCGCTGTCCGGGCAAAATTTCAAGTTAAAAATCTACCGAAAGTATTTCAGGATCCTCGCCGGTGCTACGGAGTTCGTGCACTGAGCTGAGTTTCTCCAAACTCAGGTTTGAGTTAGCTTCTTCTTCTGCTTCTGCTTCAAAACGAATGGTCCCGTTCAACTGTTTTGAAAACTTGTTGTAGTTGGGGCCTTTATTGCGTAGCTTGTGTTGAAACTTTCAAATATCTGGTTGCTTGTTGTCAGCTTCCTGATTTCTGATTGGTTAATTTCGTTCATAAAGTCTTGATAAAGTTTTACATGTCTGGACAGAGTCGCGCACTTGTTGAGGCCTGGAGTCATTGTGTACCCACCCCGTCGTATGGTGCTGTTTCCTTCAGGGAGCTTTTATCCTTCGTCGTTCCGTCTGATGTTTCTCTTCCCTCCACGTCTTGGAGCTTCGGCGACTCTGTTTGTTCGTCTTTGGTTTGCCTTTTCTTGATCGCTCGGTCCTGGTATGGGGCGACTTGCCATCGCCGGACTGATTTGCTCTTGGTCTGAGTTGCCGTCCTCATCCAGTTCGCTCGCCGTTTCCTCTTCTGATGATACTCCGTATTTTTTCAGCATCTTTATCTTGATTCTTTCTTCTTGAATTTGCTTTAGCTTCATGTCTATCTTTATTCTTTCCGCAATCATCTTCGACAGAGTGTCGTCAGCGTCTTTTTTTAAGGTATCCATTCGAGCGACATCCTTCGCTATCTTCTGCTGTACTTGCTTCAGGTCGTCAAGGATGCGCTGAACAGCCGTTATCTGGGTTTCTTGCGTCTTGTCCTTTTTTTCTTCCAGGTTTTTGACCTGTGTTCTCAACTCCTTCAGGTTGCCTTCCAATTGCGCTTTGTCACTCTTAGTGATTCTGTTGGTGGTCTCGTACTGCCTCCTGGCCTCCTTATATGGCAGGTTTGACTTTATAGCTATCTTCATAGTTTCTTTGCTGTCTTGGTGGCAGGGGCAGCCGAGGTACCGGGCGCTATGGTTGCCGAGGCAGTTGGCGCACTTTCTGTTGGTGTTAGGCCTCCTGAAGTCTGAGTCTTTCTTTGCTTGTTGGCACTGACTGTAGGTATGGGGACCAGAGCAGTACCTGCACACCACATCACTCTTGCAGGTGGCTCGGGTGTGCCAAAATTTCTGGCACTTGGAGCACTGCAGCACTCTTCGTATGTAGTGCTCTGGTCTTTGATCTCTTCCGCCCCATACGATGTACGGAGGGATCACTCGGTCCTCTGATGTAACAATGACCACTGTAGATGGGATGTTGTTCTTCCCGATGATCCGCTCCGTCCTGGTAATCTTGAGCTTCTTATTCTCTTCTAGCAGCATCTCCCTGATTTTGTCATCTGAGTGGTGGGTCTGGACTCGTCTGATGACCCATCGTATCGTCGTGCGGTGCCGGGTAGCTTCCAGAACTATGCTGTGGTGAAGCTGTATGGTGCTCTTCTCCTCTTGTGCGATCTTATGTAGCAGTGCTGTGGTCTTTCGGTTTTTCGTGATGGAGACCACTACTCCATCGGGTGTCTTGCGCAGCTGGCCGATGCTGTGTCTTCCCAGCTCGTTCTCCAACAGACCGATTATCTTGTCTGTTGGTAGCGCCGACAGTTTGGCTTCTCCCACGCTTGTTTGCTTGAGTAGAAATTTGCCGGTGAAGTCTACAATGGTATCTGTTTCCTCCTGTGTAGAGGTTTCTGGTATATCAGGCTGCATCTCTTTGGTGATGCTAGTTTCCCGGCTGTTGCTGGCTGTAGCTATAGTTACTGCGACGGGAACGGATTCAGCTGGTGTAGGTGCCGGACTGCTGCTTGAAGATATGGTATCAGCGGTCGTAGCGGCCTTCCTTCGCCTCTGTCTTCTTTTTCCCGGCAGCATATAGTGCATGTCTTTGCGCGGCACTTTTAACGCGAGGCATCCTCTGCGTTTAGCTGATTAGGCGACTTGCTCCTGTAATGTTGATCCATCGACTAAACTAAACTAAACTATCTGAGGTATGGTAGATAGGTAGCGAAGAATGATGAGTGTACCATGAACATATGGAGTAATGAAGATGATATCTTGAAAAAAGTTAACTAAAAAAGAGAACTGGTTACTCACATCATAGGAAGACCGTCTCATTATTTGGACATATCATGAGAAAGGAAAAGCTGGATTGTGTCGTTACATCGAGAAAGTGATATGAGTTTTATAAGCATAATGCTATTTTATTTAATTACCTTCTTTGATACATTTCTTTTCACCAATTCCAGCGCCCCCCAACTCCCCACAGCAAGCAGAAGAGCAGTTTCTCAGCAAAGTATTTCTGTGGGTGGCCATCATATTCATTTTCTGGCTCCTCTTAGCGTGATGAGATCCTGCATGCAGACACACAGCACCTAGATTCACACGTGAATGTTTCCGATCTTCAGCTTGCTGTTTGTGTAACGAGACAACAGATCTTTAGATTTGTTTTGAATGTTTATCTTCCAGATGATTTTCCAATACCCAGCTTTGTTTGAACTGTCTACATTAGCAGATATTGCATTATAAATATTCATATTCTGGGTTTTGATTGGTTTATGGGTCTGATTGTAAAGATTCACTTTTACATCACAGCGTATGCTAGGAATGACTTAGTAGATGTGTATGAAACTATCGTACAGAGATTGTTGCTATATCAAGTGTTTGTATGAAACTATCATACAGATGGTTGTTGTTGTATCAAGTGTTTGTATGAAACTAGCACACAGGTTTGTTGCTATATCAAGTGTTTGTACAAAACTATCATACAGAGGGTTGTTGCTATATCAAGTGTTTGTATGAAACTATCATACTGTTGCTATATCAAGTGTTTGTATGAAACTATCGTACAGAGTGTTGTTGCTATATGATGTGTCTGTATGAAACTATCATACAGAGGGTTGTTGCTATAGCAAGTGTTTGTATGAAACTATCACACAGGTTTGTTGCTATATCAAGTGTTTGTACAAAACTATCATACAGAGGGTTGTTACTATAGCAAGTGTTTGTATGAAACTATCATACAGAGGGTTGTTGCTATATCAAGTGTTTGTATGAAACTATCATACAGAGGGTTGTTGCTATATCAAGTGTTTGTATGAAACTATCATACAGAGGGTTGTTGCTATATCAAGTGTTTGTATGAAACTATCATATAGAGGGTTGTTGCTATATCAAGTGTTTGTATGAAACTATCATACAGAGGGTTGTTGCTATATCAAGTGTTTGTATGAAACTATCATACAGAGGGTTGTTGCTATATCAAGTGTTTGTATGAAACTATCATACAGAGGGTTGTTGCTATATCAAGTGTTTGTATGAAACTATTGTACATAGGGTTGTTGCTATATCAAGTGTTTGTATGAAACTATCATACAGAGGGTTGTTGCTATATCAAGTGTTTGTATGAAACTATCATACAGAGGGTTGTTGCTATAGCAAGTGTTTGTATGAAACTATCTTACAGAGGGTTGTTGCTATATCAAGTGTTTGTATGAAACTATCACACATAGGGTTGTTGCTGTATCAAGTGTTTGTATGAAACTATGATACAGAGGGTTGTTGCTATAGCAAGTGTTTGTATGAAACTATCATACAGAGGGTTATTGCTATAGCAAGTGTTTGTATGAAACTATCATACAGAGGGTTATTGCTATAGCAAGTGTTTGTATGAAATTATTGTATAGAGGATTTTTGCTATAGCTAGTGTTTGTATGAAACTATCGCCCAGTTGCTATAGAAAGTGTTTGTATGAAACTATCGCCCAGTTGCTATAGAAAGTGTTTGTATGAAACTATCGCCCAGTTGCTATAGAAAGTGTTTGTATGAAACTATTGCCCAGTTGCTATAGAAAGTGTTTGTATGAAAATAGCGTACAGTTGCTATAAAAAGTGTTTGTATGAAACTATCGGATAGTTGCTATAGAAAGTGTTTGTATGAAACTAGTGTATAGTTGCTATAAAAAGTGTTTGTACGAAACTATCGGACAGTTACTATAGAAAGTGTTTGTATGAAACTATCGCCCAGTTGCCATAGAAAGTGTTTGTATGAAACTATCGCCCAGTTGCTATAGAAAGTGTTTGTATGAAACTATCGCCCAGTTGCTATAGAAAGTGTTTGTATGAAACTATCGTACAGTTGCTGTAGAAAGTGTTTGTATGAAACTATCGTACAGTTGCTTTAGAAAGTGTTTGTATGAAACTATCGTACAGTTGCTGTAGAAAGTGTTTGTATGAAACTATCGTACAGTTGCTTTAGAAAATGTTTGTATGAATCTATCGTACAGTTGCTATAGAAAGTGTTTGTACGGAACTATTATACTGAGGGTGTTTGCTTTTGTTGTGATATTTAAAAAAATTAGTTAAATATATGGTATATATTTTATTTCTATTCTTAACGCTTTATGTCGTCGTGCATTTATCACATAACTGTTTTATATGTCACAGGGCATTTATCACTTAAATTTTTTTCTATCCCAAACTGTTGTTACTTTATGGTAATGAATATTTGATTCTAATAAATTTAATTAAACAGCATTATGATAATGAGGTAGGCAGCTCAAACTCAACACTGGCATTGGAAAGCCATGGCAAACTACTGATTGTACAGTTACCTAGAAATCGTCCGGGGTTGATCACAGTGTCCTGCAAAGGACATGCAACATTAAAACAAAATTGGGCTAAAGGAATTTCAGAAACAGCTTAGATAAAGTGGGTTTATGTAACCATGGAATGGGACAGAAAGAGTTATGGAAAAGTATATTCTGTATAAAGTATAATATTTTAGCCACATCAGGAAAAAATATGTTCTGTATAAAGTATAATACTTTGGCCACACCAAGAAAAGGTATATTCTGTATATAGTATAATATAATACTTTGGCCCAGCCAAGAAAAAGTATATTCTGTATAAAGTATAATACTTTAGCCATACCAAGAAAAATATATACTCTGTACAAATTATAATACTTTGGTGACACCAAGAGAAAGTATATTATTATGTACAAATTATAATACTTGAGTCACACCTAGATAAAGTGTATTCTGTATAAAGTATAATACTTTTGCCACAACAAGAGAAAGTATATTCTGTATAAAGTATAATATTTTAGCCATGCCAAGAGAAAGTATATTCTATGTAAAGTATACTTTAGCAACACCAAGAAAAAAGTATATTCTGTATAAAGTATACTTTAGCCACACCAAGAAAAAAGTATATTCTGTATAAAGTATACTTTAGCCACACCAAGAACAAGGTATATTCTGTATAAAGTATACTTTAGTCACACCAAGAAAAAAGTATATTCTGTATAAAGTATACATTAGCCATACAAAAAAGTATATTCTGTATAGAGTATACTTTAGCCACACCAAGGAAAAAAGCATATTCTGTATAAAGTATACCTTAGCTACACCAATCACAATGGCTGAGAAAGAGGAGTAATGGAAGGCATGGTTGCTGGAAGAAGAGGCTGGGGGGTGACCAAGGGTACAGGACATTGAAGTCACCCTGGGAATGCACCGAGGCAGGGCATTCAAGACACAGAGGCAGGTGACTGTTATTGGGTATCTTTTTGTTATAAGACATCTATAACATAACATCTATAACATCTAAGACATGTTCTATATAGGCCCTGATGCCTCATAATGAAGTTCTGTTTGGTTCAGCAGAAAGTTAACTAAAGGACCCTTTTTATGAACAGAAAATAACTGAAGGACCCTTTTTATAAACAGAAAGTAACTAAAGAACCCTTTTTATAAACAGAAAATAACTGAAGGACCCTTTTTATAAACAGAAAGTAACTATAGGACCCTTTTTATAAACAGAAAATAACCGAAGGACCCTTTTTATGAACAGAAAGTAACTAAAGGAACATGTTTATAAACATAAAGTAACTAAAGGACCCTTTTTATAAACAGAAAGTAACTAAAGGAACATTTTTATAAACAGAAAGTAACTAAAGGACCCTTTTTAAATGTTTTTAGATTTATTGGGTACTGGCCCCATATTTGTGTAGGCAATCGCCATTCAAAGGGTCATGTGGTCAGTATCTTGCTGGCCTCCTGTACTTCTGGGGCCTAAAATGGCTACGGTGTAAACTACTTTAGGCGATCTCGGATGTGGCGAATTTCTGTTGTGGAGAACAATATTGTATTGTCCATTGTAAATGCATTACTATAGGCCTGAACTCTGATTAGAGGAATTTCTGATAAGAAGAACTATTTCTTGGGTCTCAGGTGAGTTCACCTCCTCAGGAGTGCATTGTACTAGGAAATGCTTTGGGAAAACAAAGGCAACCTGCGCGATACTGACTGCATTACCCGCCAAGTGCTGATTGGTGTCCAATATGTTTTCAGATTTGTGAACGGGGTAATTTTATATATAAAACATGTCACTTATGACGGGTAGCTGCAAGGTTGAATTAAGAGTTAAATAAATCGGTAAGCCTAGGGCTTTTATCATTTACCATCACTTGTGTTTGTAGCGGTCATCATCAGCAGTAATAATTGATCAGATGTAGATCTGTATTGTCTGTCTTAAGTTGAAGTGTCTGATACTTGGCCCCTCCATGTAATCTTCAATTTGGGAAGCAATGATATTTTTTTTTCAAGGGTCAGTATCCCAGTCAGTCGTCATCAGCAGTAATAATTGATCAGATGTAGATCTCTATTGTCTGTCTTAAGTTGAAGTGTCTGATACTTGGCCCCTCCCATGTAATCTTCAATTTGGGAAGCAGTGGTGTTAATTTTTACAAGGGTCAGTTTCCACCTTCGCCTGTCCTTTCGGTCAGATCGGTACCACTGGTAGCCTCTTGATTTTGAAGGTTATATTTTCTTTGAGGTGAGTTTCTTGCAAGCAACATACACTTACTTTTTCTTGGTCCAAGATTTTTTCTAGCTCTATTTTTTGTTGCTGACTCTCCACATTCCAGTGCATTATTTTTATTTTTAGTCGTTGTTTGGGTTGGCCAGACGCTCTATTCTCTGGTCCCTTGGCTCCACAAGACATCTGAGAAGGACCTCCAGTCGTTTTGATTGGACCCTTCGAGGGCATAGGACCCGGCACTGCACCTGCCTGGGGGTCCAAAGCAGGGTGAGCACCATAACATTTAGCAGTAGTTGACAAATTCATTGCGTAATTGCGTGGCATCTTGATTTCTGTGGTGCGCCTCCTGGCCGGTTGCCTCTATCTTCATTTACTACCGTCTTTCCTTTACTAGAGCAGACTGTGATCATACTTGAGTTTAGATGTGTAGGCACACACACATGTGTCTGTGCATGCCTTTTTATAAAGCTTTGTGCTCAAAGAATTGATTCATGTTAACAAATCCTTTTCTTTGTTCAAGTGCTCTCAACTCTGCTGAAAGCCGAACCATATGCCAAAATGTCTTCATATGATAGTTCTTGTTATCAAATTTATTGCCCTCCTAACTAAAACAGAAGTACATGTAATTTACTTTTAAATGATTTAAATTCCTTCATTTTGATATAACATTACATTTTAAAATACGGTTTTAGTGGCTTTTTTAATAACAATATACATCATGCAGATCTGTGTTTAAACTATAAAAGTGAAAATAATCAGTTGGTAGACATCGATGCAGGGTGTGATGTGATGTGATAGGCCTTCATGTTTACTGGGTCACATCATCATTTGATTAGGTGACCTATGACCTTCCTCATCCATCGCCTTATCTTTCCAGGATAAAAAACACATGGCGCCTGTTTTAATGAGGCTGAGTTGACCCTAGGAATATTCAAGTAGTAGAGACAGGCAGAAAATGCTGATTGTGTGTGGCAGAAGGGCATGGAAGACATTCAAACAGTCAAGACATTCACCATGCATACAATCAAGCCATTCAAACAAACAAGACATTCACACAATCAAAAAATAAAAGTCCAAACTTGCCACTTTTAGGGCTGAACTATAAAGTATTAACCATTATCATACCATGCTCACTGATTGGTTGGTGAGCTACTTGCCAGATTATTTTTAGCATTTTACGAATAATCACATTTAGCTCTTTGTTTTTGAGAAACTGGATCTCTTTAACTCTGATCTGCTCCAGACTTTAGTTACTGTAACTAATAGTTTGAGTTGGAAGAATTTAAAATGATATCTAAGTGGCTCAGAAGGTGTTAGAATAATAAATTAGATATAATTATTAGAATAATAAATTAGATATAATTATTACTTTTTTTTCAAGTCCAGAAATAGGGAGGTGCTATGGGTTTGTGATGTGCCAGGACCCTCACATGGTTCTGTGATGTGCTAGGACCCTCACATGGTTCTGTGATGTGCTAGGACCCTCACATGGTTCTGTGATGTGCTAGGACTGTCACATGGTTCTGTGATGTGCTAGGAACCTCACATGGTTCTGTGATGTGCTAGGAACCTCACATGGTTCTATGATGTGCTAGGATCTTCACATGGTTCTGTGATGTGCTAGGACTGTCACATGGTTCTGTGATGTGCAAGGACCGTCACATGCATGGGATAATGTGAGTAACAAATTGGATAAAGTGAATTTACGAGAAAAACACATTGGATCGTGTGGGTTAATGAGAAAAACATATTAGATATAGTGGATTACTGAAAATTAAATTGAATAGTGTGGGTTAAAGAGAATAACAGGTTACTTAGAATGAGTTAATGAGAATAACAAATTGGATAGGGTGGGTTAATGTGAACAATAAATTGAATAGTATGGGTTAATGAGAATAAGAAACAGAATAGGGTTGGTCAGTGGGAATAACAAATTGTAGAGGGCAGGTTAATGTGAATTACAAATTATATAGAGTGGGTTAATGAAAATAACAAATAGGATAGAGTCGGTTAATGAGAATAAGAAATTAGAGTTGATCAATGTAAATAACAAATTGGATAGGATGGGTTATTGTAAATACTGTTTTGGACAGAAGTTCAGAAAAGTATATCATGCAAGACATGCAATAAAAATATGATGGCTGGCTTGGTGCAGTGTGTACAAGAGTTAACTGCCAGAATTGGTCAATATTTCTGTGATGGCCGTATGAAAGAATTAACTGCCAGATTGCAACATTTAGTGATAAACTAACATTGAAAAGATTACTCTTTCACTTGCAGGCCATGCATTTGATTGGCTCATTCCCTTGAACCCTTCGTTTAATATATTCTCTGACTTTTTACATTTGGTCGTTGAATACTAATGAAACCTGGCTTCCTTAGTGACCCACATTATTGTGTATGTAGTGGCTTTGAAACAAAGGCACTTGTGATTTTTCATGCAGGCTAATTCACCTCCTCAGACTGCTGTGAAAACCCTCTTGGATTGAAAGAGTTACCTGCCAGATTTGTTAACATTTCTGTAATAATCACATAATAGTGTGAATTACAAATTGATATGGTGGTTTAATGAAATAACATCCCACACATTGGGATGATTTGTTAACATTTCAGTGATAATCATATTAAAAAGTTACTTGTCTGCCTGTTAACATTTCATTGATATCATCTTAAAAGTTTAACTGCTAGCTTTTGTCATCTTTTTAGTGATAATCACATTCAAGTGTTACCAGCTTGTGTTAACATTTCAGTAATATTCATGTTAAAAAAGCTAACCTGTCAGATTAAAACAGTTCAGCGGCAATCACATTAAACAATAAACTACCAGCTGGTGTTAACATTTCAAAATTATCCATGTTAAAAACTATCTGCCAGTTGTAACATTTCAGTTGCAATCACATTTAACAGTTACACCCCTGCTTGTGTTAACATTTCAGTGATGGTCATTTATTTGTGCAGTATTAAAAGCCAAGTATTTTTGCCTTTGTTGAACTTGCATTCATTTTCTTTTATGCTGGTGTCATTTGTTTCCCTTTCCTGCGCTGATGTACTCGCTGTCATTGATTTTATGACTCAAATGTTGTAGTTAATCATCATCCAGTGTCTTGCCGATGGGCGTGGCGATCATGCCTCTCCATAAATTATGATCTCCGATATATATATATATATACTAGCTGACCCGGCCCGGCTTCGCCCAGGCCCTGGTGGGGATCTATCTATCTATCAGTCTGTCTGTCTGCTTGTTTGTCTGTCTGGCTGACCCGGCCCGGCTTCGCCAAGTCCCTGGTGGGGAGCGTCTCATTTAATTCATATAAGTAGTCATATAAGCTCCCGTTCCCGACTCAGTCTGTCTATCTGTCTGTTTGACCCGGCCCGGCTTCACCCAGTCCCTGGCGCACAGTAACTTAAAAGAATGTCCTTCCACACACCATCCATTATTTTTAATGAAAACTGTTTTTAATCACCTACATGACCGTAGATAACTTCTTTAAGCATAAAAAGATGGGTTACAATGTTATGCATTATGCATTATTTTTATGAAAACTTTGAAAATGCCTTAAAGATTATATCATTATTTATTATAACTCATATGCCTGTAAATAACTATAGAGAAAGAGTTTAACAATAGTGCAAGTAAGTCCAACAATATGACTATAAAGTATATACAAATGTTATTAAAAGTTATGCCCCTTGAAATAACTTTTCTAGAGTGACGTCCCCCTGCTATATAGAAATTATATAATGAAAAATGAAATATTAAATGTTATTAAGTAAGTAGCCTATTTTACACTAAGAAACTATTACAGTCGGTTGCACAGGAATGAAAGGAAGACGTGTAGAAAATTTCATCTCAATCGGATGTACCGTTATCGAACCCATCCAATACATAGCCAACCACATACAGACTCTTTTATAGATATAGATAAAAGAGAATGTTTGTTTGTTTGTTTGTTTGTGTGTCCTTTATGCGTTCCTGAATGGTCCATCCGATTGAGATGAAATTTTGTACATATGTTGTTCTCACTCCCGCGGATCCAACTGAAATAGTTAGTGTAAAATCAACAACTTTTCCTCAAGCACGAGAAAAAGGCATTATGAGCTTCAGAAACAGACGAAGAAATGTCCCGCCATCTTGCTCCAAGGGAACTTACTCTCTTATTAAACCTATATAAAAACCTCTTATAAAATTAGTTATGAACAGTTATATCTACTTATAATGTTTCTTTGTGTGTGTGTCCTTTATGCGTTCCCGAACGGTCTATTCGATTGAGATGAAATTTTGTACAGATGTTTTCTCACTCCCATGTGTTCAACTGAAATGGTTAGTTTAAAATCAATTTTTAATTTTTACATGAAAGAAAAAGGCATTAGAGCTTCAGAAACAGAGGAGCATTGGAAACGGGAACATCAGAAACAGACGAGCAATGGGAACGGGAGCATCAGAAACAGATGAGCAACGTAAACGGGAGCATCAGAAACAGGCGAGGAATGGGAGCAGGGGCCAAACGCGTACTCTGTGCACTTAGAGAAATGTATTTGAATGTATATTGACTACTTATATGAATTCAATGAGACGCTCCCTGCCAGGGACTGGGCGATGCCGGGCCGGGTCGTCTAGTATGAGTGACATCTAACAGTCTTGACAGATCAAAGTATGTGAGTTGAATTTGGCCAAAATTCCATCACAATGCCTGGGCAGAGCTTCAGAGAGCATGTGGTGCCCAAATGACATGTTCCCTCTCTCGGCCTTGCCCTGTCTGGTCCAGAGGAATGGGTAACCAATACGTCTGGGACAGGGTAGGCTGCAGACGCTGACGGCTCAGCGTCAAAATCTCTCCACGTCTAGTATATATATATATATATATATATATATATATATATATATATATATATATATATATATATATATATATATATATATAACATTATTTCTTATCGTGGGATGATTTACATTGTCACATTTGTGCCTCGTTTAGTCAAATTTCTATAGCGTCAAGGACCTTATTTCCATTCCACCTGGCATATTGCAATATGGCGCTCATAATCATCACTATTATCATGTGCCTTGCTGACTGTTATAGGCAGTAATGTGCCCCCACAGATCTTGATCCTCGGTGTCCTGTTGGGCACCATATACCCTCAATGTAACTGTCCCAGCCCATCCAGCATCATTTCTCTGGGTTTGAGGGGAGCCATGGCTGTGAGGTATGGTGTCCGCCTCAGAAGGTTCTGGTCTTGTTCCCAACACAGGAACCATTGGTACCTAATGATATTACATGCTGCCTGATCTCTTGGGTAGTGAGATTGGATATCTAGCCTTCTCAGATGAAAACTTTAAAAGGGTTTAATGGCAAGAGGGTTGACTTCATTACACTGATTTTATTGCACCAGGTTTGTCCCATTTGGCTCTATCTCTATTCTGCAGAGCAGCTTACAAAATTCGTCACATAGATCCAGCGGCAACCTCCGGGAATCTCTGAGAGAATCTCAGCCGTGAACTGAATGATGGAATCATAAAATGAACTCAGAGCGCAAGGCAGGCAGTTTGACCACTCTGCCACAGAGACCCCCATCCCATAATGTACATTGTCCAATGGACCTGTATGGGGGTTTGTTTAACCCGCTACCTTGGCATCAGCACACTGGAAGTTTCAGAGCGAGTGCTCCTATTCATTCGTCCCTGCTATCTCCACACACTATTTGATTGGGAAGCTGGGTGAACAGGACTAACACAGACAAGTTCCATCAATTGTTTCCATCTCCACACAATATTTGACTGGGAAGCTGGGTGAACAGGGCAAATACAGACAAGTTCCATCAATTGTTTCCACCTCCACACAATATTTGACTGGGAAGCTGGGTGAACAGGACAAACAAGACAAGTTCCATCAATTGTTTCCACCTCCACACAATATTTGACTGGGAAGCTGGGTCAACAGGACAAACACACACAGGTTCCATCAATTGTTTCCACCTACACACAATATTTGACTGGGAAGCTGGGTGAACAGGACAAACAAGACAAGTTCCATCAATTGTTTCCACCTCCACACAATATTTGACTGGGAAGCTGGGTGAACAGGACAAACACAGACAAGTTCCATCAATTGTTTCCACCTCCACACAATATTTGACTGGGAAGCTGGGTGAACAGGACAAACAAGACAAGTTCCATCAATTGTTTCCACCTCCACACAATATTTGACTGGGAAGCTGGTTGAACAGGACAAACAAGACAAGTTCCATCAATTGTTTACACCTCCACACAATATTTGACTGGGAAGCTGGGTCAACAGGACAAACACACACAGGTTCCATCAATTGTTTCCACCTACACACAATATTTGACTGGGAAGCTGGGTGAACAGGACAAACAAGACAAGTTCCATCAATTGTTTCCACCTCCACACAATATTTGACTGGGAAGCTGGGTGAACAGGACAAACACAGACAAGTTCCATCAATTGTTTCCACCTCCACACAATATTTGACTGGGAAGCTGGGTGAACAGGACAAACAAGACAAGTTCCATCAATTGTTTCCACCTCCACACAATATTTGACTGGGAAGCTGGTTGAACAGGACAAACAAGACAAGTTCCATCAATTGTTTCCACCTCCACACAATATTTGACTGGGAAGCTGGGTGAACAAGACAAACACAGACAAGTTCCATCAATTGTTTCCACCTACACACAAAATTTGACTGGGAAGCTGGGTGAACAGGACAAACACAGACAAGTTCCATCAATTGTTTCCACCTCCACACAATATTTGACTGGGAAGCTGGGTGAACAGGACAAACAAGACAAGTTCCATCAATTGTTTCCACCTCCACACAATATTTGACTGGGAAGCTGGTTGAACAGGACAAACAAGACAAGTTCCATCAATTGTTTCCACCTCCACACAATATTTGACTGGGAAGCTGGGTGAACAAGACAAACACAGACAAGTTCCATCAATTGTTTCCACCTACACACAAAATTTGATTGGGAAGCTGGGTGAACAGGACAAACACACACAAGTTGTATCAATTGTTTCGACCAAGTCTTTAGCAGTGAACAAGGAAGATACAACAATAAAAAAAAAACACCAAATAAATAAATACTTATCGGCATGTGAAAAGTAATTCATCATAAAAACTATGAATGAAAACCCGTTTTATCTATTACAAGAAATTGTTTTGTGTGTTTTGTTCATTGATAAAGACTTTGGTTAAAATGTTTTCTTGTATCCCTGTATGTGTGTGTTTCCTTTCGTCCAGCATCCTATCGTTGCTGTGGCAAAGAGCTACAAACGGAATTCACAATCCTGCATTCAAAACACAGCTGCGGACGATTTGGAAGCAGACTGCCTTGTTTTTCATACAATAGTATACGTACCACTCGTTCTGAAAGAAATGGCAAATATCTAAACATAAAGTTGCCAAGAAATCACAAGTTAGATAGTTGCATATCCTTGACAGGACGTCAGAGTCAACCCCAGCGTTTCTGGCTGTTTGTGATTCCTTGGCAAGTTTACGTTCAGTAGTTTGCCATTGCTTACTGTCGGACCGGTACTCATACCATTGTATGAAAACTGACGCAAGGTGGTCTGCTGCCAAATCTTCCGCAGCTGTGTTTCAAACGTAGTATGCGGGAGTACAAATTGCATTTGTAACTCTTTCACCACACAGCCGGCTAAAAAAGAAATCACAAACAGCCCAAAATACAGGGGTAGACTGTGATGTCCTGTAAAGGATATTTTTTTTAATGTTGCAAATCCCTTACAGGACGTTGCAGTCAACATCAGCATTTTTCAGCTGCTGTTGACGCACTAGGCGAGATTACACTCAGTAGTTTGCCACTGCTTTCTGAGCGACCGGCTCACATACCCCGTAAGTTACCAACACGGCGAGAACCGCTACCAATTCTCGTGCAGGTTACGTTACTCACAAGAATATGCGGGATTACGAAGAAAGACATTAACCCTTGTGCCAGGGAGACCGGTAAATGATATACAAGTAATCAATTAGCTTCCCAGTCATATTTTGTGTGTTTATTCAGAATTTTCCAAACAAATCATCTGAAAGTCCTAGTCCATGAAAGTCTCGAACAGTTATCCCAACAACACTATTTGCCATGGGTTGAACTTGACCATTACCACAAGTGGCAGGCACATGGCCATCATCCGCCCTTTTACGCTTCAGATAACAAATGTAACAAACCCGTTAAACATGTCAAGTTGCCATGTATTGTGCACAAGCTACACTTGGACAAACAGACCAACATGCAACTACACATTACACTGATACAAGCCGACACCAAGGCCGAGTGATCAACCAACCCTACTTGAGCTAAAGTAGCTACTATCTGAAATACTACTTGTTTACCGCATTAAGTGCCATGGGATGATTCACTCATCTTAAGCTATCTCCTGCTACTGCCATGGGCTTATATACAGTAGCTTTTCCTGTGCAACCCCCTTTAAGTTAATATATAATACAACATGTCTGCTACCATACTAGTGACTTTTACGTCATAACTGTGACATCCCACTACTTCCCGTTTTCCATCATCCATTTTTATTTGGCACAAACCTACTTTTTGTCTGGCACTGAATATGTTAATAAACTCTAGATAGGAAATACTAATTAATGTAACTGGAATTAGTAAAATGACAGCTAAACAGCTGCTAGAGTATCCAACATATACAGAACAGAGAATATCACTTTGTCATTACATCCGTTCCATTTGAGGACACACTCTATGGAGATGTCAACAAGCTCAAGTTGACTGCTGCTTTCTTTAAATATATTCAGGCTGACATCAGAAGGTGTACGAAGGAGAAATCATGAGGCTACAACTGACTGATGGAATCGAGAATCACACTGGGCACTAGCAGGTTGGATCATGGCAGAGGACAAACCAATGGCTAAGCTAACCAACTAACCACCGGAGCTTTAATTGTCCATACTCTGTAACACCTTATGAGGGAGGTCACATGAACATCTCCTGTGTGCTGTGTCATCTACACTGGATGACAAACTCTGACACATATATCTCATATGCAATGACAAACTCTGACATGTACGATCTCATATTCAATGATGCACAATACACATCCAACCACACACACATACATAAGTACATTTGTCTAGCGGTAACTGCCCAATCACCAGGAGCTGAAATTAACAAAGCCGTAAGATCCCTCCTTTTTCTTTTTGGAGTCTGGTCCCGCTTCATTGTCTTGAGATTGTGCTACTCTTTTCATAGGAGGGAAAGGAACAAAAAGGATGTGTTATGTTTTTCCTAGATATTCAATAGCACAACAAGGTTAACAATTCATTCATTCATCATGTGCCATGCCGATAAACATGGGCGGTCATGTTTCGCCATCTCACACAATCAACATAATTGTGAGTCAGCTCAGTTCTTGTCTCAACCATACCACGTGTTCAAGCCGTCCAGATATTTACTTCTCTGCCTTCCCCTTGTTCTGTTTCCCTCGATCTTGCCAGTTGTCACCAAGTTCTCCAATTTATTTCTTCTCATAACGTGACCCAACAATTTTGCCTGTCTACATCTAATTTCTGTACGATTTTCATTTGCTTCTTGTTGGACTTAGTCTTTGGTTTTTCTCTGTCCATGGTATTCTTTGCAATTCCCTCAGAAACCAAATTTCCACAGCCATCAGATGTTTTTCAGCTTGTCTGCTCATTGTCCACGCTTCGCTTCCATAAAAAAGGATAAGTTCTATGTAGCACTTAAACACTCTTTTTTTTTTCTCGCTGCAAATGACATCTTTTTGGTTAACAATGTGAACACCAATTCGCTAACCAAACCACAATATGAACACTTCTTCTTACACTTGCTCACTTTCAATCAGTTCATTCGACTGAAGAGTATCATGTTTTCAATTTATCATCATCATGTGGCAGCTAATTTTGAATAACGTCACACTCTAAAAATTCTCTATCTGTTGCCAGTTCCCCTGCCGTATGCATAGTTTAGTTGACTAACTAAACTATGCATTCTGATGATGTCTGCAATGTTCTGTGTCCACCGTCGTGTTGATCAACCCCTTCCTCTTCTTCGAGGAACCATACCTTCCATCATTGTAATACTTAATATGACTAAAGCCACAGCATTCTAAGAATGTTTGGTAACATATCAGTTCTAAAGCCTCAAATGTCTTCTTTAGTGTCCATGGTTTACATCTGTATGTTGCCACAGGAAAGCTGCAGATTCTCCAAATGTGTGCTTGTATTGAAGCCTTGTTGTACTAAACCTTTCACCCTCTGCATTGCCGTAGACTTTTTTTTTTAGAAGTCCCAGCTTTGATTGATTATGGAGATATTAAAAGTTTCAAATTCTTCATTTCTGATTTTGTTTCCTTCTCTGCATTGAACTCGAGTGTATTCCACACTCGTGCTACTACATCTGGTCGTCGCCACTACTAGGGAGTTCATTGGATTTATGTTTACTTGTGGATTAGCTGTCCCTATTACCAGCGTCCCTCGTCATTCCACTCCGACTTCTAAGTCAAGGACGAGAAGTCAACATTTTAGTCCATTTGATCGGTGTATGGGGCTGAACCCGCTACCTTGCCATTAGCACCTCACCGACAACAATAATCTTGCTTCTCTGTGCCTACCTACAGCACGTGTATGACTGGTAGTCTGGTCTTATACAACCGCAATAACATAAACATGGGGTGATTTGATCATGTAATACGTGGTATAACAATCAACCTTATTGTCCCTATTTCATAGGGTACAGTATGAGTGAAGGTTCATATTTGTAGACCGCCCTACTCCGCATATCCCATGTGGCACATCACAGGAACGATACTAACCTCTCCCCCCTTCTCTCCTCCCTCTCTTTTCTCATATATACCATGCACATGTGTATGTATACTACTGTATGAATGTTTGTTGATCGGTGTAGATGTATGTATATGCGCACACACATATCAGTTGGCCCAGACGTTAGGACTCGTCTCATAACAACACATAGACGCCCATAATCTGAGTTTTGTTAGTAACACCATCATACTTGGGTGCACCCTTCATTGCTCTATAATATCCGTCCACTAGGGCCAACCCACGGGCACCCACTCATGCTTCGGGAGTATATCCACTGGGGCTCCTCGGTTACCATAACATCTCTATTGCTACTAGTTTCCCGACTTACCTTCCTGCCTCCGCCCCCCCCCCCTCCCGCGCCTTTTCAGTTCATGTACCACTTTCACCCATGTACCTGGGATGCTCACTGGGCCGTTACACCGACCACCCAGACATCACCCCCCTCCCTCGGCGGTGTATATAAGGCGATAGCGGTGCCATTCTCGGCGATATACGTTCGGATTCCCACGTCAGTAGGAATATTTTTTCACATATTTATTTTCTCTTCATTGCTTTCATCTTTTCATCTTTTTGTTCTTCTCATCCTGTCATCACGCCTCAATGTAGTTACCGGAGGGTCTTCTCCGTGGCTATGTGTTGTGTTTTGTGTGTGTATTTGTTTGCTGATGAAGGCTAGCCGCTGTACTGTCCTGTATGTGTCGTAATTCTGTTATGTAAAGCTGCACTACTTTGTGTCATTTTATATTGTTTACATTAGCACACTGGAAGTTTAAGAGCAAAGCTGGGTCGACGTTGTGGACCAGGGTCATTTAAAAAAAAAATCTGCCTTGATGAAGGTTTAAAGTCATGACAACCAGGTTGCCAGACAAACATATTAGCTACTCCACTACTGTGGCTCCAACAGAAAACACAGATAGCTCAATACAGAGATGTGTTTTGGACATGACTGGCGGTATATGAGGCTGTAGAAATACATGAGGCTGTGGCAATACATGACGACTGATACCATATGAGAAAGGCTAACTGAAGCAACTTGGACACATTTGATTTGTGAACGCTGAAGATGTACTTCCTAATGCCTTGCATGGATACACTCTGACCCACTCCTCTCCTCGCCTGATGTTCTCCAAGGGGCACACCTGTCTGATCGTATCCTCCGCCTGAGCCATCCATGATTTCCCTCTTATCAGTCTCTGACCCTTAACTACGTCCAGCGCCTCATGCAACGGGTGATTTGTTTAATTTAGTTTAGTTCAACATCACTGCACACGGGTGTAACCCATAAGTGCTCCGCTCTTCTCCTAACTCAAACCTGAGTTTGGAGAAACTCAGCTCAGTGCACGAACTCCGTAGCACGGCGAGGATCCTGAAATACTTTGGGTAGATTTTTAACTCGAAATTTTGCCCGGGCAGCGCCGTTAGGCTACTCTTTTTCGATTTCCAACTGCCAATGGATCTTTTACGTGCGCAACAATACACACGGGCGTCCGATCTCACTACCCAGAGACGAGGGGAAATTTTATTACTAGAAGTCCACGTGAAAAAATTCTGGTCCACACCGGGGCTTGAACCCGGGACCTCCAGCACTCGAGGCGGACACCATACCTCGAGACCACGCAGCCCCATGATGATGATCTGTGGTGATCTGTGTCTGGAGCTACTCTGAGGTATGCCTTCGCCTACATCACCTTGTGCCTACCAGCAACAGTAGGCAGACCAAGGATGTAACGCATACACACAAAATGAGCATGAAAAACCCTGGTCCACTTTGAAGTTAGAGAGAAAGGTAATACTGCGACCCATAGAGGAAGCCAGGGGTCGTGACACTGTAACCTATCATGTATGTAAGAGCTGAATGAGGAGGGTTGACGTGAGACTGGCTACCAAACCGGTAGAAAAATATAGCTGCAAAATACAACCAATCATGAACTAATCTACAAGAGGTTTGCTCCACTGTGACATAATAAGGGGGGGGGGGGGGCAATGAGAAATAAAGAAGAAGAATCAATGTCAATTAGAGGGTTTTCGTGTGTTTATGACCTCCATGGTCAGCTTACTAATTCCAAAAGAAATGTCTAAATTTCTTTCATATGCCATGTCTGCCTATACTTGATATGAAGTGGCAAGATAAGATCACAAATACCGAAGTATTGGAAAGATCGGGTGGTTTGACAGTGTGTTGCATGCTCAGTCTTCGTAGACTTAGATGGACTGGACACATTAGGTGGATGGACGTCGGAAGAATACCAAAGAACATCTTTTTTGGTGCATTACAGATAGTTATAAGTATAAGATGTCGGGGTCGGTACTACGGTACAAAGATGTGTGCAAGTACTGATGCAGGCATGGATTACTGCTATAGGGTTGTTGTCTTATAATTTCTGTTAGAATGCTTCTCTCTTCTAATCACGCTCGTTGTCCCAATAAGCACTGTACTGTAGCAGATCAACAGGAACCAGAAATTAATGTCAACGAAAATGATGGCAGCAAACGATTGCATTCCACGTCAAATTAAACTTTAATAGTGTTGATCGGTCGGACAGGTTATCAGCAAATAGTTATATGACCGTTCCCATGTTGATGGGAGGATCGGTCTAAATATAATAAATAATTATTGAGAAATATACAATTTCAACCGCCGAATCCGAATCCATCCTATTTCATAAATAAATGACAGTTAAATTGCGCGTGGTCCATCTATATGTACCTACATTACGTTCCTCTGACTCTATGCTGATCTATGTCCGTTCTGACGCTGTGACCTTAACTGTTAATCGCTCGGCCAGTTGTGATGCAATCTATTCTCTTTATTTCTTCTGCGCCATGCGTTCAACCCCGATCGTTCCTCACAATCTAGACTGTGCCCTTGTTTCCTGACGTTGCGGGAGTATCATATATTATGTCCATAACTTCTTTCAATTAGATATTGTTGTTGATACTTCGGTGTTAAGATCAAGACCGCCCGTCTCCATGGTGTTTGTAAACTCCTCTCTGACCATGGTGACGTAGTCCGCCGTGACGTCGTGTGGCAACTTGTGTATTCATGCGCCACTCAGTAACTCTCTTTGTTCCATGCCACAATTTTCGTATTTTATTTCAAATCATTAACTCTTGCCTCCGACGCTACATGGCAGATACTGCGATTTGGGAGCAAATCGCCGCTGATCACATTGCATGAAGAAAAAGATCAGATCTGGAATAAAGACCAGGTCACATACTGAACGTGTGTGACGTCAGATGGTGCGTGAAGGGTAGAAAAGACATGTTCATATGCATCCATTGTGGACGAACATCGCGCGAATTTGTGTCACATTCACTATCGCCATGAGTTGTAGTTATTAATAATATTATGCCTTCTTGAAGCACAATGTAACAATCTATCGTCTGTAATTCCGTCAAGATGGCAGAAGAACAGTAGAAACTTTATGTGCTTGTGGTATTTTTCATTTACTATTTATGTCTTTTAACATTTCTATTTCTACCCTGTTTAGGGTGGGCATTTATTTAAATCAATAACAAAACGCCTATATTCACTCCAGAAAAGGGCAGTGCGTTTAATTAATGGTGAAAAGCTTACCGACAATTCTAACCTATATAAACGTCTCCGGTTACTGCCACTCCACAAGCGCCTGCTTTTTAATAAGACCAAACTAATTCACAAAATCCTATTTCAAAATGCTCCAAGCTACCTTTGGCCATTGTTTAAATATAACGCTAGACATAGCGAACGACTAAATATACTTCATGTCCCTAAACCTAGGATAGACTTATATAAAACAAGCTTAGCATATTCTGCCGCTCAATTGTGGAACAATCTTCCACAAGAAATCAAAGACACCACCAATCATGATACATACATTCGCAACCTGTTTGAACACTACCTTAGTACAGACTACATGCCCCCATAACAAATAACACAAAAAAGACAATAATGGTAACTTATCTCAAACGACAACTAGCCAAAAAACATTCCCTTATGTATGGCACGTTACACCCTCCTTAGGTATTTATAATGCCCATGTTAAACACTGCCTCAGTGAGTCATTTGTTATTGATTATTTTTCATGCGTTTTAAATGTTCTTTTGTTGTCAAAAGTTGCTTCATAAGTGATGTTGAATGAAAGAATGTATGAGAGGAAATAGAGAAGAAGGGCAGAATGTCAGACGGGCCTGCGTGCCCAATTCTTAACCCTTTGAAAATAAAGACTTATTATTATTATTATTATTGGGATCCATTTTAACAACTGCTTTATTCTTCACAATCATACAGTGACCCCTTATGGTGTAGCTATATACGTTTTGCGGGCGAAGATCTCAAGCTAACGTTAACCGCCAGCGCGGGCGCTCACCTGGCAACCCCCCATACCCTGGAGAACAAGATGCCGCCGTCTGTCTACGGTTTTGGTTGTGAATTCGTTGACTTCGTACACGAAGTGTCATGTCAACATTGAAAACGAAACTTCATCGTCGCCCGTCTGACTTTCTGCAAGGATTGCCTTTTTTCTAGCTCAAATGTCTGTGAATTCAAACATTCACGTAATATAACGGTCCAGTACAAAGTACGAGATTCAAATTTCGTGAGTGTGTGTGTCAGTGTGTGTGTGTCTTGTTGATTTACATGCAAAAGTTGGAAACATTTACTTTAGATTATAATTCTTCTGCTTCATTTTGCTACACGTTTGATTTATTTAGCTTTTCGTTTCTAATTTCTTCTCAGTTGTCTAATTCGAATCCGAAATCCAGATTGAAATAATAATATAAATATATATCCTGTACTTGCACTGTTAAATATTAAATCATAAAAAAATGTTACTGTTGCTGTTGCTGTTGCATATCTCGTTGTTTTTTTGTTTGTTTTTTTGTTTTGTTTAACTAAAAATTTTATTTGTTTGAAAGGGGGAAAAATACTTTTATGGCATTTGTCCTGTTACTGTTACTTACTACCACTCCTCTTTATTCATCATTACAGATTTACATTTTAAGTATTAAAATTAAAACAACTTGATTTCATCTAAAGTTCTAAAACAATTGTAACTAACGCCTTCAGATACATATTAATATTAATCGTCTGTACCAAATGAGGGTCTGAAATGTAGACTTTATACTTTATAGCAGTAATAATGGTGATTGTGTCAATTCTGCTATTTCCTCCATTCCACCATCTCAGTCCAACCAGCATCACTTCTCTTTGTCTTCCTCTACTCCCACTGATCTTTCCAGTTGTCACAGTGTTTTCAAATTCCTCTCTTCTCATCACATGACCAAGGGACACTTTATTTCTTTCCTATAGTGTAGTTGTATTGCATATAATATGCTACTTTCATCAGCCACTTCCAGGCAGTGATTGTGTGACTCTGGCAGTCCAAGATATTCGCAACATTCGTCTCAAGAACCAAATCTCTGTTGCTTCCAAGATCTTACTAATTTGTTCACTCATGCTCCAAGATTCACTGCCATACAGCTCAACGTGCTCCATAAAACATTTCAGAACTCTTTTTCTGACATTCAATAATAGTGGCTTATTGCAAAAAATGCTTTTCATTTTCTGATATAAAGCTTTTCGTTGACCTATTCTGCTCTTAATCTTTGTCATGCATCTTCCATTCCATCTGATGTTATTATTTCCCCCAGGTATTTACATGTAACAACTTAGTTAAGCATTTTCCTTTCTATTATATATCACATTTTGTTATTTTCTTACTGACTAAGAAATGTAATAATGAATACATTAAAACACAACAGATGTAGGTCAACTTGGCCGAATGGATAAGAACACATGTTCTTAAACATCTGGTGTGTTGATGCTGTGGTAAGGGGTTCAACTCCTACACCGGACAGTTGGACCAAAATGTTGATCTATCGTCCTTGACTTAGGGATGTTAATTACAAGTACCTCTGAAGTGGGAGTCGGTTCACCTGATGGTGAGGGACACTGTTATTAGGGAAAGCTAACCCACACGCAAAGCTCAGTCCAGTACTACTAGAAGTAATGTTATGCAGTACGCTTGAGGTCAAAGCGAGCAAGTACCAAAAAAAAATAAAAAAATGCCATGCACGTCGGAACACCACAAACATGAGTAATAAGGAACTAACTATCACCTTCTAGTTAGATGTCAAAACACCACAAACATGAGTAATAAGGAACTAATTATCACCTTCTAGTTAGATGTCAAAAGACCACAAACATGAGTAATAAGGAACTAATTATCACCTTCTAGTTAGATGTCAAAACACCACAAACATGAGTAATAAGGAACTAATTATCACCTTCTAGTTAGATGTCAAAACACCACAAACATGAGTAATAAGGAACTAATTATCACCTTCTAGTTAGATGTCGAAACACCACAAACATGAGCAATAAGGAACTAACTATCACCTTCTAGTTAGATGTCAAATCACCACAAACATGAGTAATAAGGAACTAACTTATCACCTTCTAGTTAGATGTCGAAACACCACAAACATGAGTAATAAGGAACTAATTATCGCCTTCTAGTTAGATGTCGGAACACCACAAACATGAGTAATAAGGAACTAACTATCACCTTCTAGTTAGATGTCAAAACACCACAAACATGAGTAATAAGGAACTAATTATCACCTTCTAGTTAGATGTCGGAACACCACAAACATGAGTAATAAGGAACTAACTATCACCTTCTAGTTAGATGTCAAAACACCACAAACATGAGTAATAAGGAACTAATTATCACCTTCTAGTTAGATGTCGGAACACCACAAACATGAGTAATAAGGAACTAATTATCACCTTCTAGTTAGATGTCGGAACACCACAAACATGAGCAATAAGGAACTAATTATCACCTTCTAGTTAGATGTCAGAACAACACAAACATGAGTAATAAGGAACTAATTATCACCTTCTAGTTAGATGTCGGAACACCACAAACATGAGCAAACAGGAACTAATTATCACCTTCTAGTTAGATACATGCTTATATTATTATCCCTACATTGTGATTGGCTAGCTCAGTTGAGTGGTTACTCACACACACACACACGTAAGCAGTGCAGTACATTCTTCCAGTTTGCAAGAAAATTGTGAAACCAGTACCACTGGACAGTGACAAATTGTCATCCAACAGTACAACACTGGTCTCTACATCAGTCTTAGGCGCAGATGTAATTTGTATGTGAATTAAGTTTCAAAAACATTCATTAATAGAGATTGCAGAGGATAAACAAAAGACTAGGCTTAAAAACAAAGTAACTTAATAAAAAATAAAGTACAACATAATAGAAGAATAATTACTGACATTGTTTATAGTATAAATCTTTGCCTCCTAAAAGATGTGAAGGTTTTCCCAGTTTTGATACAAAATATTCTGTCTGTGTGTCTTCATGTATAGTTAACACCTCTGCATAAGTTATTTTCAATTGTTTTCAAACGTACAGGGTGTATTTTTAATGACTGCAGTGTTTGAAAATATTGCCGATCCAAGTTTTGTATTTACCTATTATGTTGCACGACCTTTACAGAGGGTTAATACAAAACATGGACTGGCAATATTTTCAAACACTGCACAGTCATTAACAATACACCCTGTATATAGTATAAAGGACTGTTTAAAATATAAAGACTAAAGTAAATAAATACTGGAAACCTACAGGCCACAAATGCCAATGTTCTGTCTTTTAAGTGCTAGTATATTAATTCCTTCTCATTTCTCCACCAGAAGAGAGCATGGCAGAAGCTGATGAAGAAACATCAGATGAGTCTGAAACAACACAGACCATCTATGAAGAGTTCTCACAGGACTTACAGCTGAATGCAGAATTTACCTCATTCCCGAAGCGTCGAGGAACAATTGAGATATCCCAGAAAGGGAACTCTGTTCACGTTATAGTTAAAAATGCAAAGCTGTTGAAGGCAGAGACCACCAGTAAGGTAATACATATCACTATGAAGATACAAAGACCTATGCCAGCTTATGTAGTCTTGATAAAACAAATGTAGCAAAGTTTCCAGAATTAGGACAACATTCAAGACAGCAGGAACTTCACCATGGCAGGTGCTATTGAAATATCCACTACATTAGGAGCCAAGGCAAAGCAATGGCTAGCACGCTTGCCTGGTGCACATGTGTTCAACCCACTTCAAGGCTGGAACTTTTTCATTGATCTGATTGACCCGACCTAAACAACAGCTGGGAAGTAAAAGCAACTAATTCGATATTGGCCATCTCATCATTGAGTGCTGACTTGTCTAAACATATGTGGCTGTCACCACACAGAAAATAACTTCAGTATGGCAGCAGTCATCAGAAACATCTGTCCAGCCAGACTACCAGGTTTTGCACACAAGTCACCCCATACAACAGACTTGCCATACCCGCTGTGCTCCAAAACACACTTACCCTCTTTTTAAATTCGGCATTGAGTTTTGTTCATGTGTCCCATGGCCACATTTCACTCACCCTGGACACGGGACACCTTGCATACCTTCATGCAGGACAGCATGAATATGGGTTGAGTGAGCAACAATGCCGTGGACACTCCCCACTCATCCCATACCCTAGCACTCCATGACAAGACACGAAACATAGCCTGATCTCAGGTCATGTCATAGAAAAGTATCTGTACATGAGTTTTTAAATAAAGAGCTAGATAATGTGGGTTGTGAAGAAACCTGGTTCCAAGTACAGTGCAGACCTGGTAAGGCAAACTCACCTGGGACCCAGGAAATAGGTCTTCTTATCAGAAATTCCTCTTATAAGAGTTCAAGCATATAGAATGCAGTTACAATGTACAATAGAATATTGTTCTTCAATACAGAAATTTGTCACATCCGAGATTCCCTTTAGCGGTTTGCACTGTACTAAATGCAAGGCACCAAAGGAAGATAAAACGTTAATTGTTAATGATTTAAGTACCCTGCTAATGTTTTATGACAACAGATGACATTATTCAATCAGAGTTACTGAGATTATTTTATGTTGGTCACTGTGTGACGATCACTGGTGTTATTTTACAATCATTTTAGGACACTGCGAAAACTGAGATTAATATATGAGAAAAATAATGACATCATCTGGGAGCTTTGTGGAAATACTTGAGAATAATGGGTATTATTTTACAGCATTGGGAAATTGTATGGGAAAAAATAATACCACATGGGAAAAACTGAGATTACTGTTAGAAAATAAATTACACATTTAATATACTGTATAATGCTTTCCGGCATGGCACATGATTGATTGATTGATTGATAATGGTTAACTGTGAGTAAATAACATAATTTGAGAGAACTATATTAGAGTAAGCCGGTCTCTCTGGTCTAGGGGTTACATGACTTTCTCCGTAATCCCGTATACTCTTGTAACGTGACGTGACGTGCGTGAGAATTGGTAGCGGTTCTCATTCATTCATTCATTCATTCATTCGCATGTTCTTTGCAGAACCTCTCTCCTATAACAACCTTCCAGAAAACTTTTTGGTCATAAGCAGAATATTCCACGGCGGATAAGCCCATCTGGAGATCATCTGCCACATCATGCACCCATCTTCTCTTTGGCTGTCCTCTTCCTCTCTTCCCAGGCATATACCCCTTCATTATTGTTCTCTCCAAACTTTCATGACTTTTCAAGAGACCAAAATATCAGATTTCTTTGTTTTATCGTCTTAATAGCCACCCTTCTTCAGTATTCAGCTCTTGTCATATGGATGCATTTGTTCTTTTCTGTATCCAAGATATTCTTAGAACTCGTCTATAACATTTGTATTCAAAGGCACTTATGCACTGCTCAGCTTGTTTAGTAAGTGTCCAGGTCTCACAGGCTTATGTTGCAATGGGAAAGTTGCATGCTCTTAAAATTCTAATGTTTGTAGTTCTATCTGTCCCACTCTGTAATTTATTCAGTTGTTTTAGTTTGTGAAGAGCAACAGATATTCATCTTTTAATTTCTTTCTTTGTGTCACCATTGTTGGTAATTAATGACCCAAGATATTCAAAATTTTCCATCACCTCCAATTTGTCCTCATTAACTTATATTTCTGTCTCCATATTAGTTTTATCTATATGCATTATCTTTGTTTTTTGCTATGTTAAGATATAAGTTGTGATTTTCACTATTCAACTGGGTTGAGGTTATTCGCTATTTAGGACTTTTATCATAACCCCGGCCTCAGATCTCTCCATTTCTCTGACAAATTGTTAGTGCAGAGGTTCCAGTTAACTGGGTTTGTTCTGCAATGCGCCATAAAAGGAGAACACATTTAAGAAACAAATATATACGTCACACATTCAGTGCAAATATGAGAACCTTTGAATGTGCCTTGTTTTAACTTTCCCTTCTTTCTCCTCCATAGTCAGGGTAAAGACTTACGGCCATTCCTTGTATATGCAAGGGGTGAGGTCAGGAGGGTGGTATGGGCACATTGATAAATTCATGAAGTGAGGAAAGAGTAAATTGAGAGATAGAACAAAGCTGTTCTATCTGTCAAAGGGGCTGAGTGGTCTCGAGGTATGGTGTCTGCCTGGAGTGCTTGAGGTCCCGAGTTCAAGCCGCGGTGAGGACCGGGATTTTTTCACGTGGACTTCTAGTAACAAACATTTTCCCTGGTCTCTGGGTAGTGAGATAGGATGCCCGTGTGTATTGTTGCGTGTGTAAAAAATCCCTTGGCAGTTGGAAATTAAAAAAAATAGTAGCCTAACGGTACTGTCTGGGCAAAATTTTGAGTTAAAAATCTACCCAAAGTATTTCACGATCCTAGCCGATTGCTACAGAGTTAGTTAGTCGACAGATCATCCTCATTGCACATCGAACCATTCAGTCCATAAGTGCTCGGATCCCCTCCTCAGCAAATCCCGCAGCGTGTAGCGGCTAACGACGCCAGTTCTGTGTTGGTTTATCAATCTTCTTTGGCTTCCTGTGTAGTGTTCTTGTTTGGCCACCCCTCTTTTAATTTGCTGTTCTCGCAGTCTGGCCATGGTTGTAGATTCACAGTCATCACTTGGTTCACGCAAGAGTCTTACTTCTCGTAGAGCATTCAGAATGTCAGCCTGGTCCATGGCGCGTCTGCCCTCCACAGTAGCCTCACCTGCGAGCTTGTCAGCCCGCTCATTTCCTTGTACTCCCGCATGCCCTGGCACGAAGATGAAGCTAATCTTTGCCAGCCGAGACCGCTCCAGAGACAGCAACCATTCTCTTCGGATCCACCCCACCTCTATCCTCTTGATCATGTTCATTGAGTCGCTAAGGAAACATGCCCTAGTGAATGTCTGTGTCTCGAACCATGCTATTGCTTTACTTACTTACTTACTGCCGTGCTACAGAGTTTGTGCACTGAGCTAGTAGAACGGAGCACTTATGGGTTACACCCGTGTGATGTGATGTTGATCCGCTTGACTAAACTAAAACTAAACAAAGCTGTTTATCAGAATTTGACTCATTAAATAACAAAATATTTATCATATAACTTCATTGACAAGCAAACAGCTTTAGGTTTCTGGATATTTTCTATACTCCATAAATGAAGACAACTGTGGTTGAGTGAGTGTCTAAACATCTGTTTATAACTCCATACATCCAGAGCCCATCATCATCATCAGGTGCAATGCCGACTGACATGGCTGATGATGCATCATGTCTTAATGATCTCTTACTGAATGTTTTTTTTTGGGGGGGGGGGGGGAGTGGCGCTCGCTTAGATCTCAAGCATTGTCCAAGCAAGCTTTCCCTAATAGTAGTGTCCCTGGCGATCTAGTGAACCCACTCCGACTTCTAAGACTCTTGTAATTTATGTCCCTAAGTCAAAGATGAGAAGTCAACATTTTAATCCAATTGACCAGTGTAAGGGTTGAACCTATAATATCGTCATCAGCACAAGGGAAGTTTAAGAGCAACAAGTGCTCTTATCCATTAAGTCATGCTGGCCTATACAGAATGTATTAATTCATACGCTGACATCTCCATGCCATGATAAAAGGCTGTCACGAATCACTGTCTTCACCTCACACAGTCTTCACCCCGCGCTGTCTTCCCCTTCTCACTGTCTTCACCTCTCACTGTCTTCAGCTCTCACTGTCTTCACCTCACCCTGTCTTCACCTCTCACTGTCTTCCCCTCACACTGTCTTCCCCTTCTCACTACTGTGTTCACCTCTCACTGTCTTCACCTCACACTGTCTTCACCTCTCACTGTCTTCCCCTCTCAATGTCTTCACCTCACACTGTCTTCACCTCACAGTCTTCCCCTCTCACTGTTTTCACCTCACACTGTCTTCACCTCACAGTCTTCCCCTCTCACTGTTTTCACCTCACACTGTTTTCCCCTTCTCACTGTCTTCACCTCTCACTGTCTTCACCTCTCACTGTCTTCACCTCACCCTGTCTTCACCTCTCATTGTCTTCCCCTCACACTGTCTTCCCCTTCTCACTGTGTTCACCTCTCACTGTCTTCACCTCACACTGTCTTCACCTCTTACTGTCTTCCCCTCACACTGTCTTCCCCTCACACTGTCTTCCCTTCCCCACTGTCTTCACCTCACACTGTCTTCACCTCACACTGTCTTCACCTCACACTGTCTTCACCTCTCACTGTCTTCACCTCTCACTGTCTTCCCCTCACACTGTCTTCCCCTTCTCACTGTGTTCACCTCTCACTGTCTTCACCTCTCACTGTCTTCCCCTCACACTGTCTTCCCCTCACACTGTCTTCCCTTCCCCACTGTCTTCACCTCACACTGTCTTCACATCACACTGTCTTTACCTCACACTTTCTTCCCCTCACAGTCTTCACCTCACACTGCCTTCACCTCTCATTGTCTTCACCTCTCACTGTCTTCCCCTCACACTGTCTTTACCTCAAACTTTCTTCCCCTCACAGTCTTCCCCTCTCACTGTCTTCCCCTCTCACTGTCTTCACCTCTCACTGTCTTCACCTCTCACTGTCTTCCCCTCTCACTGTCTTCACCTCTCACTGTCTTCCCCTCCTCACTGTCTTCCCCTCCCCCTGTCTTCCCCTCCTGCTGTCTTCCCCTCCCCACTGTCTTCCCCTCACTGTCTTCCCCGCTCGCTGTCTTCACCTCTCACTGTCTTCCCCTCCCCACTGTCTTCACCTCTCACTGTCTTCCCCTCCTCACTGTCTTCCCCTCCTCACTGTCTTCACCTCACACTGTATTCCCCTCACACTACCTTTTCCTCAACAGTCTTCACCTCACACTGCCTTCCCCTCACACTGCCTTTTCCTACACTGTCTTCCTCTCTCACTGTCTTCTCATCCACCGTCTAACACTGATTAGGGCCTATATTGGGGGATAGTGGGCAAAAGATGTTGATATATGTATTTGGATTTTGAACAACAAAAAGGAAGACATTTTTAATGAGGCAATCAGACAAATGTTTAAATGTTTACAAATTTGTCACCATCAGTTGCATTACAGAGTTGTGTATTTATTTTCCTCAGTCTTTCCAAATCTTGAGGTCTGGCGGTGGTAGGAATTTTCAGTGTTCTTTCGGCACAGGTGCATTCCCGTTTGGAATATTCGCCATTTTATTTTAAATTTAATTTTTTATTTTATTACATTTAATTCTAATGACGGCAGGCCAGGTCCTAGTAAGTATTTATGAGAAGTTCTTGTTGCATTTATTAGGTCATAAATTGATGATCAGCCCATAAGCGGGCACTCTCCCGCTGTTTTTACTTCACCTCGACACCGCAAGGTACAAGAGGAACATGATGAGATGAGATGAGAAATTGATGATCTGGTGAACATTGTCACGGAAAACACTCTCCGGGGTCAAGGTGTCATGGAGTCCACACCAAGCTCGAAAAGTGCTGGGTTCACATCCCGTTCACGGATTATTGTTCTGGGCCTCAGAAGAGGACACAATTTATTACACTGTCACGTGTATACAGATTCTGACATTGGTAAATCAGCCAACTGCACACGTGGATTGTAGCCGCAGACAGCAGATCACAGGATTCAAGATTCCTAGATAGTGGATTGGATTCCTAGCTTTCTCAGATAAAGGCCAAACATAGTGTATTGTTGTATGAGCTAGAGGTCCCTGAAAATCATAAACAGTTGTCTATATAAGCCACTACCGGGACAGATTTCTTGGCTTTCTTGATGGGTCCTGGTAACACACTGAGAAAAACCCCTAAAAATAATAATAATTATCTCAAGTGACAACTAGTATAATAACCATTCCTATATGTATGGTACATTACACCTACCTCAGGTAATTATAATGGCCATGTTAAAAGTTGCTTTAGTGAATCATGTATTGATTATTTTCCACGAGTTTTAATGCATATTGTTTTGTTGTTGTCTAAGATGAGCTTCATAAGTGATGTATGAATGAAATAATGTATGAGAGGAAAAAGATAAGAAAGGCCCAATTCTGAACTCTTTGAATATAAAGATTGTTCTTTTGTTTGTTAGTCTCAAGGCATAAATGTACGAGGGGGTTTCAAGTGAAAACCTTAAAGGTGCAATAGAAATGACAATAACCATGCCACTGTCTTGTAACCTGTCAATATTGTTCAGGAAGTCAGGACACCACATGCAGACAAACATTGTGACATCATAAGGGCAGGGTAAAGATGCCCGTCACACTTTTGACATGCACCAAAGAGATACAGCGTTCTGTTATCCGTTTTGTTTTAATCAGTGAAGGGTTGAAACCTTTAGAAATTCATCGGCGAATGAAGGTCTAGTATGGTGATGCGTGGCTGTGAGTCCAGCAAGTGTATGAGTGAAGTAGGCAGTGTCAAAACTGCGTGACTTCTGTGAACACAGGTACAGCAGATGGTGCATCAGTAGTTACACACGTCACCAAGATAATTTGTTTCTACAAGAATCCAAGCACTTTAACGGCTCTGGAGGACTTGCATTGAACGTAGTGGAGACTACACGGAGAAATGATGCATTTATTCTTTACTTTTTCAGAATATATTCACACCCCCCCCCCCCCAAAAAAAAAATTTCACGTTTTCTTTTGAAGTCCCCTCGTAGTAGAGCTCTGTTGTAAACAGACATCATAACCCATAATCTGTTGAGGATGAATGAGGCAGAAATAAGGCCTATCCTACATGTCACTGTAGCGTTAACTTTCCCTCATGGCTGGGATCACCACACCATATCAGGTCATCATAGATAGGTTGCAAATGGGACACAATAGATTCAATTATCATCTATATCATATGTTTAAGATACATATCTGTGTGTGTAAGTGTGTGTGTGTGGTAGTTGTTAAATGACGGCCTTCTAGTCCTTCCCATCTTAAAACATTGAATTAAACAAATATGTCACCAGCCAGCTTCATTCCATCAACATCAGTACGAGAATGTCATTTTGCTGAAACTAACTATTGCCTTAATTAGAGATATTGACAGACAGAAGATCAAAAGGTTCAGCCATCTCGTTAGAATGCAATGCCATCAACTACCAGCACTGGCTCTACAGCACAGAAGTCTGATACGAGAGCAAGAGAATTCGAGGGAAGAAAATGGATTGACGACATCAAACACATAATACAATTACATGGAATGTAACTATCCACTGCGACCCATTGGGCGCTGGAACGACAACTATTCCTCCCCGCGATGCTTGACGGGAGAAGTGGGCGGTGACGATGATGACATGGGAGTGTGTGAATGCTAACAAGAGAGAAAAAATGACAATTGTTGAGTGTAACTTACAGGCATGGAGAGAACCAAACACATGCCAGTGAACTAAAAGATGAGGGAAAACCGCTGGCGCTGGTCACACAATGAGAAAACTTGAGGACAATATAACTAGACACCCCTTGTTCAGATCCCAGAGGTGAATAATGTTGGGATTACATGAATGGAGCTACAGGAGATTGTAAAAGCTTGGCGTGAGTTGCTTGGGGAGTGGGGGGGGGGGGGGCTATTCCCCAGCAGGGGATACAGGGCAAAACAAGAAGATAACTTATAGGACCACATTGTCAGATAGCAAGGTTGATATCTACATCTGGATTACAGAAACATACAAACACTATCTGAGGTGCATACATACACTATCTGAGGTACATACATACACTATCTGAGGTACATACATACACTATCTGAGGTACATACACTATCTGAGGTACATACATACACTATCTGAGGTACATACATACACTATCTGAGGTACATACATACACTATCTGAGGTACATACATACACTATCTGAGGTACATACACTATCTGAGGTACATACATACACTATCTGAGGTACATACATACACTATCTGGGGTACATACATACACTATCTGAGGTACATACATACACTATCTGGGGTACATACATACACTATCTGGGGTACATACATACACTATCTGAGGTACATACATACACTATCTGAGGTACATACATACACTATCTGAGGTACATACAGGCACTATCTGAGGTACATACATACACTATCTCAGGTACATACATACACTATCTGAGGTACATACATACACTATCTGAGGTACATACACTATCTGAGGTACATACATACACTATCTCAGGTACATACATACACTATCTGAGGTACATACATACACTATCTGAGGTACATACACTATCTGAGGTACATACATACACTATCTCAGGTACATACATACACTATCTGAGGTACATACATACACTATCTGAGGTACATACACTATCTGAGGTACATACATACACTATCTGAGGTACATACATACACTATCTGAGGTACATACATACACTATCTGGGGTACATACATACACTATCTGGGGTGCATACTTATCTGAGGTACATACATACACTATCTGAGGTACATACATACACTATCTGGGGTACATACATACACTATCTGAGGTACATACATACACTATCTGAGGTGCATACTTATCTGAGGTACATACATACACTATCTGAGGTACATACATACACTATCTGGGGTACATAATACACAATCTGAGGTACATACATACACTATCTGAGGTACATACATACACTATCTGAGGTACAAACATACACTATCTGAGGTGCATACATACACTATCTGGGGTATATACATACACTATCTGATGTACATACATACACTATCTGAGGTACATACATACACTATCTGAGGTGCATACATACACTATCTGAGGTACATACATACACTATCTGAGGTACATACATACACTATCTGAGGTACATACATACACTATCTGAGGTACATACATACACTATCTGAGGTACATACAAACACTATCTGAGGTACATACATACACTATCTGAGGTACATACATACACTATCTGAGGTACATACATACACTATCTGAGGTACATACTTATCTGAGGTACATACTTATCTGAGGTACATACATACACTATCTGAGGTACATACATACACTATCTGAGGTACATACATACACTATCTGAGGTACATACATACACTATCTGAGGTACATACATACACTATCTGAGGTACATACATACACTATCTGAGGTACATACACTATCTGAGGTACATACATACACTATCTAAGGTACTACATACACTATCTGAGGTACATACATACACTATCTGAGGTACATACATACACTATCTGAGGTACATACATACACTATCTGAGGTACATACATACACTATCTGAGGTACATACATACACTATCTGAGGTACATACATACACTATCTGAGGTACATACATGCACTATCTGAGGTACATACATACACTATCTGAGGTACATACACTATCTGAGGTACATATCTGAGGTACATACATACACTATCTGAGGTACATACATACACTATCTGAGGTACATACATACACTATCTGAGGTACATACATACACTATCTGAGGTACATACATACACTATCTGAGGTACATACACTATCTGAGGTACATACATACACTATCTGAGGTACATACACTATCTGAGGTACATACATACACTATCTGAGGTACATACATACACTATCTGAGGTACATAAACTATCTGAGGTACATACATACACTATCTGAGGTACATACACTATCTGAAGTACACACTTATCTGAGGTACATACACTATCTGAGGTACATACATACACTATCGGAGGTACATACATACACTATCTGAGGTACATACATACACTATCTGAGGTACATACATATACTATCTGAGGTACATACATACACTATCTGAGGTACATACATACACTATCTGAGGTACATACATACACTATCTGAGGTACATACATACACTATCTGAGGTACATACATACACTATCTGAGGTACATACACTATCTGAGGTACATACATACACTATCTGAGGTACATACACTATCTGAGGTACACACTTATCTGAGGTACATACACTATCTGAGGTACATACATACACTATCTGAGGTACATACATACACTATCTGAGGTACGTACTGTAATTGAGGTACATACATACACTATCTGAGGTACATACATACACTATTTGAGGTACATACATACACTATCTGAGGTACATACACTATCTGAGGTACATACACTATCTGAGGTACATACATACACTATCTGAGGTACATACATACACTATCTAAGGTACATACATACACTATCTGAGGTACATACATACACTATCTGAGGTACATACATACACTATCTGAGGTACATACATACACTATCTGAGGTACATACATACACTATCTGAGGTACATACACTATCTGAGGTACATACATACACTATCTGAGGTACATACACTATCTGAGGTACATACATACACTATCTGAGGTACATAAATACACTATCTGAGGTACATACTTTATCTGAGGTACATACATACACTATCTGAGGTACATACATACACTATCTGAGGTATATACATACACTATCTAAGGTACATACTTATCTGAGGTACATACATACACTATCTGAGGTACATACATACACTATCTGAGGTACATACATACACTATCTAAGGTACATACATACACTATCTGAGGTACATACATACACTATCTAAGGTACATACATACACTATCTAAGGTACATACTTATCTGAGGTACATACATACACTATCTGAGGTACATACATACACTATCTGAGGTACATACATACACTATCTGAGGTACATACATATACTATCTAAGGTACATACATACATTATCTAAGGTACATACATACACTATCTGAGGTATATACATACACTATCTAAGGTACATACTTATCTGAGGTACATACATACACTATCTGAGGTACATACATACACTATCTGAGGTACATACATATACTATCTAAGGTACATACATACACTATCTAAGGTATATACATACACTATCTGAGGTACATACATACACTATCTGAGGTACATAATACACTATCTGAGGTACATAAATACACTATCTGAGGTACATATATACACTATCTGAGGAACATACTGTATTCGAGGTACGTACATACACTATCTGAGGTACATACATACACTATCTGAGGTACATACATACACTATCTGAGATACATACATACACTAAGGTACATACATACACTATCTGAGGTACATACATACACTATCTGAGGTACATACATACACTATCTGAGGTACATAACATACACTATCTGAGGTACATACATACACTGTCTGAGGTACATACATACACTATCTGAGGTACATAATACACTATCTGAGGTACATACATACACTATCTGAGGTACATACATACACTATCTGTGGTACATACATACACTATCTGAGGTACATACATACACTATCTGAGGTACATACATACACTGTCTGAGGTACATACATACACTATCTGAGGTACATACATACACTATCTGAGGTACATACATACACTATCTGAGGTACATACATACACTATCTGAGGTGCATACTTATCTGAGGTACATACATACACTATCTAAGGTGCATACATACACTATCTGGGGTATATACATACACTATCTGAGGTACATACATACACTAGAGGTACATAAATACACTATCTGAGGTACATACACACTATCTGAGGTGCATACATACACTATCTGAGATACATACATACACTATCTGAGGTACATACATACACTATCTGAGGTACATACATACACTATCTGAGGTACATACATACACTATCTGAGGTACATACATACACTATCTGAGGTACATACACTATCTGAGGTACATACATACACTATCTGAGGTATATACACTATCTGAGGTACATACGTACACTATCTGAGGTACATACATACACTATTTGAGGTACATACACTATCTGGGGTACATACATACACTATCTGAGGTACATACACTCTCTGAGGTACATACATACACTATCTGAGGTACATACACTATCTGAGGTACATACATACACTATCTAAGGTACACACTTATCTGAGGTACATACATACACTATCTGAGGTACATACATACACTATCTGAGGTACATACATATACTATCTAAGGTACATACATACACTATCTAAGGTACATACATACACTATCTGAGGTACATACATACACTATCTGAGGTACATAATACACTATCTGAGGTACATACATACACTATCTGAGGTACATACATACACTATCTGAGGTACATACTGTAATTGAGGTACATACATACACTATCTGAGGTCCATACATACACTATCTGAGGTACATACATACACTATCTGAGGAACATACTGTATTCGAGGTACGTACATACACTATCTGAGGTACATACATACACTATCTGAGGTACATACATACACTATCTGAGGTACATACATACACTATCTAAGGTACATACACTATCTGAGGTACATACATACACTATCTGAGGTACATACATACACTATCTGAGGTACATACATACACTATCTGAGGTACATACACTATCTGAGGTACATACATACACTATCTGAGGTACATACACTATCTGGGGTACATACATACACTATCTGAGGTGCATACATATACTATCTGAGGTACATACACTATCTGAGGTGCATACATATACTATCTGAGGTGCATACATATACTATCTGAGGTACATAGATACACTATCTGAGGCTTTAATTGATTATGGAGATATTCAAAGTTTTAAATTCTTCATGTCTGATTTTGTTTCCTTCTCTGCATTGAATTCGAGTGTATTCCACACTCGTGCTACTACATCTGGTCGTCGCCACTACTAGGGAGTTCATTGGATTTATTTTACTTGTGGATTAGCTGTCCCTATTACCAGCGTCCCTCGTCATTTCGCTCCCACTTCTAAGTCAAGGACGAGAAGTCAACACTTTAGACCATTAGATCGGTGTATGGGGCTGCACCCGCTACCTTGCCATTAGCACCTCACCGACAACAATAATCTTGCTTCTCTGTGCCTACCCACAGCACGTGTATGACTGGTAGTCTGATCTTATACAACCGCAATAAAATAAACATGGGGTGATTTGATCATGTAATACGTGGTATAACAATCAACCTTACTGTCCCTATTTCATAGGGTACAGTATGAGTGAAGCCTGGTATTTGTAGACCGCCCTACTCCGCATATCCCATGTGGCACATCACAGGAACCTAACATACTAACCCCTCTCTTTTCTCATATATACCATGCACATGTGTATGTATACTACTGTATGAATGTTTGTTGATCGGTGTAGATGTATGTATATGCGCACACACACATCAGTTCGCCCAGACGTTAGGACTCGTCTCATAACAACACATAGACGCCCATAATCTGAGTTTTGTTAGTAACACCATCATACTTGGGTGCACCCTTCATTGCTCTATAATATCCGTCCACTAGGGCCAACCCACGGGCACCCACTCATGCTTCGGGAGTATATCCACTGGGGCTCCTCGGTTACCATCACATCTCTATTGCTATTAGTTTCCCGACTTACCTTCCTGCCTCCGCCCCCCCCCCCTCCTTTTCAGTTCATGTAACACTTTCACCCATGTACCTGGGATGCTCACTGGGCCGTTACACCGACCACCCAGACATCACCCCTCTCCCTCGGCGGTGTATATAAGGCGATAGCGGTGCCATTCTCGGCGATACACGTTCGGATTCCCACGGTCAGTAGGAATATTTTTTCACATATTTATTTTCTCTTCATTGCTTTCATCTTTTCATCTTTTTGTTCTTCTCATCCTGTCATCACGCCTCAATGTAGTTACCGGAGGGTCTTCTCCGTGGCTATGTGTTGTGTTTTGTGTGTGTATTTGTTTGCTGATGAAGGCTAGCCGCTGTACTGTCCTGTATGTGTCGTAATTCTGTTATGTAAAGCTGCACTACTTTGTGTCATTTTATATTGTTTACATTAGCACACTGGAAGTTTAAGAGCAAAGCTGGGTCAACGTTGTGGACCAGGGTCATTTAAAAAAAAAATCTGCCTTGATGAAGGTTTAAAGTCATGACAACCAGGCTGCCAGACAAACATACTAGCCACTCCACTACTGTGGCTCCAACAGAAAACACAGATAGCTCAATACAGAGATGTGTTTTGGACATGACTGCCAGTATATGAGGCTGTATAAATACATGAGGCTGTGACAATACATGACGACTGATACCATATGAGAAAGGCTAACTGAAGCAACTTGGACACATTTGATTTGTGAACGCTGAAGATGTACTTCCTAATGCCTTGCATGGATACACTCTGACCCACTCCTCTCCTCGCCTGATGTTCTCCAAGGGGCACACCTGTCTGATCGTATCCTCCGCCTGAGCCATCCATGATTTCCCTCTTATCAGTCTCTGACCCTTAACTACGCCCAGCGCCTCATGCAACGGGTGATTTGTTTAGTTTAGTTTAGTTCAACATCACGGCACACGGGTGTAACCCATAAGTGCTCCGCTCTTCTCCTAACTCAAACCTGAGTTTGGAGAAACTCAGCTCAGTGCACGAACTCCGTAGCACGGCGAGGATCCTGAAATACTTTGGGTAGATTTTTTAACTCGAAATTTTGCCCGGGCAGCGCCGTTAGGCTACTCTTTTTCGATTTCCAACTGCCAATGGATTTTTTACGTGCGCAACAATACACACGGGCGTCCGATCTCACTACCCAGAGACCAGGGGAAATTTTATTACTAGAAGTCCACGTGAAAAAATTTTGGTCCATACCGGGGCTTGAACCCGGGACCTCCAGCACTCGAGGCGGACACCATACCTCGAGACCACGCAGCCCCATGATGATGATCTGTGGTGATCTGTGTCTGGAGCTACTCTGAGGTATGCCTTCGCCTACATCACCTTGTGCCTACCAGAAACAGTAGGCAGACCAAGGATGTAACGCATACACACAAAATGAGCATGAAACACCCTGGTCCACTTTGAAGTTAGAGAGAAAGGTAATACTGCGACCCATAGAGGAAGCCAGGGGTCGTGACACTGTAACCTATCATGTATGTAAGAGCTGAATGAGGAGGGTTGACGTGAGACTGGCTACCAAACCGGTAGAAAAATATAGCTGCAAAATACAAGCAATCATGAACTAATCTACAAGAGGTTTGCTCCACTGTGACATAATAAGGGGGTGGATGAGAAATAAAGAAGAAGAATCAATGTCAATTAGAGGGTTTTCGTGTGTTTATGACCTCCATGGTCAGCTTACTAATTCCAAAAGAAATGTCTAAATTGCTTTCATATGCCATGTCTGCCTGTCACGAATTGGCAGCCTTTACTTCCCAGAACAAGTTTCGGTTCACTTTTGATGGACCATGTAGAGGATCAACAGACGAACAAAACTGTTTTCTCTATATTCAAGGCTATACTGTCTTGACGTAAGCTTGCAAAACCTGCAAGTAAACAAACCACCAGGAATGGCTTTCTATTTGGGAAGTTAATTTGACACCAGTACCGGTCACCCCCAGAGGTTATCAATCCAGCCAGACGGGAGGGCAGACTCAGGGGACTGAATAGTAATTAAAACCAACCAGGCATGACGCAAGCAAACCTGGTTTACCAACAGAGTTGTAAACTGGCTGTTGACCATGAGAACCTAATTGTTCCCTTGACATGACACCTGATAAGAATAGCTAGGAAATCGCCCAACCGCGATGGCTGACCCCATCTGGTAGAGACTAGAGGCGCAAGGTGTGAAATCACTGATAAGACTCAGTGGGCTAATAAGTGTCAGACCCACAGGTGTGAAGGCTAGTGTGCATGCAGGAAGAATTTTTATGACTGGACAGACTTGGAGTTAATTGCAATTAACGTCAGGAGGAGATAAGAAGAATTTATGAATGGAATTCCTGGGAGATAAGTGTCTACTGCTAGGCTAGGTATAAAAACCCCTGCTAGACTTTTCCCCTTTAGATTAAGTCTGACTTCAGAACAGGTAGGAACTATCTCAATGTCTGTAGTCATACGCATGATTATTATGTTAGATTTCACTACAAAAGTTATTTCTTAGTTACTGATTTTCAGTCTATATCTGATCTAGGTTATTGCAAGAACTATCATTGTCATAGGTTACTTGAGTGTTCTTTCTAAGTTCTGTGTTCAATATCATTGTGCTTTAAGTGTTACTCTTCTGAGAAGTAGAAACTTATGGAAGGCAGATCTTGTCTAGATATACTTGAGGTGTCGTAGCAGATGCTTGCCATCTCTTTCTAAACTAGACTAGTCTCCTTTTTGGTGTGTGCATTTGTTGTACAGAATATAGTCAACTGACTATTTATTTAATTCTTACAACAGCAGTAACTAAGTGGTAACTTCAATTAAGACTTGTTGTATATCTCATTTTGTAGCTATACAATATTAGTACTCATTAATAATGCCTGATGCTATTATGTTGAGTATCATTAGATGTCCATCTTGAAGTAATATAATGTTTACGGATATGTTGGATGTATGTATGTGTAATTTCATAAACTAACTAGTGCATTATGCTATGATGTTAAAGTATCATAATATGTCTAGTTTAATCAATATGTTTATGTGTATTGGATGTTTGATATATTGATTTGTCATATGCAAACCTACCAATATGAAGTGTTATGCTATTGTCTGCGCATTGGCACATTGGCCAATGATTGTGTTGGAAGCAGAGGTGTAATGGTACAGACATTACCCACAATTGGTAGTATAGGGTATATGGTGCTAAACTTTCTCAGTGTATTGTGGGCGTGCGTCCACGGTAATGCATGGAAACCTGGCACAGCTACTTGTCACGGCTTGCAAGCCCGGATGATCAGGCATTGTTATAATACCCTTACCGACCCTGTGAGCTGCTAAACTAACATTGGACGGAGCGGCTGTACGACACAGAATTTCTGTATTAGCGACATGGACATGGGGCGGCAGAAATGTAATCATTACAGGCGTGTGAGACAATTGAAAAGCCCGTCCCAGACTAAAGACAGTAGGGAGAAGGAGGATGGTGAACACAGTAGAGCTGGAAGATAAACTTGGCCAGACTGGTCATTGTATATGTTTGTGTTATGATATGTTTTAATTAGGATTGCGCTGATGTAGAACTGATATAACACATTCTTGACTTTCTTTCAAGCTCTCACAAGGAGCACCTATGTTATAGATCTCAAGAACGAGTTATGACTAGGGAGAGCCAGGACTGGCAGATCGTCAGAATACCGGCAAGCTCTTTCTTTGTTGAGTCTACTGGAGAGTGGGGATCTTGGACCACAGTTCCAGATAGATGAAGTAACAAGTAAAGTTACGTAATGTTTCTCATCACAATATGTTATATGATTTTATCATCCTCATATTGACAATCATCCGATGTCTATTGTTATGATTAGCAAATAAATGTTGTAGTATTGTAACTCATAGTTCTGTCATTATATTTTTTTCCAATTGTGCATACGTGTTGTGTGTGTACATTGGTGGGGATTCACTTACACACCAAGGAAAGGAGCAGTCAGGGAGAAAACCTGTACTGAGATAGTCGTCTATAATCACATATTTAGACTTAAAACATCTATCTGAGCTAACCTTCTCTTTCTATTCCTTGGCGAATATTCAGCACAGTTCATTTCAATTTTGTAACGAGCCACTTGGAGCTGTACGTTGGATATTCAGGGCTTAATCTATAGTTCAGCCATATAGTTTTTGTCCCTAGTCAGTTTCTGACTATTAGGGGTTGCTCGCCAGTGAAAAATACTTTCATCTAGCCGGTGGGGCACCCCGACTTCTGACACTGCCTATACTTGATATGAAGTGGCAAGATAAGATCACAAATACCGAAGTATTGGAAAGATCGGGTGGTTTGACAGTGTTTTGCATGCTCAGTCTTCGTAGACTTAGATAGACTGGACACATTAGGTGGATGGACGTCGGAAGAATACCAAAGAACATCTTTTTTGGTGCATTACAGATAGGTATAAGTATAAGATGTCGGGGTCGGTACAACGGTACAAAGATGTGTGCAAGTACTGATGCAGGCATGGATACTGCTATAGGGTTGTTGTCTTATAATTTCTGTTAGAATGCTTCTCTCTTCTAATCACGCTCGTTGTCCCAACAAGCACTGTACTGTAGCAGATCAACGGGAACCAGAAATTAATTTCAACGAAAATGATGGCAGCAAACGATGGCATTCCACGTCAAATTAAACTTTAATAGTGTTGATCGGTCGGACAGGTTATCAGCAAATAGTTATATGACCGTTCCCATGTTGATGGGAGGATCGGTCTAAATATAATAAATAATTATTGAGAAATATACAATTTCAACCGCCGAATCCGAATCCATCCTATTTCATAAATAAATGACAATTAAATTGCGCGTGGTCCATCGATATGTACCTACATTACGTTCCTCTGACTTACGCTGATCTATGTCCGTTCTGACGCTGTGACCTTAACTGTTAATCGCTCGGCCAGTTGTGATGCAATCTATTCTCTTTATTTCTTCTGCGCCATGCGTTCAACCCCGATCGTTCCTCACAATCTAGACTGTGCCCTTGTTTCCTGACGTTGCGGGAGTATCATATATTATGTCCATAACTTCTTTCAATTAGATATTGTTGTTGATACTTCGGTGTTAAGATCAAGACCGCCCGTCTCCATGATGTTTGTAAACTCCTCTCTGACCATGGTGACGTAGTCCGCCGTGACGTCGTGGGGCAACTTGTGTATTCATGCGCCACTCAGTAACTCTCTTTGTTCCATGCCACAATTTTCGTATTTTATTTCAAATCATTAACTCTTGCCTCCGACGCTACATGGCAGATACTGCGATTTGGGAGCAAATCGCCGCTGATCACATTGCATGAAGAAAAAGATCAGATCTGGAATAAAGACCAGGTCACATACTGAACGTGTGTGACGTCAGATGGTGCGTGAAGGGTAGAAAAGACATGTTCACATGCATCCATTGTGGACGAACATCGCGCGAATTTGTGTCACATTCACTATCGCCATGAGTTGTAGTTATTAATAATATTATGCCTTCTTAAAGCACAATGTAACAAACTATCGTCTGTAATTCCGTCAAGATGGCAGAAGAACAGTAGAAACTTTAAGTGCTTGTGGTATTTTTCATTTACTATTTATGTCTTTTAACATTTCTATTTCTACCTTGTTTAGGGTGGGCATTTATTTTAACTACTGCTTTCTTCTCAGTGCAGGATGTACGTATAAGCTACACAAGCTATAGCTTGAGGCCCCCAAGAAAGTGGGGGGCCCAAAAAAATATTGTCCGAGTGAGCAATTGTCATATATGTATATATGACATCGATTATCTGGACTTATAAAGGGCCCCATATTTCACATAGCTTAGGTCCTTATCAAGTCAAAATCCGGCCCTGTTTCTTCTTGGCAATTATGCAATACTTTTAATTTACTATTTATGTCTTTTTAACCCTTTTATTTCTACCTTGTTTATGGTTGGGATCCATTTTTACAACTGCTTTATTCTTCACAATCATACAGTGACCCCTTATGGTGTAGCTATATACGTTTTGCGGGCGAAGATCTCAAGCTAACGTTAACCGCCAGCGCGGGCGCTCACCTGGCAACCCCCCATACCCTGGAGAACAAGATGCCGCCGTCTGTCTACGGTTTTAGTTGTGTATTAGTTGACTTCGTACACGAAGTGTCATGTCAACATTGAAAACGAAACTTCATCGTCGCCCGTCTGACTTTCTGCAAGGATTGCCTTTTTTCTAGCTCAAATGTCTGTGAATTCAAACATTCATGTAATATAACGGTCATATAGTCCAGTACAAAGTACGAGATTTAAATTTCTTGTGTCTGTGTGTGTCTTGTTGATTTACATGCAAAAGTTGGAAACATTTACTTTCGTTTAGATTATAATTCTTCACTTCTGCTTCATTTTGCCACACAAGTTTGATTTATTTAGCTTTTCGTTTCTAATTTCTTCTCAGTTGTCTAATTCGAATCCGAAATCCAGATTGAAATAATAATATATATAATATATTATATATATATATATATATATATATCCTGTACTTGCACTGTAAATATTATATTATTAAATCATAATATTACTGTTGCTGTTGCATATCTCGTTGTTTTTTTTTGTTTGTTTTTTGTTTTGTTTAATTAAAATTTTTTTTTTGTTTGAAAGGGGGGAAAAAATACTTTTATGGCATTTGTCCTGTTACTGTTACTTACTACCACTCCTCTTTATTCATCATTACAGATTTACATTTTAAGTATTAAATTAAAACAACTTGATTTCATCTAAAGTTCTAAAACAATTGTAACTAACGCCTTCAGATACATATTAATATTAATCGTCTGTACCAAATGAGGGTCTGAAATGTAGACTTTATACTTTATAGCAGTAATAATGGTGATTGTGTCAATTCTGCTATTTCCTCCATTCCACCATCTCAGTCCAACCAGCATCACTTCTCTTTGTCTTCCTCTACTCCCACTGATCTTTCCAGTTGTCACAGTGTTTTCAAATTCCTCTCTTCTCATCACATGACCAAGGGACACTTTATTTCTTTCCTATAGTGTAGTTGTATTGCATATAATATGCTACTTTCATCAGCCACTTCCAGGCAGTGATTGTGTGACTCTGGCAGTCCAAGATATTCGCAACATTCGTCTCAAGAACCAATCTCTGTTGCTTCCAAGATCTTACTAATTTGTTCACTCATGCTCCAAGATCATGCCAACAGCTCAACGTGCTCCCTAAAACATTTCAGAACTCTTTTTCTGACATTCAATAATAGTGGCTTATTGCAAAAAAATGCTTTTCATTTCTGATTAAAGCTTTTCGTTGACCTATTCTGCTTTAATCTTTGTCATGCATCTTCCCTTCCATCTGATGTTATTATTTCCCCAGGTATTACATTTAGCAACTTAGTTAAGCATTTTCCTTTCTATTATAATCACATTTGTATTTTCTTACTGACTAAGAAATGTAATAATGAATAAATTAAAACAACAGATGTAGGTCAACTTGGCCGAATGGATAAGAAAAGTTTTTAAACTCTGGTGTTGATGCTGTGGTAAGGGGTTCAACTCCTACACCGGGCAGTTGGGCCAAAATGTTGATCTATCGTCCTTGACTTGGGGTTTTTACAATACCTCTGAAATGGGAGTCGGTTTACCTGATGATGAGGGACACTTTATTAGGGAAAGCTAACCCACACGCAAAATCAGTCCTACTACTAAAAGTAATGTTATCGTAGCTTGAGGTCAAAGCGAGCAAATACCAAAAAAAAAAAAAAAAATGCCATGCACGTCGGAACACCACCCAAAATGAGTAATAAAGGGAAATAACTATCACCTTCTAGTTAGATGTCAAAACACCACAAACATGAGTAATAAAGGGAAATAAATTTTCACCCTTTTAGTTAGATGTCGGAACACACAAACATGAGCAATAAGGAAAATAACTATCACCTTCTAGTTAGATGTCAAAACACCACAAACATGAGTAATAAGGGAATAACTATCACCTTTTAGTTAGATGTCAAAACCCACAAACATGGTAATAAGGAACTAATTATCACCTTCTAGTTAGATGTCGGAAAACCCCCCAAAAA